>JBBMKA010000026.1:9934136-9947146 GCA_037833695.1 Sechiopsis laciniata | reverse complement strand
ATATATATATATATATATATATATATTCCTGTTCTTTAGAACATGTTATGGAACAGGAATGGTAAAAGCAGGGATACTTTAATATCAGTCCAGAAATAATAAAAGGCCTACTTTTTGAAGTCTTTATTATCAATATTTTTCCTTCCGCATCTTGTATATTCTTTGCAAACTTACAAAGTACAAACAACAATTCAGAATGTTTTTTTTTTTTTATATCCTGGAATCGGAGTTTCGCTTCACTATATATCCGGGACACCCACACCCGTCCTAAGGTCCGAATCTAGGAAATAACAAAAGATTTTACAATTAACCTTATGTTAAGACACCAATAGCCTTAACAAGCATAATAGAACTAATACAATTAACCTTATGTTAAGACACCAATAGCCTTAACAAGCACAATAGAACTAATACCAAAAAGATTAACAACGAAACACAATATATTAAGATAATAGAGATAGAAGGATGTTACAATACCATACCGTAGCCTTTCGAGAGAGCTACACTCTCCCAACTTGTTGAACAAGACAACAATACTAAAATATTCATATCTTACAAAGAACCCTAACTACTCTATTTATACTAAAAACCCTTAGAGTACTAATTACTATTCTACCCTTACATATATTATACTAATATTCCCATCCTACCCTTGGTACCTATCACCTTACTCGTGAGTTTCGAACCTGGAACTTCTAAGGGAGCATATCTTGGGACCTTTTTTTTTTTTTTGGATGATATCTTGGGACCTTAAACCTCTACCAATGAAGCCGCTCATTGCGGACTATGTTATGCTTACAACAATATAATCGATTATGTGTAATGTCTTTTAGTAATCATAAAAAAAGTTACCTGCTTGTAGCCGCTCAGAACACCGATTACTTCTCCGATCTGACAATGCGGATAGCCGTCTCACACCTCTTGGCCGTGAAATTGGGTTAATAGATGATAGGCGCTGGAAACTATACCAAGAGAAGCAAGCTAGAATATTAGATGAGAAGAAGAGATTGAAAACTGTCAGGATCTCAGGTTTGTTGATTTTTTCTTTCCTTAATATAGCATAAAAAGCTTCAACATTGGTTCTTTCGTTTGTAGTTTCATCCTTCACCATAGAAAAAGATCCAAAATGTGGTTTCCTGAAGTCGCTAGACATTACATATTTTCATTCTAGGAGGAGAGCTGGCTGCTGAGGTTTCCCGCCAGTCTGGTCAGCCTGTGAAGGACTATTCGACATTGGAGAGTCTTCTTAAGAAACCGCACATTGGATATGATGTCTTTGATAAGCACGGTTTTGGGAATATTCTCTTAACGAAATCGGAAAAGGATTGTGTAGAGATTGATATCAAATACGAGGGCTTCATTCTACGGCAGAAAACACAACTCCAGCAGGTTCTCTCACATTTTCCTCCGTTCTTTCGTCTTTCGAACTCTTGCAGGTTATTTTTTCCATTAATTATCCCTTCTAGGTAGTAACTTTTTCCACTTCATTGTTATGCTTATAGATGGTTCATCAACAACATAGAGTACTTCCTGAAGACTTGGATTACTTTGCAATGACAACATTGTGTCTCGAAGCCCGCGAGAAATTATCTAAGGTTTGTCTTTATAATTTTCATAGTCATATCTTTGGGGTGGATGTCCTTATTGGGAAAAATTCCAGTTACAGTTGGAGTATAGATGATGCTCATATTTATTGTATGCATGTCAGCTTTGTGTACTTTTGCCAAAGTGGATTTAGCTCACCGATTGACATGTATTCTCGACCAAAATAAATGGTGTGGGTTTCACCAACTTCAGAAAATTTTAGACACAAAATCATCTTCTCGTAGTACTGAAAGTTTTTTATCTGTATTTTGGATGTTTATATTTCCAATTCTCTCTTTACTAGCCTAAGGTTCACAAACTCAATTGCTGTATTAACTGGAACAAACATGTTAAGAAGCCTGGAAGTAATTTGGAGAGAGGGTATTTCACAAACTTGTATCCTTTGAGCAATTGTTGAATTATGTTAAACCACCAATCAACCTAAAAGCTTAAACTTGTGAGTTGGGGTAAATTTAATTATATCAACTAACACTCTCCCTCACTTGTGGGCTTAGAAATTTGAGAAATGTCTTACAAGTGGAATTTAATTTTGATTGGGGAGGAAACAACTTGTCAAAGACTCGAACTTAGGATCTCCTGCTCTGATACCACGTTAAATTATGTTAAACCACCAATAAATCCAAAAGCTTAAGCTTATGGGTTGGGGTAAACTTAATTATATAAACTAACAACAATAGTCTCTTTTCGTAACTTATTAATGAAAAGTATTATTTCTTGATAATAAAAAAAAAATTGGAGAGAAGGTAGCATTTCATGCCAGGCCAAGTATTACATTTTCAAATCTTTTTTTCTTTGCCCATATATACATTTGCAACTCTAAACCATCTCATACGATAATTGTCTGGGATTTTGCAAAATGTGTACCTGTTCAAATACATAATAGATTGGTTTACTTTCAGGTGAGGCCACAAACTATCGGTCAAGCAAGTAGAGTTGGCGGGGTAAGCCCTGCTGATATCACTGCTCTTCTTATCATCCTTGAATCCAACAGAAGGAAAGCTCAGGAAATGAGGCGACATCAGATGCTCAGTTCCATCAATAAAGAATCTGTCGATATAGAAGAACGCCCCTCCGGAGTTCATTTAACCGAGGCAATCAGTTCTTGACATGCCATTGATGGTCTACTGCTAAAGAATTGATTGATCCAGGGTCAAATTGAAGTTGTGCTTTCCTTGGTGCATGAATTTCTAAAGATGCATTCATCAACCAGCCTAATGAATAGAAGCCAAGCTATAACTGGAGGTTGTGAATCATGAAGGGGTGACAAGCCAAAGCACACTGTTTAGCAGCCGATATTTTCAGGGAAACTGATATACACTCGTAGTTTGAGGAATTTTCTCGATCAACACTGCAGTATGAAACGGTGATAATCGAAAGGTATTCGAGGCTACCGTGGTTGTTATTTCCTTGGACAATTGTTTGTCCAAAATGTGTTTTCAATAATTTTGATAAATTAAAAATTTTGATTTGTGTCCTGCAGGTTGTTATGTGTAGACTCTTCTTATTAGTTGTGACCATATGTAATAAAGCGTCTTCATAAGTTTGTTATTGTACCGTGGAAAGAACTCGAAAACATGTTATAATGATGCAGAATTTCTTGATTTAAGGTGCATTAAGCATTTGATAAAGCTGCTACATTTGCAGATAAGTTGAGGCATGATTCAGGGTATTTACTACAGATTTCCAACTAGAACAAGAGCAATGCATTTCTTGTAACATCCCTAACTTATGAAACGAGTCTTTTAACTCAACTTTGAGGGGCCAGATAATGTGTTACTGAGGAGACGATAACTTCAGTCTTAGAACTAAAACTCTGGTCCAAACACTGCCTTGCATAGCTCAACGAACTAAACACAAAATATAGCAAATATGATTGTAAAATACAAAGTAAGTAGCTATTCAAGGAAATAACGGTACAAACTAATAAAGTTGTTATTTGACAAACAAGTCAAATTCGACCCCCATTGCACACCCTCCCATCCATGGTATTAACTATAATATATGGTTGTATTCATCCATCATGTTTTTCAATTAAAGCTTGATGTCCTGACCATAAATAAATAGCTATTGATTCGAGTAGTTTAGTGATGAATTGTTTTGGTTGAATTCATTAAATCCAAAAAACTTAAGCCTCGTTTGATAACTATTTGGTTTTTAGTTTTTGAAATTTAAGCCTCCAACAACTATTTTATCATATATTTTTTGTTACTTAGATATTTACATCTTACCTATATTTGTAGAAACCAAACCAAAATTTGGAAACAAGTAGCTTCCAAAAGTTTGTTTTTATTTTTGAAAGTTGGTTAGCATCCACATAGTTTCTTTAAAGAAAAATGGATACATTGTGGGAAAGGTGGAATTAGGAGTGCTTTTGGTTCGGTTTTTGTTGGTTTTGTATCAAACCGACAACCAAACCGATATCTTCGGTTTTCAAAATATGAATCCGATTTATTGTCCAATAAAATATAGAACCATTAGTTCGGTGTTCAATTGATTCGGTTAGGTTTTGAATCCGATCTAATGTCAAATCTTTAAAAATTATGTATTCCAATATGAAAGTGATTTGCTTTGGGTGGTTCATTTGTTCACCTTGTTAATAAATGAGAAGGATTTGAACATTAACAAGTTCGATTCTTGCATCCGATTTTCTTTCGTAAAATTAGTTTCAAATAGATAATGACAACTAATATGAAAAAAAGTAAAGTTTGAAAAAGTTACTTTGATAATATATTGACATTTGAAAGATAAAAAGCATTTACTATAAGAGATTGATTTTCAAGACTTTAGGAAATCTTCTAAATAATGGAAGGAAAATGACTTTATATGACTTCGACAATATATATATATATATATATATATATATTTCGGTTTGGTTCAATTTTTATTGGTTTTTTAAAATAAAAATCGGAACTGATCCAATATTTTCGATTTTTCTAAATTACAAACCGATATGTCCAACTCTGTGCTAAAAAACCGATCCGAGCCATTGGATTTGATTGGTTCAGTTCAGTTTTTCGATTTTTTGATTTTTTGTTGCATCCCTAGGTGGAACACATTGTAGAAAATTTGAATAAAAATAAGGTTAAATTTTAAAAACAAACAACAAAATGGTTATCAAACGAGACCTAAAATATTCTTTTCATTAAACAAATGATTGGGTTCTTACCAAAATGGTTAGTGATTTAGTGGTTTCATTGTTTGGTGGTAATCCAGTTTAACACCACGATCACCAGTTCGATCTTGAATATCGGTATTTGACTCTCATTTAATTGAGAATAGATGTATCAAGGTTACCTTACAGTGAACAAATACATAAATAAATTTAAAATTTATTATGTTACATTTAAGACTTTCATATTTTGGATCTTAGCAATCATTTATTTAAATGTTATTTTGGTTCATATATTTTAAAATTTGTTTCATTTTAGTTCTCGAACATTCAAATGTTCAATTTTCATCTTTATATTTTAAAAATAAACTTAAAATTGATCCTAAAGGTAAGTTTTTGTTAATTTATGCAATATCATTCAAATCATGAAGTCATGTTTTAGAAAATTAATCAAATATGCGATATCATAATATAATGCTACAAATTTAACATAGATAAATACAATGAACAACATCACTAATAGAAAATTACAATAATTTTAGGTTATCAAGTTCATGTTTAACTAAAAAATTACACCCACTTTAACAGTAATGGCCCTGAGGTACGACAATTTGTAAATGTTTCTTGCATATTATCAAATATTTATGTATCAATAAACTTTAGGCAGTCAAAAGAATAAGTAGGAAAGTAATTTTTAGGGAGGTGACCACTTACTAAATTTATGATGCTGAAATACATGCCTGAGGAAAATTCAGAAATAATGTGAATAATGTGTAGCAAAAAACCACATTATTGTACTAGACTAAAACTGAAATAAAATTAAAGAATACCATTCTCTATATAAAGGAAAACCTTAAGATGAGAAACTACTGATCATAAAAACATCATATTTCATCAATTAAATATCCCCACAAAGAAAAAAAAAAGGGTCAAGATCTTTCTAATCCTTCATCAACTCCCAGTTCTCTAACACTTAACTGTGGAAAAGTGAGACTCCTACAAGTTTTTCTATTGTGACCACGGCCACCACAAGTCCCACAGAGTCGTAGGGACGGCTCTTTATCAACCGATACAGGTTTTTCCTTCCTCGGTCTCCCACGGGACCGCTTCTCTCGATCCCGAAATCTCTTTAGACAACGAAGAGCAACTTCTCGTGCCCTCCAAGCTTTGTCATAAGATATAGTAACTCCAAGTTGTTTCTCTACATCCTTGATTATGTCATTTGGTCTATAATCAGATGCACCTTCCTCTAACTTGGCCTTGATCAGCTGTCCAACAACCCAACTACTGGCTTGGTGATGGTTGCGATGAAACTTTTCTGTCAAACAAGTATGGGCATTGTGGAATTTTCTTATCAAGAAGCAACTGGAATTGTTCATCTTCGACGCACGAACTCGCCACTTGCAGCTTTTGTCTACACAAATAACAAACAATAAATCTCTTGTCGAACGCTTTACTTTGAACTCAAAGTTTTCCCTTATCGCCATAAGGCTTAATTTGCTTTGCACATCCTTCTTGCTTGGATAAGTTTGCCCAACTGCTATACTATCATTAGACATCAACTGCTCAATAGTTAAATTTTTTGGCATATTAATGTTCAACTGCTCAGAATATAAACACGGTTGAATGCTCGTGCTCGGGTTCAATGGATCAGGAGTTTCGTAGTCTTGGATGCCTTTTCTGTCATTTTGGATGGTAAGACTATCGAACGACATATTATTGGAGGTATGGGGATGAATCTCATCGCTACATCCGTAATTATCGCTTTGCATGTGCACGTTTTCTACCTTGTTATCATGCCCTCTATTATCATTACAGTCCTCAGGTTGATGTTGATCAGCATTTTGCATCTCATCATCACAATTCAAGTCTTCCTGAGGGCCACAACTTATGGCGGTCGTGTTTTGTTCTTCGATATCAGTAAGAGCAAGAAAGGGAGGAAATTGAGAATTTTGTACAGCAGGCACAAAACCAGACGTTTGATTACTCACACTTCCAGAGTCGAATGGAGCTGGATAATGCACCTCCTTCCCTTGAATTAGTGACTCTCTAGGTTTGATAGTGATGCACAATGGTGTTCTGCTTCCATGGTCGTCTACAAGATTCTCACCGATGAAAAATTCGACATCTTCATCATCTAATATCTCTGTTGGTGGAGTTGGGACATGAGCTTTATATAAACATTTCATTGTGGCCACAAATTCAGCTGGGTCAACTTTCACAATATCATAGATTCTGTCCAGAAGATCAGTATATGCAATCTTCTCATCAACAACAATTCCTTTTAACTTGTCACCATTGAATTCAAAACCATTCTCACTAAATATCCACTCGCCATTGTACATAACCAGAATACGAACGGGAGACATCCTGTATGCAAATATTACATTAGAAACAATGAAATATAACCAGTCTAGAGCAAAGGAAACAATACATAAGATTTAACAGCCTCCATCCATTGCTTTCTTGCCCTCCTTCAACTTAACCCAATATGATCTTGACTTGACATGTACTGGTACTGATTTTTTTCCTGGGAGTCTGAGACATACTAATTGTTACTATACTTCAGTTTATTTGGTACACATGGCCAAACACTTGCTGAAAGTTAATGTGCAGTGTAATCCATTGTTAATTTGTTTAGTGGTCAAAAAGGGTCTTAGAGAACTAAGAGATTATGAAATTATGAGTTTAATCTATGGTGGCTACCTATTTAGAATTAATTTACTGAGGGTTTCAATGACAGCCAAATATTGTAGGATCAGACGATCTATCACGTGAGAATAGTCGAGGTGAATGTAAGCTCGCCGGTACATTTAAGAATAATAATAAAAAAAACCATTGTTGACGTCTCAGAGAAGCAAGGGTTTATTAGGGTTCTATGCAAAACCTTCTAGGATTACCTAGGGTTCAATAACAAGGCCAATCCCATGATTTCAAATTTCAGAAATCACTCCAACCAAACACGAAAGAATTAGCTTCAGCATGATTTTGCAACTTCCAAGGACCTATCTAGGAATTAATTTGCTACCGTTTTCTAACTAGGAACAAATATTTGAAGGATCAAACCCTAATTTCAAAATTTGATGATAAAAACAACTACCTTCGTAGCAACAAAACGATTAAAAAAAAACATAATTCATCATATATATAACTCAAAGAATCACACACAACAAACCCAAATGCATAAAATAAAATCAGAAACAAAGGAATTTCTTGAAGATTAACACAAAACGTCAAAACCCCAAAAAATACAGAGAATAACATGGAAACAAAAACACGGATAATGATTTGATATCGAATTTAGGGGTTTACAGAACCAAATGGGCATTGAAAACAGCGGGAATGGAAGTAGATTCAAGAACTTACAGGAAGGAGGAGGAAGCCCACCGGGGCAGCGTCACGGTGAAGCAGATTTTCGCGCTACGGCCGGCCGAGGTTATTTTTTGGCGTTGGGTTTTTTTTTGGGTCCCAATTCAGACCTCTTTTTCTTACGTCACTTTATTTCTCATTTTATTTTTGAAACAAAAACAAGAAAATTTAGGTCAAAGTAGGGTAATAATAGCGTGGAGGTGCAGGAAAAAAAAATCCGACAATCCGAGCAATATTGACTGTTGACTATCTAATCAGTGTTGGGTTGGGTTATAATTCTTTTTGGATTGTGTTGAGTTATTAATACTTTCTATTTTTTGAGATAGAGTTAGAATTTTATCATTTTTGTTGGGTTGGCTAATTTTTGACCTATGGAACAAAACTCAATCCGAACTAAGAATATATGTGTAAAATTAATTAACAAAATAGATTTTTAACATATTGATAAGGAACATATAATAATTAAATAGACAATCTATGTTCAAGTATAGTTTATCTGCCTAGGTTCAAGTATAGTTTATCTAAAAGAATGGTTTAAATATAGTATCATGCATTTTTTTTAAATTATTTATTTATATATTTACTGGTTATGAGAGTTCAATTTTTTAGAGAAAAAGAATATTAATACAATCCGATAACTCAACCCAACCAACCCAAAAATATAGAGTTGAGTTGTTGTAATACATAGAATTAGACAGTTAACGAATTGACCAACCCAAATATTGGTTCAAAAACTTTCTCGAACCCAACCCTACTCAGATCATTTACACCTCTGTAATAGGGGTTTACATAGTCTCATTGGGTTGTAATTGAGAATTTTAGGTTGCTCAATTCGTTAACGAGTCAAATTATATGTATTAAAACAATCCAACAAAACCCAATTCACTTTATTTTTTAGTTGGGTTATCGAGTTGCGGAAAAAAAAATATGATGCTAACTTAAACACAAACTATTTATCTTATTAGTGCATTCTCTTTAACAATATGTTAAGTACATATATTTTATTTTGTTTTTTATTTCTAAGTACATATCTTATTAGTGCATGATTTCTACCAATGTTTTAAGTATCTATTTCTTTTTAGTGAATGCTCATGCCAATGGGCTAGTTATTTGTCTTCTTAATTAGTTTTACACACATATATAATATCATTCTTAGTTTGGGCTGAGTTCGATTAAACCAAGTAAAAAATTGGTTAATCCCAGAACCGACCCAACCCAAAAAAATAATACAATTATAATCAAACTAAACCTAAAAAAATTATAACTCAACTCAAACGACATTGTTTAATTAAAAGACAATAATCTGAAACAGGATGTCAAAGATACTCATAGGAAATTAATTTTTTAACTAGGTGACCACCATGGATTAAACCTATGACCTTAAGAACCCCAAGACCCTCTTTGACCACTTGAGTCACTCCATGATGGTTACAATGTTGTATTATCATTCATTCTTGGATTGTGTATGTATATTCTTGTCCTTATAAGATAATATGGATTTTACATTTTTCCCACTATTGTTATGTTGGCTTTTTGATGAATTAATTAATATTTTGATGATAGTAAATTCGATTTTATTTATTAAAAATTTTGAAATTTTAAAGTGTTTGAAGAGACGATTTTAATGCATTTTGAATCGTTCAAATAAGGAAGTTATGCTCAAAAGAAAATTAGAAAATGTCTAATGTGATTTCTAATTTCTTATTGTTTCCTTTTGAACCAAAACTCTTTCCATGTTATCTTCATTTAATCTCATCCATCTATCACCTTTACCCTAAATCCAATGACTAACTTTCATCATATCTTTATTAAATCTCATTCGTTCACCATTTTGTCCTAAATCCAATGAACACATTTCATCTTGTCTCCATTAAATTTCTCGCCTCAAACTATACAATTCTAAAACAACTATATCATTCTAGTAACCTCTAAAAAGTGTTGATTACTTCACACATTCTTCAAACAGCGTATTGCAATTTTTGTAAAGAAGTTGTCGACGCCAAACTTGCGTATTTTGTGAGATTTCTTTTTAATAGTGTTTTGAAATTTGTATTAAGGTATGGGTACACGTTGAGTTGTGGGAAAACTAAACTGGTTTAATCTTGAACCAGTAAAAGGAGTTGGATTTCTCTTTAGCTTAAAAAAAAAGTTGAAGTGGTTTAATTCTAAACCTATGAACATGATTGAGATTTCTCTTTAGCCTAAGAAAAAGAGGGTCGTGTCGGTTTGATTCTCACCCGCAAGAGGATTATCGGGTAAAATAACAAAAAATGAGTCTTGGGAAGTGGAGTAGGAATATTTCGAATCACTATAAATCTTCGGTGTCTTCCTTTCTTTACTTTTACTTTACTTTATTTTGATTCTTTCATATTATATTTGCTTGTTGTGTGATTTTAGTTTAACGAAGTTTATATCGAAGAAATTATTTTAAGAATTAATTCGGCATTGTTGTGTATTTAACACTATCCTTTGTCTCTTTTTGTTTATTTTAAGATCATCTCAATCAGTGACAATCATGCTTTAGCTACTAAAGGGATTTTACAAAGTCTAACAAAGTGGTAGGGATGCACTTTTTAAACTCTTTTAAGAAAACTCTACACTTTCGATACTCTACCACTGCTCCCAGCCTGAGTACCTGCAACTGGTGCAGACACCTAATCAACATCTTGTCCACCTTGAATAGATCCCCGAAACGCTTTCTAACTTGCAAAACAGCCAACATCTCAGCTTTCAACCTAACTCTTGCAACCGCAACAATCAACAACACTGAGTGTCTCTTCCGCTCCAATTCCAGGATTGTACCTCATGTTGATCACTAAAAGACTGCACCTCAAGACCGGTGCTCCTCTTAAGCTCAAAAGGTCACACTGCTCAATTGCTCTTGAACCTTTAACAGAACTTCTAGTACTCTACTAGGAATCTCAACAGTCTACAACAGACTTAGGGACATCTCAATCCGCTCCAAATACTTTATGCTAGTAGGCAAGTATCATAAACATGCAATAAAAAAACAGTGTTGATCATAACTAAAACATGGTTTAACAAAAAGAATCCTTATTCCACTACTAAGATATCTGATGAAGATCGGCAGCTGAAGACCATGGGGACCAAAACAACAACATACGATGTAAGCTAGTCTACAGAATATATGACTCTAAGCTCTGATACCAACTATAAGGACCCGACCCAAACTAGGGTCTAAACCTAAGTCCTTAACTCCAAATGCATGAGAATAGTACTCGACATCCCGGACATGTAAATTTAAAACAAAACCTCTTTAAAATAACTAAAAAAAAATAAGTTTATAACAACCATAAATTCATTTGAACAATCATAGGGTACCCAATAGTCAAAACATAAAAGCTCGATAAAACATGTACAACTTATCTTGCTCTTAAATAGTTCATACAGAAAGAAGAAATTTAAAAGACTCTAAACAGAATAATGCAGCGGGTTCCATGGTCATCTCTAGCTCATCCGATCACTCATCTCGATACAATCTCGTAGTACATGTGGTATTCCACAGTGGAAAGTGTGAGTTTTGCAACTCAGTAATAATCCTCCAACTCGAGGTACCGACATACACCAAATCACAAGTATCAACAAACAAGCATGATTAATAGCACAGACAAAAGGTTATCATAACCCAAGCTGTTAGATGATAGATCAGGAAACTCGTCCTTAACCTGCACCACGCGGAGCGATCTATAGATCGAAACCTAAAGACCAACAGTCCACATGAGTCCTCTGACTCTATGGAAATCTGGGAAACCTACTCCAGGCCGAGGAATTTCGCGAGCAGTGCTACCTGTCGGCCAACAGGCCCCTAACTTGTGGTGAGTGGTGGATCTGATAGTACTCACCAAGGGCATCGTAGCCCATACCACATACCTGGAGGGTTCCCTAGGCTACTAGTAGACGGTTGTTAGGGCCGTGAGCCTGGTCGACCGACCATCCATGAAAGTCCTAACTCAAGGGTATAGTCCCAAGTTACAATATGAGCCCGGCACATCATCGTTCATGCTGGTCTACTAGTACCTCTCTCCGTCCAGTGACTCGATTAGGCCTAATTGAGGCATCAAGACGTGTCAAACACAGGCAAGTCCACAACTGAGGGACATGCAATATCAAACAATATGCATAGGATAAATCATCAATGGTAATAGACATGGTGCATGCTCTTAATACAATCAGTACATGCATACAATCACATGAATCATGCTACAATCATGACAAGTAAATCAATACAAACAATCCAATACATGTATTAACCACAAGTTTCGAGAAGGGGGTAAAGGGTCCCTTATCTTGGCTGAAACCACTACCTCACCCTCGAAGATTGTTAAAACTTCCTGACAGTCAATCCACTGATTTGGGCCCTGAAATGAACAACCCGGTCAAAACTAGCACCTTAGACCATAAAAAAAAATGGATCTAGAATATCAAATTTATCAAACAGTACAGACCCTAAAAAAATGTGTCCTAGAGACACTCGGCAGCTACATGCGCTTCACAAACTCACCTCGAAGAATAGGAAATGGCTTGGGTCGAATCTGGTCAACACTGGTCTGGTTGTCGAAGCCCGCCAAAATAAAACTCATTTACTAACTCTAACTTGTAGAAATAGTGGAATCAGGTCGAATCCTAAAGGAGCTATGAATTAATTTCTCAATGTTTAAAAAATAAATTAAAAGGGGGTTTTTATATTTTAAATGAAATTCTAACTAAAACAATAAAAATAAATAAAATAAACAATTTAACGAAAACTTCTAATTCAAAGGCTTAGTTTAATTCAATTGTAATATTGATCATAGGCTAACACAATTAATTTAAATTTCTTGAATTCAAAGAATTAGTCTACCTACTTGGAAAAACCACAATAAGTAATTGTTCTCCTATTTTATTGACTCTGACCCAGCATCAAACT
>JBBMKA010000026.1:9915092-9934036 GCA_037833695.1 Sechiopsis laciniata | reverse complement strand
ATATATTTCTATCATGATCTATAAAGACTTAAAAAAAAATTAAAAACATAGTGAAAAATAAAAAGTCTAACAATAATCATTAAATAAATATACATATAATCTAAATAATTAAATAACATAACAATTATGTTACATGTACAAAAAATATTTTTTAAACTAAATAATAAATTCGGGTTAGTTGGGCTGGGTTGGGTTAATTTTAGGTCAACCCTTAACCCAACCCAACCCATAAAAATTTCATGATTTTGAACCCAATCCAATCCAAAAATATATTTAACCCAACCCCACATTCAAATTGGGTTAGGTTGGTTCGGGTTACTCGGGTTGGCGGGTTTTTGTTCACCCCTACCGACGAGCACCACGACCCAGCCTTGAATCCAAGCTGTTGTACCCATGCGCGCAACAACTCCACTATTGTGACTGCGAAGAAACCCAACTACGACTGCAACGAAGACGGAATGCTCACGGCGGCTGCGGTGGCTTCAGCTCTTCGAAGAAAACCTCGCGCGGGACGCAACAACCACGCCTGCTACAAAGCTCGTCGAAAATGGCAGCTACGACGACAGCTCGAGCTTGAAACAATCGGAGAAGAAAGGTGCGCGTCACAAGGTCTGACGATGAACAGTACAAAAGGCCTAAGGTTTTGAAAATCCCCAAATGGACTTAAATAGCAAGGATGGATTGACCAAAATGCCCATTCTCTTAAGATTAAACACAAAATTGCCTTTAAACTCTTTTATTCAAATAAACTCCAACCAATGGGGTTATTACAGTAAAATCTTCAGTAATAAACCTATCTACAAAAAGTAATAAAGATAGATTCTTTTTTATTAAGGGATAGGGAAAATTAAATTTCGTGAATAGTACGAAGTAAGAAGTTATAAATGCCGACTCTCCAAGCTCCAAGCATCGCATTCACTGTTTCTGTCAGGGCCCGTCAATGTCCTTCGATGAACATTTCGCATTCCAGAAATGCTTCACGCTATCCCTTTGTAGATGGTATTGTTATACCCGAGTTTAACTAATTCATTCTAGGGTTAGTGATTATGATAATGTGTTAGAGACACCTTGTGGCAATTGTCCCACATTGGAAAGATGAGGATTCTTCAACATATTAATAAGAGATATGTGTTACTTTCATCATTGCCAATTGGTTTTGAGGTGGAACCCCATATTATCTAATATAATGGTTCTACTCCCAGCATCCTTAGCTCGATCTAGGTTAGCATGTAGGTTAATGCGTCCATTATTTGCAGCGTGTGCGTCAAGTGGATGTAAGTGTTCTCGGTTAAGCAATGAGGATGGAGATGATTGTCTTAGATCGAACTTCTTTTTTTTTTCTATGAAATGTTCTACACACAAGGAGATAATTATGGAATTCCACGTTTTTGCTCTGACACTTTCATGCAATCAGAGGTTTAATGCATTTAGCTTTTTGAACAATTTAAAACCACTCTTAACTTAACACAATTAATTGTAAATAACAATTCTCCAACAACGACGCCAAAAACTTTATGCGAATATTCGGTGCTATACAATTTCTAATCATGACTATGATGAGTGGAAGCAACATCTATAGAGGAGTGGTGTGAGTGGATTAGTTAGGAGTGTTTATCGAGAAGCCAAAAACCAATTCGACCGACGAAAATCGATCGGTTTAATATCGGTCGGTTATTCAATTTGTAAAATCAATGATCGGTCGGTCGAACTAATGGATAGAGAAATTGTAAACCAACCTACCAATCATTGTATAAAAGATAATATTCAATATTTGAATTGGGTAGTGTGCTTTTTCATTTTAAAAAATCTGATGATTACTTTTTAACATTTTTACAAAATATATATTATTACTTTTGAAAGATAATCATTACATTTTAAGATATATATGCTAATTTATTTCCTTTAAAATCGTGAAATGTATTTTCATTTTAAATGTATAATTTATTTTATATTTTTTTTGTTATTTATATGTGAGCAGTTGTACCCTTTGTATGAGAATAGTTGTTGTAACTCTTTGAAGGGTTTGTAGTCTCCTCTTTCAACGTGTACTAAAAAAAAGAATTATGTCTTCTTTGTCATTTTATTTCAGAACTTCGTGTTAGGTAAGTTTTCTTTTTTTAATTTTTTCTTTTGTGTTCTCAAACAATGTTCTTTTCCTCTTTGATCTATTCCTTTTTTCTCCCGCGTTTCCTTTTCAACTTTTCTTCATCTTTTTCGCTTTTTCTCAATCTTTCTTATATTGATTTTCATTTAGTTTGCACAAAGTTACAAAAACCGATCGACATGTCGAAAATCGACCGACATTAACCGACCTATCGGTAATCAACGACAGTTTCTTCAAGATCTGACTTCGACCGAACGATGACATCCCCAAGATTAGTGAGACATATAATGTAAATATATATTCATTAATAAAAATAACCTTTTAGTTCATAGATTTGAGGTGTAGTTTCTATTTGGTACATATGATTCAAAATCAAACATTTAAAAGATGTTCAGTTTTAGATAAGCATAATTATCTCATGGAGCGAAACTCCAATTTCTCGATTTTTTAAAAAAAAGTTTAGATTTAGTCTCTAAATATTCCAATAATATTCAATTTTAGTGTATGAGACTAAACTAACGTTAAATTTCAATATATTGATGAAAATAATTACTTTTATATTGAAATAAAATAAATTTATAAAACATAATAAATATGGACATATACACAAAAAAAAAAAAAAAACACACACACACATAAAAATTAAAATTGAACATTATTCAACCAAATTTAGACTAAAAAGATATTTACCTAAAAAAAGAAGTTGCGGAATGGATTTTGCCCCAAAAGCATCATTTTGTTCAGTTGTGTGGTTGTTTCTAAAACGCAGCAGTAACAGTCCGTAACAAAATGGCGAGCTCCGACGAAGTAAAGCTCCAACTGTTCCTCCAATGGTTACAGGTAACGTTGGAAAACTTATGCTCTGTTTTCTAAACATTGAATCAAAGTGTCATAGAATTAACCGGCTTAGTGGTCGCAGTTCGGTGATTCTGGAAACCAATAGTTTTTTTTTTTTTTTTTTTTACAGCTAAGTGGTGTTCTTGTAATTGATTGATGAATAAGATTGTCTCTGCTTTCAATTAACTGGGATTCAATTCAATTCAGGTTAATGGAGCAGAACTTCGCGGTTGCACGATCAAGTACAGCGATTTAACCAAAGGCTGTGGACTTTTTTCTGCTAACAATGCTTCTGATGGTATTTTAAACTTCTATTTTCTGTTTATCCAAAATAAATATATTCATTCGCGTAAATTTATGAGTTAGTATTTGAGTATGAAACGAAATTGCTTTTTAGATTTTTTTAGCTTTAGCTGTTGTTTGATTGTTTGAGAAATAATTTTGGGCGAGAAGTAAAACCTCGTGAATTGCTATGTTGAGGGTTATCATATATATATATTGAATCCAACAATGTTGGTGGTGGGGGGCTTCAAACCTATAAGTTGTAATCTCATGGTTATCCGATCATAAATCATACTATTTTGGCTTTTTTCTTTCTTTCTTTGTTTCTTACCGCATCCCATTTTGGGATTGATAATTAACATTGTGAAGATAAATGAAATTATCTTCTTACAGTGAAGCCGTGGACGAAACCAAAACGATAAAGCTAAGAAAAAAAGGGATTTCAATCTATTTGAAGCAGAGATTTATTGCAGAGACGATGAGTTTAGAGAAGAAGAGAGAATTTTAGGTTTTAGATGAAAAATAATGAGAGAGCTTTTTTGATAACTCTCCACTTTTCCTTTTATACCAACAATAGTGTATACACTGGTTATTCACATGAGTGAATTCAACAGCCCAAAAAGAAAAGAACAATGTAAACAATTTCTTACAAAACATCTTTCTGAAAGGCTAAATGAAATTGGCCCATAATGATTTGAAAGCCAAGGTTAATTCTTCAACAATTCCCCCTTTGACCTTCATAAAACCATTGATGCAGAGGTAGCTTGATGAAGAAAACAGAGTGTGAGCTTGCTGGAGCTAACCTTCACCAAGTTTCATCAATCCACAGAGATAAGAGAACCTATCTGCAGTTAACGCCTTTGTTAGAGCATCCGTTGGGTTATGTTCAGTACCAATCTTCCATAAAGTAATTATTCCATCTTGTACAAGATCGTGTATGTAGTAGAATCTTACATCGATGTGCTTGGTCCTCTCATGGTGTATAGGATTTTTGGAGATGGCTATTGTGCTCTGGCTATCGCAGTGCATTTCGATTGAACATTCTTCATTCATCATTTCAGAGACCAAGCCTTTTAGCCATATCGATTCTTTTACAGCTTCTGCTAGAGCAATGTACTCGGCCTCCGTCGATGAAAGAGCCACTACACTTTGTAGCGTTGATTTCCAGCTTACAACGTTCCCAAATAGATAGAACAATTGACCGGATAATGATCGCCTCTTGTCGACGTAAGCTGCATAATTTGAATCAACAAAACCAATAATTTTTTTCTTTGTTTTGTCCCCTTTTGTATACATTAGGCCTCTTGAGATTGATTCCTTTACATATCGAAGTATCCATTTGCAAGCGTCCCAATGCGCTTTGCCAGGCTTTGCCATAAAACGGCTTACGACGCTCATGGAATAAGCTAGCTCTGGTCTACACGAAACCATGGCATACATTAGGCTTCCAACAAGATTTGCATAAGGTATCCCCTTCATTTCAGCTTCTTCCTCAGCACTTGAAGGTGATTGACGAGAACTAAGTTTTGACTGTTGTGACATGGGAACCTTGATCCTTTTAGTTGCTTTATCCATGTGGAACTTTTCAACTATCTTTTGCAGATAAAGGGATTGTGTAGTGAAAAGAGTGGATTCTTTCCGATTATGATTGAGCTCCATCCCCAAGATCTTCTTCGCCGTGCCCAAATCCTTTATTTCAAAAGCATCTTTCAATTGTTGCTTAACCAAATCTATATTCTTCTTGCCTCTTGAACACAAGAGGATGTCATCAACGTAAAGAAGCAGCAAGACAAAATTGCCATCTTATGTTTCCTTTCTATAAACTCAATTATCAAAATGATTTGTAGTGAATCCTTTAGATGTTATGAGGGTATCAAAACATTTTTCCACTGTCGAGAACTCCGTTTTAAGCCATAAATCACCCGTTTGAGCAGACACACCGAATCCTTGTGCTTACTGTCTTTAAAATCGAGTGGTTGAAGCATGAAGATTTCTTCTTCAAGTGATGCATAAAGAAATGCCGTGGTGACATCCATTTGCTCTATCTCAAGATTCAATTGCACGGCTATAGACAGAAGGATTCGAATTGATGTGTGTTTTACCACAGGGGAAAATACTTCATTAAAATCTACACCTTCCTCTTGTGTATACCCTTTGGCAACTAACCGAGCCTTATATCTTGGTTTGTCTGAAGCTTTCATTTCTGGTTTCAACTTATAGATCCATTTACAAGCCACTATTCTTTGATTAGTTGGCTTTGGAACTAGAATCCAAGTTTGATTTTTAACCAGGGACTGATATTCATTTTCCATTGCAGCTTTCCATTCATTATAATCAGGTGCTTTCAAAACCTCTTTGTAACTAGCAGGTTCATCAACTGTGGTTTGCTTATAGCAATTCAAAGCATATGCTGTATATTTGGCTTCATCATATCGACTAGGTGGTCTAATTTGTCTTCTCGTTGTATCTCGAGCAAGTTGATATGATTCTAAATTCTCTTCAACTTCTGTCACACTTTGAGAAGCTTGAAGAGCGATTTCAGGTTCATCTTTAGATTGAATGTTATGTTCAACTTCTTTTGTGACTGTGGGAGGTCTTGTATCTTCTAACTCAAGCTCAAAATCACTTCGAACCTTTGGCTTCTGGCCATTGAGCTGACATCTCCAAGGCGTATCCTCCTCGTTGAATGTTACATTCCTGCTCACAAAACATTTATTTCTCCTTCCTCAATAGACCACAATTTGTATCCTTTGATACCAAGAGGATAACCAATGAAAATACATTTCTTGGCTCTAGCTTCCAACTTATCTTGTTTGACATGCGCATATGCAACACAACCAAAAATCCTCATGTGACTTAACTTTGGTGGAGTTCCTGTCCAAATTTCCTGGGGTGTCTTTGAATCAATGGCTACTGATGGACTTCTGTTAATGATGTAAGTTGCTGTCTGTACTGCCTCACCCCAAAATTCCTTTGGCAGTTGAGCTTGAGCATTGGACAACAGACAACAAACTCTTTCCAATATGGTTCGATTAAACCTTTCGGCTAATCCATTCTGTTTGGGAGTTCCAGGAATTGTAAGTTGTCTCTGAATGCCACTTTCTTTACATAGTTGTTCAAACTTGGAATTTAAGAATTCAAGTCCATTGTCAGTACGTAGTGTCTTGATCCTTTTTCCAGTTTGATTCTCATCTAAACTCTTCCAGTTGGCAAACTTCTGAAACGTTTCATCCTTCGTTCTCATCACATAGGTCCATATCTTGCATGAGAAATCATCTACTATGCAAATATAGTATCGAGCACCCCCATGTGTAGGTGTTTTTGAAGGCCCCCAAAGATCTGAATGGATCAATTACAATTGTTCTGAAGTCTTGGAAGTAGATCTAGAGAAACTTTTTCTTATAGATTTTCCAAGCACACAATGCTCACAGAAAGAAATTGGTTCACAATTCTTGGTAACAATAAGCCCCTGCTTATGCAATGCATTTAATCCACCATTGCTAATGTGTGCTAATCTGTAATGCCAGATCTGGGACTTTTCACACTGTGAGCCAGTCATCGCATTTAGTTTTGCCGATATGGCCTTTCCAAGTAAGACATATAGTCCCCCTTCAAGCCTGTCTGTTAATTTCTCCATCGAATCTTTACTAATTGACATTGTTCCCTTTTGTGAAGTGTATTTGTATCCAGCTTTGTCTAGAGTCCCCAAGGATATCAAGTTCCTAGAGAGCTCAGGCACATATCGAACATCGGCCAGCCTTTTCATCGAACCATCAAACATCTTTAAAGCAACAATTCCTATGCCTTCAATCTTGCAATACTGATTGTTTCCCAATAGTACTTTTCCTGAACCACATTGCTTGAGATCCAAGAAGTAATAACGATCTGGGCTCATATGGAATGTGCAACTAGAGTCAAGTATCCACTTTGACTCTTTTCCTTCATCATTACCTACAACTAACAATTCTGCAAATTCATATCCTGACATTAAGTTTGTATATTCTTTGACTTTAGGCTTTGATTGCAATCTTCCCTTTCTTTTGAGAGTTGGACATTCATACTTTGAGTGTCCATGTTTTCGACAGTAACTGCAGAATACTTTTTCTTTAACAATAGTGTTAGATGAAGAAAAATTTGGCTGAGAGATTTTACCTTGCTTCATGCTCTGTTTCTGGCCTTTATAGTTTTTGAATTTTGCATTCTTGTTCTTAATGAACGATGCTTCTGAATCCAATTTTTCGATCTTCATCTCAAGTTCTTTGGATCTCAGTCCGCTGATTGTTAGATCTATAGAAATTGGATTCCTACCATACTTATAGCTGATTTCACTTCTTGATATTTATTAGGAAATGAATTTAGCAAGATAACAACATGATTTTCAGTGTCGATTTTCTCTCCAGAGCTTACTAATTTAGTGCAAATCTTGTTAAATTCATCAAGATTTTCTTCCAGGGTCTTTGTCGAACTCATTTTGAAACTGAAGTATCGTTCCTTGAGATAAATCTTGTTCGTGAGTGATTTTGAGACGTACAGTTCTTCAAGTTTCTTCCAAAGTTCTGCAACGCCTTCGATTTCCCCAATTCGCCTGAGCACATTGTCTCCCAGGTAGAGGATGATTGTGCTATAAGCAATTTCATTCATTTCTGACTTTTCTTGTTTAGATAGCTCAGTTCCTTTTTCACTCTTAGTATCAAGAACCTTCGATACTTTCTGTTGAACTAATAATGCCTTCATTTTCCTCTTCCGAAGTCCGAAATCACTTCGTCCATCAAATTTCTCGAACTTGAATCTTGCAGACATGGTTTCTTTGATCTGGACTTGCAAGCTTCAAGAACAACGATGAATCCCCCAAATCTTTATGTAGAAGCTCTGATACCAAAATGTGAAGATAAATGAAATTATCTTCCTGCAGTGAAGCCGTGGACGAAATCAAAACGATAAAGCTAAGAAAAAAGGGATTTCAATCTATTTGAAGCAGAGATTTATTGCAGAGACGGTGAGTTTGGAGAAGAAGAGAGAATTTTAGGTTTTAGATGAAAAATAGTGAGAGAGCTTTTTTGATAACTCTCTACTTTCCCTTTTATACCAACAGTAGTGTATACACGGGTTATTCACATGAGTGAATTCAACAGCCCAAAAAGAAAAGAACAAAGTAAACAATTTTTTACAAAACATCTTTCTAAAAGGCTAAATGAAAATGGCCCATAATGGTTTGAAAGCCAAGGTTAATTCTTCAACAAACATGTAGATGTGACATACAAATAGTCCTAACCATGTGGTTTTCCACTGGAAGTTGGTGATTGCGTTCCAGCAGGGTGGCTCTAGTAGCTGAAAGTAAATGATATTGGCTTATACTCTCTAAATAATTTGGTGGATGTCACAGTTAATTTGAAGGTTAAAAGTTATAGTGAATATACTTTTTTGGAAGGATTTTTGGGTGCTGAACTAGCACTATACAGCCAATTTCGTAGGTTCTCTATTCCCTGTGGTGATGATGATGATAAAACACCAGTCGCTTGTTAATTTGATGAGAAAGATTAGTGTTGGGTCCTTAATTCTAGAAGGCGCCTTGATGATCTAGGATTCTTGGAGTGGCTTAGGCTTGGCCTCCTGTCCTTGCTATGAAACTATGAGCCTTTCGACAATCAAGATTAGAGAGAGTTGACTGGTAAAAACTCGGATGTTTTCTCTTCCAAGTCCATTTTCTTGAAACTTTGTGAAGGGGTGGTCTCCCTTCCCTTTGCCTTGGCCCTTTCTCGAACTTTTTTTTCCAAAATACAACTTTATTGAATAAGTAGTTTTCTTTGAACTTTGACACTTTTGTGTGTTAAAATATGAAATAGTTACCAAACCAAACACCATCAATCAAGATTAAATCTTGTGTTGCTTCTTTTGCAAAGAATATTGGAAAACAGTAGACACTTCTTACTTTGCCCAAAGACGACCATTTTATGGAACATAATTCTTTCTAGTTTTGAGCAGCCTCTTCTTGAAAGGACTTCAGTAGTTTTTTGATCATCGATCCTAGTGGCCAAGGGTTCAAAGGCAAGAGAACATCCTTTGAAACATCAGGCTCAAGAACCTTTTGTGCTAAGTTTTGGAATTAAATGGAGGTCTATTTCAACACTTAGAAAAGGAGGCGTCTACTTAGGAAAATTTAGTTCTTACAGCTGCTTGTTTATTGAGAATTCCTTTTGTCATTACAGCTTGACAATATATTCACCAACTGAAAATTCGTATGGTATTTTCCTTGCACTTTTTCTTGCTTAATTCATTATATCAATGAAAGTTTAGTTTCTTATTGAAAACGAAAATCCACCAAAGTTGCTATTGGAGTCGTATTGGTTAGTTAGTAGTTGTTCTTTAGAGTTACTTTTGTCATTATTAGATAACATTGATGTTTCATCTAAAAAATAATTGGTAATGAGTGGAGTAGCCCATCTATTTTATAAATGTTAGAAGGTCTTTTCACCTTTCCAATGTGGGATCCTCAATATACCCTCTTGAGATAGTGCTTCTGTGGGTTCACCAATCTTGGATTGGACTTCAATTTCATTTGGAGCGAATATACGTTTGAGTTTATTGAGCCCTGATACCATATTAGATAAGATGAGATTTCATCCCAAAATCAATTGGCAACGAGTGGAAGTAGCCCATCTATCTTATAAATGTTAATAGGTCTTCTCACCTTTCTAATATGAGATCCTCAACAATCATAATGTAAGGTATCTGATACCTTACTGGTTCCAGAGAAACACAACACAATACCAAACAAAGTTGAAATCGAAATAACAGCAGAAATCTAATATATTCAATAAAATATTCAGAATCCGACTAATACTTCATTACAACCTAATAGCCATAACAAGGTGAAAGATAAAAGAGACAATAAAGAAACGATATCTAACCGGTGATGTTCAAGAGCCACCGGCACCTCTCCTCCAAGTTCTTTCCTTACAATATTTATACTGCCTCAAGAGACTCCTTCCCCCACAATAATAACCTATTAAGAAATTACCCAATTTGCCCCTTCTAGGATGTTTATAGGAATGAGAGTCCTTACACATAACTTACCAGTCTTAAGATCGGGCTTAGGTTTTAAAAAAAGTAACTTTTGCCATAACTTCTCACTTTATCAGGGAAATAAATTGTTTTCTTGCTTGTGCCAGGCGTTCTATTGGTTGTTCCACTAGATTTAGCTATTACTCCAATGAGAGTTTTGCAAGATCCTTTTTATGGCCCAGAGTGTAGAGCAATGTATGAAGAAGGTGAAGTAGATGATAGATTTTTGATGATTTTATTCCTCATGGTTGAGCGGTTGCGTGAAAATTCTTCATGGAAACCGTATGTCTCTCTTACATTCCTATGTTTCGTTTTCTGATAAAAATTCTTTCTAAATGATCACTATTTTTCTGTCTTATAGTCGGTGAGATCTCAGTGGTTTATTATTAGGTACCTTGATGTGCTTCCTACAAGATTTGGGAATCCACTTTGGTTTACTGATAATGAGCTTTTGGAGCTGAAGGGTACCACCCTTTATCGAGCAACTGAATTGCAGGTGCAAAGTTTATTTTGGTCTATGTTACATGAAACCTTATTTACGTTCATACTCATCACCTAAAGAAATATAGTAAATTTATAGATATTATTGAATACCATTTACGACTCATTATGTCCACCATTACAATTTTATGGTGATGCTCATCCCAGATTTACCTGTTAACCAAGAGCCCATTATTTTTTCTTTTTTGCAGGAAAAATCGTTGCAGTCGATGTATCAAGATAAAGTGAAGAAATTGGTTAATAGATTGTTGACTCTTGATGGGTTTACAGTGAGGTCTGTCTAACTTGGATACCTTTTTCTCTTTTCTAATTAAAAAATAGAAAATAAAATAATAATTGCTTGGCATTCTGCTACTATGGGTATCTGTCTGCATATTTAGTATTGTATCACTATGATATTCACTGTTGCAAAGGCAAGTGATCTTGTGTGTATATTCTATTTTTTACTTTTTCAGGGAGGCGAGCTTTGAAGATTTTCTATGGTATGCAACTTAGCAGGATAGTTGTAACTTAATCGTGGATTCGTGTTTAACAGCCCCTGCCTAACTATCCATTTGTGTTTCATCCAAGATTGAACATGATTTCTTTTTTAGGGCAAATTCCATCTTTTGGGCACGTGCCTTGAACATTCCAATGCCACATGCTTATGTGTTTCCTAAAATTCAAGAAGAGGTTGAAAGTGTCTCCTTGATCAAAGAGGTTTCAACTTCTACTGTTTCCCAGGAGCAGTTGACTTGCTCTAAGGATGAAGATGGTGCTCACTCTTGTACTCAAGTTATTTAAAGTTTATTTTTGGGATTGGGATTTCATGGGGATGAGTTATTTTACTTGAACTCACTACAAAGTCAATCTTAGGATGTGAAGATCCCCGGACGATTGATAGCACCGGTAGCGGAAAAACATTTGAGCCAACCAAAGAAGAAACTGTCTGGGTGGAGGGTCTTGTTCCTGGTCTTGATTTTTGTAATCATGGTGTGTAGAAGTTTGCAGATACTTCAGTTCTTTTGACCCCTCTGTTTATTTTTACATTTTTCTTTACAAATTCTGCATCGGGGACGTTTCATTGCAACGATGAATTAAATTTTTTCTTTCACCAATAGAATCATGTTATAAAAATAGATTGCTGATTGGGCAAAGATAACTCCAGGTATAGTGTAAAATTTATTTATTATTATTTTGAAGTGTATAAGTTATAATAAAAAAGTAAAAATAAAAATGTCAGAGTAATACTGGCTACGTGCATGTGGGCTGAAGAGCATTAGTTTAGGGTAACCAGAGTAATTATGTAAAAAAAAGTCCATTAGTTGTAATTTTCTCAATTAATACTTGGAGCTTTTTTTGCATAAATCAAGTAAACTACACTAACTAGACTACTTATGCCTACAGTTATTACTATTGACACAATTTATAATGATACATGTCAATATTAATTGTCATCAAATTTTGAGGGATAAAACAAAGAATTAAGGAATGTGTAGGGGATTAAAATTTCAATCAATCACTGAGCGCTTGTGTGGTAAAGAAAGTGATGATGTCAAGCATTGTTTCTCAAGTGTCTTTTATTTTTGGCTCCTTTCTTGCTGAGTTTGCCGTTTTGTTTTCCTATGGAGATGCCTGTCTAGACTTTGTTTTCATGGAAGTATTTTTTTTTTTTTGTTTTCATGGAAGTATTGAAGAGATTAAGGAAAAATAATAGGAAAATCATTCTACTTGAATGTGCTGTCAGATAATTGTTTGGAGTAGTTGGATGAAATGAGTTATTCTTTGATATCTTTAATTTCTTGTCAATCTTGTACAATACTGCACATGGCTGTGAAGTTCTTGCAGTTATCTGTCACTCTCTGACTAAAGCTTATACTTATAGATCTGAAGGCAACAGCAACATGGGAAGTTGATGGAAAAGGTTCTATAACTGAAGTTCCTTTCTCAATGTACCTCCTCTCTGGTATTGTGATCTTTCTGGGTCTTATATTGCTTTGTTTTCTTCAATGCTTATGTTGAACGTCCCTATCCTTTCTTCACCAGTTTATTTAATCTTTCTATTTCATATGATTGAAAGTATCAGGTTTGGTGTTGAAAAGATTAAATACTTGGAAATTTGTTTGAAAAGAGAGGACATTTTTGTTCTGTTTTTTCATATTTATTTTTTCCCCAAAGGCCTATGAAACCATCTTTTCCTGATTTTCATTTCACTCTTTGATTCTTTTTCCGTATAGAGTTACCGAATTTTCTAACAGTTCTTTATCCTTGATATATCTGGAAAAGCTGGTGCAAGGTCTTCTGGAATGGAGGAAGTTTCAATCAGTTACGGTAACAAGGGTAATGAGGTATCATTTTTTATTTTCAAAGAAAATGTTTGTGAATCACAAATATTGCTTTCATCTTTTTATTCATAGTCATGTATTATAGAAGGAAACATCATTAGCTTATTCTTGACTAAATTGTTACTTCTGTAGTTTTCTTCTGCGTTGAAATTCCTTTTCAAAATGGACTTATTATTTGTTAGTTTTCTACTATCATTCTGATACAGTTAATTTTTTCTTCATTTTCTCAGGAGCTCCTTTATCTATATGGGTTTGTCATTGAAAATAATCCAGATGATTATCTCATGGTAATGCTATCTAGTATCTAACATTGGAGAACTTCTGTTCGATGTACCTTCCCTTTTCTTGTAGATGGGGGGGTGTGTAAGTGGGTTGGTATGGGTCAGTCTTTGGTCAATTCTGATTCCAAACCTTTTTTTTTTAATACAAATTGGAGGAGGGGAACTGCAAACCCTACATAGAGGGTAACACTACTCTCAAATAAATGAGAGCCAAATACTGATTTTCGGGATCGAATTTGTGACTGTGGTGTTGAACTGGATTACCACCAAACAATAAAACCAACACGCCACTCACCCTTTCGGTGATTCCAAACCTTTATCAATTCTTGTTTGCACCCTCCACTTATAGAGATTTGTTTCCGTGAATGTGAAACTCAATTGTTTGATGGATGGTATGCAGGTACACTATCCCTTAGAAGCAATCCAGAATGCTTCCTTTTCTGATTCGAAGATACAGCTCCTTGAAGTGCAGGTTAACTAATTTAATATACACATTGCATATCTTATACTATGTTCAATGGACATTATATTTAACAAGCCATATTTCTTATGATTTATAAATGTTAATACGATTCATTGTCTGAACAAAAGTATTCGACGTAATGAGCTAGAATTTGTATTTAACTACTTATAACTCCTGCCCAAAAACAGAAGGCTGAAATGAGATGCCTCTTACCAAGAAGATTGCTGGCTCATGGATTTTACCCACGAAACACATCAAATGTCAAAGAGAATGATGTCTGTAGCAACAGAGCTTCCAATTACAGCTGGAGTGGTCAGCGCAAGATGCCTTCTTACTTGGACAAGCTGGTTTTCCCTGAGAGATTCTTAACTGCCTTGAGAACTATATCTATGCTGGAGGATGAGCTTATGCAGGTTTCATCTTTGTTGGAAGAGGTCGGGCTTTTGAACTTTTGAGTCCATTTAAACTGATATGCTGAAGCTCCTTGTTGCTTGGCTAATATTTGATGCAATGCTCGAACAATAGTTATCGGGAAAGTAGATACAATTATTAATTGTCTTGAATATGAGAATCTACACATTTTAGGACATCCCTCGTGTTTAACAGTAGTCGGATTGGTCCAAATCTTTGTATGAGGACGAGAGACCTCAAGAATTAGACCTTCGATTTAAACTTGATCACGCATCCCAATCAGTATGGAAATTTTAATAGACAATTGAGTACTTAGTCTCACCCAAATTGAAACAAAAGCTGCAGACAAATTAGAGAAAGAGAGGATATAATAATAGTCTAATATGGTAAAGAACAATGTGAAATTCTTTTGCTCTTTATCATGATATTCAAGTAAGTTTATCATTTAATTGATAATATCTTTCTTCAATTTTTTTCTTACTGGATGTTATACATAAATTTTCTTGAATGGGAAGTGGTGAGAAAGCAAGAATAAGCTATAGATAATTCTTAATGTAATTTCAAATTCTCATGTTCCAAAGCAATATGTATGACTTGATTATTATTGTTGTTTTTTGTGAGGAACTTGAAAAATAATTTTCTTATCAAGCTTAATATATCTGCTATTTGTATTCATTTTTCTTCTGTAAGGTTGTTGGACCTGAAGGGGATAGGCAGCCCACTGACACTGATGTTCAAGCAGCAATCTGGGAGGCTTGTGGTGACTCTGGAGCTTTGCAATTACTTGTTGATCTTCTTCAAAAGAAGTATGCTAGATTGTATTTTACTGGTGTTTGTTCTATTTTTTATACTAAAAACACATTGCATGTTTGATTTCCCAAACCCATCCCTTTCTCTCTCCTTTTCTTAGTTGAGCTTTGAATGCTTGAATCTTTAAGAAGGTTAGATTTTTCATGTTGGGTGGATTAAAAACCATGCAGTTTGTCCATAGATATTTGTCTATAACTTTAGGTTCTCAGTGGTGTAATATGGGTGAGAGGGCATTGGAGAACTGTTTCGATCTCAGATTGAGGTGTGGGATTGCGAGATTTAATGCCTCGTCTCTATGCTTTTTTATAATTACCAATGAGGTCTCTTTCTCCTGGATTGGAGCCTTTTTCTTAGTTAATTTTGTGGTTCGGGGGAGGAGGTGCTGGTTCATCCTTCTTGTAGTGATGGATGGTTTCTTTGGCAGGCGTTTCTCTTTAAGATCACACTTGGTTATAGAGGAATAGGAAGATCTTTAGTGTTATTTACGGGTCCTGAGAGGAAGTTGAGGTTTAGCTCACTTCTAGTAGTTTATTTATTTATTTATTTTTATTTATTTATTTTTTAAATGGCTGAGAGTCGGAACTTTGCTCCCATATACTCGGAGTACTACGACCGGTCCCTAGATTGTGGTACTGGGATACAATGGAGGAACAGAAACACAGTTGGGGATGTCTACAAATTAATGTCACTAATGGATCTCGAACATGAGATCTCAAGGAGATCATACCCTCGAAACCTAGGCCTTCGACCAACTGTGCCACCCCTCATGGACCACTTTTGGGTGTTCACAAAGTTCAATGTTTTTGGTTACCTATGGTTTTTACTCTTGATGATTGGAATGCATCCGACATTTAGTTCAGAAAGCATGTAGAATATTAAATCTTTGATAAGTTGTCCTTCATTGATTGAACTCATTCTCTTTTATTTTTTAAAGACCCTATTGACCGCATGGCCAATCCATAATGGTTTAGGGTTAGAGAAATTTGATTGTATTTTCTTTTAAGAAAGAAAAGAAGTGCTCTTCCTACAGTCGGACGGAACCTTAAATCTTCCAAGATAAGAGCTTTTCATACACTGGTTTTATTGATAGTATTATTATTTTGGTTCAAACTTGGTGTAAGCAATTTTCTCTCTTTCATTATTATAGTTATACTACCCTCCTATTAAATTGGAGAGGACTTTTGTAACTCTCTCTCATTTGGGATTTCTCATTTCTTTTGTAATTTCATGCATGATTGAAATTGTTTCGTATAAAAGAAAAAGTATTTTCTTTAAGAAGTAATGCAAAGTATTTTCTTTAAGAAGTAATGCGAATAATCTACTTAAACTCTGTACAAGAATACATTTACAGGACACCCCCTTGAGGTACTGAGAGTTTGTTCATGTTTTAGGATGATGGATCTTGAAGAGGGCACCGGAACTCTGGACAGCGATATTAAACTGTTAAAAGAGGTCCAAGTGATTGAAAGCACAAACATAAACGGCTCTGATCTCGAATCTGCAAGGTACCGTCGTTTAATGGGGATTAAATTTAACCTTAAAATGGTTTTTGTGGCTCTGAAATCTGCAAATCAAATATTCTACTTTTAGTTTTCAGACCAGTTTGTGTTTAACTGAGGCTCATCAATACCAAATAGAAATCTCTTTAACTTTAAACCAAAAGTATCAACCCACAGATACAGCATATATAATGTTTCCATGACCATAATGGCTTCTAATTCTTCTGTTTTAGTATGACCTGAAAAGAAATGCTTCCATCTTTGATTGGAATTATTCCTTAAAAATCTATCAGTTCTAACTATTGTTTCTCTATGTTAGGATTCCATATTAGAAAAGTGAGGGTTCTCCTATGATACATAGATTACTTCTTTCATTGTTAATTGGTTTTGAGATGGAACTTCATCTTATATTATAAGATATCAGAACCTATTACACTCAAATGAGTATTCGATTTAATTAAGATCCGATTCAAGATTGTTGAATCTTAAGTGGCACCATCTTGAAAGGACATGTTGTGGCACGTTGAAAAAATTAAGAGATCTCTTAGCATTTATAAAATAAATTAGTTATTACTTTAATTGTCAATTGATTTTAAGATGAAACTCTATGTTATGTAATATTGTTTCTCGATTTCGCTTCGCGGCTGCAGCAAAGAGGCAGATGATAGGAAGGAACAAAAATTGATGAGCAGGAACCAGTGGAGTAGCATTGTTTATCGTCTGGGTCAGAAGCAGCTAACCAGTCTGTTTCTAAAGGAGGCAGAACATGCTTTGCAATCGTCATTAAGTCAGGAAAACTGAACATCTCTCTCTCTCTTTCCACAACACCTTCACATACTTAGATTTCTTTCATCTGTATTTTTTTTGTTATTTAAACTCCACTCGAGTATAGTTCTAGTGACATAATGTATGATGTAGTAACTATAAAATTATAGGTTTAAATCTTTACTCGTTGAGTTAAAAATTTCACATATTTATAGAGATGTCCATGGGATAGGGTTGGAGACATTCTCGTTTCCACTAAATTCACTGTTTTTTTTTTGCTGGATAGAGAATCAGGTTTCGTGCAAATTATTTTTCTCCATTCGATTCCCCGCCCCGTTAGAGCATACCATTATTTGCATGCATTTTAAAGTAGAAAAAGCAATGGTTCAATAGCATTAGTGGGTCCATGATTGAAAAAGTCATAAATTCAAATCTTCCATGATTGATCTAAAAAAACAGTATCCATTTTTAGTAGCTATGAACATCAATAAATAAATAAATTTATATAAAAGGAAATAAATAAATAAATAAATTTATATATATATTAACCTTCAAAAAAGAAAAAAAAAAAGTTTGGGAAAGCAATTTATTTATGAGCTTTCGTTACAGTTTGACTTTAGACTTTAGAGGATGCCGTTAGCGTTAGTTTGTAATCTTTCGAGAATAGAGGCTACTATTACCTTTCTGTTTTCTCCGCTTATAATTCTTTGATGATTATTAATTGTAACATAACGTAAACATTACTCTTCATTCAAATATCTCATTTCTCATTGACCAACAAACTTTACATACAAAACACAATTGCTCTCTCAAATAATATGAAAATCAAATACTGATTTTTAGGCTCTAACTTGTAATCGTGGAAATGAAATGAATATAAAAATTACATACTAATTTTTAGACTTTAATTTGACCGTGAAGTTAAAATGGATTAATATCCAATAAAATAACTAACTGTACTACCAACTCATTTGGAAACAACTTGTAAGGTATGTATGTATGCATGTCAAACGGAACATGGCTCACATCAAATAAGATCGATGGTTCCATCTCATATCCTAATCATAAGATAGGTAAGTCATTCAATTTATTTTCCTTAATTACAAATATTAGCAATTTTAAATATTGAGAAAAACAAACTTTTGTAGTTTAAAGAAATTAAGGGCGGAATACTCAAATATCAAATATTTTGGTCAATTAATAGATGAATAAATGGTGAAATTGATCTAACTTTTTTTACAGTATTACCATTTTTTTTTCGTGACCGTTCGTCTGGTTCGTGTGCATCTTGATTAAGGTTGTAGGAAATTAATTTTTACATGGGTGACCATTATGGAATGAACTCATCACCTCTAAATTCTACAAGTTCCCCTTGACCACTATATTAATTTATGATGGTTATCATTATTTTGTTTGTCAATTTCAATAATCACGTTTATTTGAGTATAATTCAACTAATCAAGATAGATATCATCTATCAATTAGAGGTGAGAAATTAAGGCCCCGTTTGATAATCATTTCGTTTTTGGTTTTTTGTTTTTATTTTTAATATTTTAAAAACAAATTTGTTTGATAACCAATTTTAGTTTTTGTTTTTAAAAATTT
>JBBMKA010000026.1:9895000-9911374 GCA_037833695.1 Sechiopsis laciniata | reverse complement strand
TTTTTTCAAATTACAAACCGATATGTCCGATTTTGTGCTAAAAAACCGATCTGATCCATTGGATTGGATTGGTTCGGTTCGGTTTTATGTTGCACCCCTAAGTACATCACTCTGCAAGAGACAGAGAAAGAAGAGGGAGTCGATATCTGAGGACCACGAACTTCCAAGGGAGAGATGGGGGGCGTCGCTACAATTTGGTCGACGAACGTCAAAGAAGGGAGAAATGCATGATGAGTGAAGGAATGTCAGATGGAGTATGGCAGATCACACAAACTATTGATGGAGCTCTATAGTCGAGAGAGGGTAAAAAAGGAGAATATCATGAGCAAAAGGTGTGTAAGTACAGTGGCTTGATCACTTGATTTCCCGCACACAATTTGTCATGTTCGACTGCTGGTCTACATCAATGTCGAGGAGCTGCTGCAAATTGTCACACATAAAATAGAAGCAAAAAATCATCAAATGATACGAATGAAGAACTGCTATTATCTACATAATTTTTACCGTACACGTCATGTGTTCGACGACCAACCAACATTGGTGCAGAGAAAACATCATCTTAACTCCATCAACACAAGAAGGCCAAACAAAGCAATGGATAGAAGAAACTTCTAAAAAACTAAGCTTGTCCGTGAGAACTGATACGATTTGTCATAGAGTGAACCAACCAGAGAAAGGAAAATAGGGTTTCTTAAAGTCTGCATCTTCATTAATGGAACTGCTGATGCCAACGATACGAAACCTAAGAGTTCGCCGATATCAATAACAATCCTTCCTATTGCAATGACGATACACATAACCAAGTATGCTAGAAAGCTCGTTGATAAAAAAATCTAGACAACCTCGACAACCGGTGCTAGATTAGTTAGTTGGAAACCTTCAGAGGTGTCGTTGTTCAGAGCAAGATGCACTGCTATTCAGAAAACTTCGCCTGAGGACGCGTAGTTGCCAGAGTTTTCGATTATGTTTAGAGCTATCCAAGAGACCGTGCATCAAGTTGGACTTCTTTGGACCCTAACGAGTTTGCCTAAAAAACCAAAAGATGCAGCAAAAAGTAAAGAGACCAAGATCTGCAGATCGATGATATGCCTTAGAGTTCTTTCGTGTTTGGGAAATGGAGGAGGGAGGAGGATGCGACGTCTCTATTGGGATGGTCAAAATGGGAAACCCCTCCGACAACAATGAGAACGAAACTGAAGAAGAGGAGAAGATGAGTTGTTAGAGTTTGTGTTGAGAGAGAAAGTTTATAGAGAGGTCTTTTTCCATATACGAACATTATTCTCGATTCGACCGATACAAAATATACAATCAAACATTCAATCTTATGAAAAGAACAAAAACATTCTATAGACTCAAATATACTAAAAAAAACCAGGTTTGATAACCAAATATTATCCAAAGACATCTTATATGATCCAATAACTTAGATGTTACATGTTCGATCTCTCAATCTTCCATTATTGTTGAATTTTAAAAATAAAATATTATAAAATATGTGATTTTTTCTCGTGAAAATAGTTTAGGTTCGAGTAATTAGCAAGCCAATCACAAATATACAAAAGAAATCAGCATCCACAAAGAAACTTAGATATTTTAAGCAACAGAATCAAAATAAAAAAAACTAAAAAAAAGAGGACAAAACCCATTTATAGCAATAGCGACTCAATACAATGACATGACACAACATTTACACACCACCAATCTCATATTTAAACCCCTCCAAACTCCCTGTAAACCCAAACCCAACAAACTAACAAATGGACACCGCCGGCACCACAGCCATTCTCAACAACATGCTTTACAACACCGCCACCGCCACGCACCTCCCAACCGAATTCCTCTGGCCACGCGCCGACTTAGCCGCCATTGCCGACGACCCAGAAGAGCTCAACGAACCCTTGATCGACCTAGCTAGGTTTCAGCTAGGCGACGCGGCAGCGACAGCTGAGGCTGCCGCGTTGGTCCAGCTGGCATGCCGGAACCATGGGTTCTTCCAAGTCATGAACCACGGGGTGGACCCGGATCTTATAAAGGCGGCTTATGAACATATTGAGACCATTTTTAAGATGCCTTTGGTGAAAAAGATTAGTGTTGGAAAAAAGCCTGGTCGAGTTTCGGGTTATTCAGGGGCTCATACCGAGCGGTTCAACTCGAAGCTGCCTTGGAAAGAGACGTTTTCTTTTGAGTATTGTAAAGATGATGATTCTCAACGGCTTGATGTTCTTCATTACTTTAAGTCTTTGTTGGGTCGTGACTTCGAAACCACCGGGTGAGTCTTGCAAAAGTGAAGCCTCATAAAAAAGAAAAAAAGACTTCTCAATTAATGCATATAATTACATTTGTTTGTTTTTTTTAAAAAAAAATTAAGTCATTAATACGAAATTTAAGTTTCGTTATCTACTTTATATAAATATATATTTTTTAAAATCAATTGATGTTTTTGGAAATTAAAAGTAATTTTCAAAATTTTATTTTTATTTTAAAATTTGTCTAAGAATTTAATTGATTTCTTATAGAAATTAAAATTAATGGTAAAAATTAAAATTTCAAAATAATAATAATAATAATAAAATAGTTATAAAAGGAGCTTAAAAATAACCAATTTTATTTCATTTTTCGTCAGGTTTAGTCTTCGCACTTTTCAAAAAAATTTCAACCATATTTTGGACTCCTTTATGATTTTTTTTAAAAAGAAACTTATTTATGATTGTGTTTTGAGAAAACTTTAAAATTTAATGAACACCTATGTGTTTAATTTGGCTTGAGTTCAAAATAAGATGGAATGCAATTTAAAAATTAAATCACATAAGTGAACATCAAATTTTAAGTCATGTCAAGATATTACTTAAACTTTTTTCTTATATTTTCGTTTAGTCTTTTTTTTTTTCTTTAAAATATTTTCTATGAGGTTGTTAGCTTTCTAGTGGCATATTTATTTTGAGACTACGTGCATTACATTTGATTTTTTAAACTTTAATTATCGTGTCAATCTCTCATGCAAAGATAAAAAGATTCAAATATCTAACATCTCAATTAGATCAATTCAATTATAAATGTTCAAATGGACACTATTTAATCAAAATAGTTTAACCTCTAATCAAACTAATAAATGTGATCACTTTTCAAAAATAGTAAAATTAGTCGAAGCGTGTATAAGCCAGTCGAAACACATAAATTTATTTGTTTTTTAGCTAACAAATGGTTTGTGTGGTTGTGAAGATGGGTGTACCAAAGATACTGCGAGGAGATGAGAAGAACAGCACTAATGATAATGGAGTTGCTAGCAATAAGCTTAGGAGTTGATAGGCACCATTATAGGAAGTTCTTTGAAGATGGAAAGTCAATAATGAGATGCAATTACTACCCACCATGCCACAACGCTGGCCTCACCTTAGGGACCGGCCCTCACTGCGACCCGACCTCGCTAACCATTCTGCACCAAGACGAAGTTGGAGGGCTCGAAGTCTTTGCCAACAACCGTTGGCTCTCAGTCAAGCCGAGGCCAGATGCATTGGTCATTAACATTGGTGACACTTTTATGGTACATATTTTTTTACTCTCTTTTTTTTATTGTTTGTGTTTGGAAAGAGTAATACTTAGGTCTTACGGGTAAGGATCCAATCCTCCCTATCTTTTTATATGTGGTTATAAATTTTCCTAACCCAAAATGAAATAGAAAACTTCGAAAAAAAAAGTAAATAAAATGTGGCCATAAATGCAAAAGTAAGGATGGTTGAGTCCTTACTGGTGAGTTACTCGTTTGGAAATTATGTGATAGAGATGAGACAGTACCTATCCCCACTTGGTCGTTTGCTTTTTTAGTTAAGACAATTTATGTACAATAAATTCTTAAGGTGAAGGGGTGTTTGGATAGAGAGGATTAAAGGGGTTGGTCCAACTCACGTTTGGCCGAAGTGGTCATAATTTTTTTTTTTTTATATATATAAACATCTCCATAAATTTTTCGGGTATAATACCACTTCTACTTCAACCCTGATTAACCCGTTGTACCAAACGACCACAAGCCCTCTATACCAAACGAAAATTTTCTACCACAATTATTAATAACCTTCCATATCAAATTGAGAGTTTTCCATGTCACAACAACTCTTAATTCTTCGTACTACTAAATGTGATTTTATCTTTTATCTAAACTCCTCCAAACCACTTCCTCTTCTCTTCAAACCTCTCTATCCAAACAGTCCAAAAGAATAAAGAATTGAGATTTGAAAGATAGAAAGAAAAAATGGGGGTAATTGGCTTTTCAAAATCATGTGGGGGCAAAAGATTTGGACACACGTGACTCTATTTTACGTGGGATAATGCATATTTCCATTTCATTTTATGGGATTTAATCAAATAATTGTCTTTATTATATAGGGAAAATGATAATAAATATCTTAAATATAGCACATATATAGGTCATGTCTCAACATGACTTAAATATTGATGCTACATATGTGACCTAATTTGAACTATATTTTATTTTTATTTAATTTTTTTTTCTATTTTGGGTTAAAAAAATAACAAAATGTGGTCAAAGTATGGTCATATATATATAGACATCAATATTTAGGTCAAATCTAAATATGACTTAAATATTTTTCTTGAAGAAATGAGGAGACAGAGAAGGTTTCTACTCGACGAAAGTATATGTCTTAACCCATTAAATTATGCATAGATTGAAAGTAAACAAAACCGGTTGAAGTGTGATATGATTATATTGTTGGTAGTCTCATCGAATAATGACGGGTGGGTGCAGGCACTATCGAACGGGGCGTACAAGAGCTGCCTGCACCGGGCAGTGGTGAACAGGAAGAGGGAAAGAAGGTCATTGGTGTTCTTTGTGAACCCAAAAGATGATAAAGTGGTGAGACCCCCACAAGATTTGGTGGGCAGAGAATTAGGGCCAAGAAAGTACCCTGATTTCACATGGTCAGATCTTTTGGAGTTTACACAAAACCATTATAGGGCTGATGTTGCTACACTCCAAAGCTTTGTTCATTGGCTTAAACCATCACAATCATCCAATTCCATTTAAAATTTTATAATATTGTACACACATAATTCTCTCTATGTCTTTTCTCATATATTCATATTCTCTGCCCCCTTTGTCTTTCTCTCTGTTTCCATATTCCTTTTGGATGTTTTTGCCTAAATGTTAATTTGTATTGATGCTAGCTAGCTTCTGCCTTTTTTTTATGTCTCTTTTATGCATCTCTCTCTCCCTTGGGGTAATAATGGAATTTTAACCTTCTTAACTCTATGCTTGTTTTTAGATGAAAAAGAGTGGTTAATAACCACTCATAAAAAATCCATCGTTTGTATTTTTGTAGTAAACAATCACTCTTGACCACTCTTCAACTCTTCTATCAAATCTCACAATAAATCTTATTAAATTTCACATCAAATTTATCACTCAACCATTATTAATCCATATCCCCAAATAAGTAGTTGATTACTCTACTACTATTAACTGCAATTCCCAAATGAGTAGTTAACCACTTCAAACTACTATTAACCATTTCATTCCTCTCCACTCCACTCCACTCTTTTCTACAAAAAACAAACACACATATGAGATTGTGTCAGATGTAGGGGTATTCAAAAACTTCGACAACCTGAAGAACTTGGGCAATTCAATTATGAGTTTGGTAGGCTTATAAACTTATTTGGGTTGAGTTTGGTATAGATATATAAATTTTTAGTGAGTTAAATTGATTTATGAATTGACTTAACATTAGTTTGGGATTAACTCACTAACTTAAGTTATTATTAAATCTTTTTTTAAGGATAACATAATTATATATGCATAAATTTACTTTAATATCATTATTATTTTTTGATTTTTTTATCCCCAAAATTCTTTATAATATATATTTTTAAAACCTTTAGTAACATTATTTTCATTTATTTAAAAATTAAAATAAATAATAAATATATATTCAAATTAAAAATAACGAATCAATCATTCAATATGAAAATATATGATTGAATTGAGTTACTCTAATATATAGAGTTAGATTTCTTGGTGTGGGTTTATCGATTCAAAATTTTGAATTGGTCTAAAAAACCTACTTAAACGTCTAACCCAATTCATATACATTCTAATCCGGTGGTTCTCTTGTGAGGAAAGGAAAGTGCCATTTTTAATTTGTACGCTACCCATTTTCTAAGCCTAAATCGGAATGAATGACGACATTGGAGTTGATGTAAACAAGAAAAAGAGTTATGTTTTAGATGTGTTTTGTTGTACGTATGATGATTTATGTTAGATTATACATAAATTGGTTAGATTTTGTTACATTAGTTGTTTGAGTAATTTCAAATCTGTTAAGAATTCCACATCGAAAAGAGTGGGAGATCTAGAGATATAGGTTACTCCCTTAATTGTCAATTGATTTTGAAGTGACATCTCTATTCTCTAATAAGGTATCAGAACCCATTAAGCCCGAGGCACCATGGGAAAGAGCAGAGACTTCATAACAAGGTGGAACTTCATATTCTCTAACAAAATCAATAATTGATGCTATAAATAATTGAATATCTTGTGAGTTGCTTGTTACTCTAATTCTGTTTCAACTTCTAAATGATAATTAGTCTAGAGTTATCAATATATATTCAACAACATTGAGAAATTGGGAATTGAACATGTAAACTTGTCGTTAGAGTTTTGCTGTTGTTAGCAAGTTAATAATGTAGGTTAGGTGTTTTGACCTTTCTTAAATTGCAATATTAGAAAAAGGAAAATATTAGACTCGTGGCTTGTTAAATTATGCTATTGATTTGTACTTTATTAGATTGATATTTCGTTTAAAAATATTGCGTAAAAAAGGACTAAATTTACCGAATGGATTAATAACGCGTTGGTTATTATTATTATAATCATTTTACGGTAGACGCGTTGGTTATCTTGATTTATGATAATCTATTCCAACCATACAATCACAAGTTGGATTCTGGAAATCGATATTTAGCTTTCATATTATTTGAGAGCACTCGTGCTCTTTAGGTAGAGTTTGTTGGTCCCCTCGCCCTACTTTCTACTAAAAAAAATTGAATTTTGTTAAAACTTTTTTTTTTTTATTATTATTATGTAAGAAAAATAAATAAATATAGGTTAAAACATAATTTTGGTCAAGCAATTTTAAGATTTGTTCCATTTGATACTCTAAATTGTTAAAAGTCTAATTTTAGTCCCTCAATTTTGAATTTTATTCCACTTTAATCCCTAAACTTTTAAATGTCAAGATTTAGTCTTTCAACTATCAATAAAACTTAAAAATACTTAATGACTTTAGTTTAATGTTAACCTAACGTTAAAAAATAATAATATTTTATATCTCTTCTATACCTATCTCTTTCTCTCTCCTCCATACATTTCTTTTATTTTTTTAAAGCGTTTCTTTCCTTCGGAAATGATGGTGAATCTCAGATGTCTTATCAGTTTTTTTTTTTTTTCTAAATTCACAACCCTAAGAAGTTGTTCCTTCCCCCTCCCAAACACTCATCATCCTGAACTTACATACCTAAGGAATTTGAACAAGCCCCAACATCCAAAGACATCAAAAGATCACACCAAGAATCACTAATCACAAAAATAAGGTCTCTTAAAATGTATTTGAATAGATAGCTATGGAAATGAGGGTAAGGATACCAGAGATTTTGATTGGTTATGATGGTGAACATAAAACATTATTTGAATTGAGTGGTTATGGATGTTTGTAGTAGGAACTCTCATTTAGATAGAACGATTATATGAGTGTGGTTATGATGACAAAAAAATTCTCGTTTGAATTGACAGATTATAAATTATTTAAATAGAAATGATATTGTACTTGAAGTGTTAATATAGGCATGGACAAATATTTTATGAAAAGTTGTATGAAAGATTTTATGAAAGTATTTTGAAGGTGTTTCATCCAAATGTAGAATTCAATCAATTCCTAAACAAATTCTCTATCCAACCACATTTTACTAGTTCTGATAGGTTGTTTTGAAAAACATTTTGTTACTTTTTTTAAACCTAAATTTGATTATTTTATTTTAAAAATGTACTTCAAATTACATTTATACCTCATGGATTGACTCATCAGTTACAGGCTGTTTGTTTGGCATATTTAGGTAGGATTTAGTTTTATGATTTATTAATTTCTCATTGAAAACTTACATCCAAACGAGTTTCTATTAACCCTTCCTCATTTTTACTTTTAAAAATAATTCTCATTTCTAATCATTTATTTTTAATCATTCATTTATAACCACTCAATCATTTTTAACCACTCATTTTTAATCATTTCTTTTAAATCAATCAAAATAACTCATTTTTAACTATTCATTTTTAATAACTTCTTTTTTAACTACTAAAAATAACTACTCATTTTAAATGTACATTCAAACAAAATTTTGACTGTAACTCCTCCGCACAAAAACTATATCAAAACGAGTTTTTGGCACAACTCTAAATTTTTAACTACTCAATATAACTCTTCAATATAACTTTTTAACCTAAATCCTACCTAAATATGTCAAACAAATAACCCTTAGGGTTTTGGAGCCCGACCTAGTCACCAATCCCAATATGGAAGTTGTAGCCTAATCCATCAAATACTAACTTTTGGTATTTCTTAGTAAAGATTTAGTTCCAAATTTGTAAACTTCAACATTTTATTATAGATGACAAATTCTAGTATTCTTATTTTAATTATAGCGACTTTTAAAAATAATTCATATGTAGCAAAATATGATAAATTTAACTTTTTGAAGTCTAAATTTCAAATTTCACTTGATTGCAACTTATCAATTACACTTAATTAAAACCATTTAAGGTAATTGAATCTTTTCTTTTTTTTTTCTTTGATATTGGTAGAACTTTTTTCCTTTTATTTTTTTCTGCTCATGAAAAATCTAATAAATTTTAAGGACTTTTGCACTTTTCTCTCTCATAGACATCAAATAGTGTTTAAAACTATTAGATGCGACTCTTTCAAAAATAACAATAAATACTTCCGACACAATACAACATCTTAATCATAAAACATACCATCATCATCATGGCTTAGTTGAGAACCATTCAAGAACATAACCAGCTTGAGACATTTAATCTGTCTATGCTCTTGTATGGTTGGGTTAAGACATTTTAACTAAACACTATAATTTGGTCAACCTCCTTGTCCTATCCCCGGTCCCAGTCCATTTCCCCCAAGTTTGAGCAGTTAAGAATATACCAAAGTTATTTTAAGTGTTTAATAGATATCATAAACATGTAGTTCAAATACATATGTAACAGTTATTAAGATATTCACAAGTAGGTGAACAAGTTCTCATAAATTAAAATCAACAAGGAAAATATTTTTGAACCACAACTTTTTGGCATATTTCAGCTGATATTGTTACTTTTTGTGACAGTGCCCTATTCTCACCCCCAATACTCTTCTAACATTTTGTAATAAATTTACAATGCAATTCCTTATACAAGAGAAAAATTACAACATTCCACTTTCAAAGAAACACCACATTTTAGGAAAAAAGGGACTTGTCTCCTTAGCAGTTTAAAAACTGTACACTACAAGTTTACTTATAGATTTGGAAGTTATTTTATGATAGGGACAATTTATTTATATAACTGTGAACTAACTTCAATACTAAGATACCTCGAAGGGCGACGAATGAAGTTCTTTTGTTTACTTAGGAATATAGTCTCACACGCATTCGTATAGGTTCTCGACACAACGGGCACGTTGAGATGGTTGCACCACAATCCTTGCAGGTCTGGAAAAAAAAAAGATAATAAGAAAAATGAATTTGGAACTGATAAGTTGATAGAAATACTCTTTGAAGACCAAAATCTGCAACCTAACTCTAGAACTGAGAAGAAGTTTCAATGATAGAGAACTTACTGTATGACCACATGCAAAAGCCATATCCTTTGGGTTTGTCAGGCATATTGGGCAGATCTTGAACAAGGAAAAATTAAATTAAAATTTTATAGTAATGAAGCCAAAACAGAAAACAAAGTTTCAATTTCCAAGGTAATCTAACAATTCCATACCTTTTCAACAGGACAAATTCATATTCCCAATTTAAAAGGGATCCATTTGATGCCCATACTTGTACAGTTTAGATCAACTAAGTATGAGTTTATGAATATGTTTAAATCTCTCCCCTCAAATTTTTTTGCTCAAAAAACTAAAATAGAACTTACTTTTTTTCTATGCAGTTTTATCCTCTGCTTCAACTCCCTAACTTATAAGAAGTTGTTTAATTCATTACCTCTCCATCAATGTCCCTATTAAAATATACCTTAGGTCCTTTGGAATTAAACTTAGTTTCTATTTGGTCTCTAAAATTTCAAAACTAACACTAGTGGTCCTTCATATTTGTATTTAGTTTCCATTAGTCCTTAAGATTTCAAAAGTGACATATTTGATCTTCAAAGTTTGAGATTGATGTCTAATTGGTCCTTGAGTAAAAATATATATATGAAAATTTTCAACTCATTAAAAAAATACATATCATTAGTTAGGCTATGTTAATTACACATCAACATTCTATTGGGTCAATTAACTTCAACTTTACTAGAAACCAGTTAGAAACCAATTCCAAACTTCATAGACTAATAAGAAAAAAATTGAGACAATATAAATCTCAACGACCAAAAGTGTTAGTTCTATAAACCGAGGGACCAAATAGAAACTAAGTTCGAACTTCAAAAAGTTATTTTACCACAAAAAAAAAGAGGATTTGCCTGTTTACTAGAAGTCACTCCCTATATCCATATCCCTATGAAGATCAATCTTGAACCCCAATGCAACAAATTTTTCCTGAATTCTTTGTAAAGCCACACATGCCTTTTTTTCCCTTCTTAGAGGACTCGATAAATAAAACGAAAATGAAGTTACCGATTCAGACGAGGTAGTCTGTTTTTCAGCATTCGCATTCTTGAAATTTTGGTTTGCAACTGCATTATCATGGTTGATGACTTCAGGAGGAGGAGGAAGTGGCCCTGCACTTGTGCTATACACAGATTCTTTCCTGTATAACAGTGACTATCAGTTTTTGCAGATCCAAAAAGGGAATTGGAAATTCAATTGGGGTGTTTATTTGTCGAATTTATGGAGGATTCAAAATGAGTATTTACTAACTACTCATCAGAAAACTACATCCAAACGAGTTTTTATTCAAAATGAGTATTTACTAACTACTCATAAGAAAACTACATCCAAACGAGTTTTTATAGCTACTCAATATAACTCTTCATTTTTTACTACTAAAATAACTCCTCATTTTTAACCACTCATTTCTAATCATTCATTTATAACTCCTCAGTTCTAATCATTCATTTCTAATTCTTCAAAGTAGCTCATCTCTAATCGTTCTTTTATAACTCCTCAAAATTCTTTGCTTACTTTGAATACTGCAGAGAGAGGGTGGCTCTGTATTGAAATGGAATTTCCATGAGTGCAGCCAGAGCAAATGCTGCTTCCTTCTTTGATTCATCTTTGCTCTCAGACATGATTTTTGTGAAGTTTACAAACTGGACGAATACAGAGAAGCCGACATTAAGTGAAGTTACAAACCCGACAAAACACGATGAAACACGAATTTTAACAACTCTCATACGACAATAAAACGAGCCACATGTACTAACGAAATAATAGAGTGCTCAAGAGATGTAACAGTTAACCAAGAGCAGCTACAAATTTCAGTAAAGTAATTTGATCACAGAAAAAACTGATTTCTGGACTACTTAAAGACAAAAATATCCAGCACGAATATTTAAAAGAAATGACCAAGTAAGTAGATTCAATGAAATATTAATCAAATACCTGGAAGTTATCAAATGCACGCTGAGGGATGTTATCATCAAATTGCCGCATAGCATCCCAAGGACCGTCTCCTACCCCGACTAGAACGATTGACAGAGGATAATGGCTGGTGATTCAAATATTATCAGACATCAAGCACAAAAGCAACCAAACTTAGTAAAAGTTATTTTTTTTACCTAGCAGCAACAATGGAGTTTATGGTTGTCTGCTCTTGAAAACTTAATCTACCAGGTGGTACGTCAGGATTTCTCGTAACCTGTTCGATATTATACAATTTACGACTTAAGAAAATTAAGTATAATGAGGCAGCGAGAAGTAAGATATTATGTAAAGAACACATCCAACTACCTGTCCATCTGCTACAATAACAAGGACATGATACTGCCAATTGCTTTTCTCGACAATGCCAATTGCAGCATCTATAACTGGTGCAAAAGAGGTTGGACCTACAAAAATAAGGTCAAGTATTTTGTTAGGAGTGTTATAGCTTAGAAGAAGAGAATTACACTAACGACTTAAAGCATTTTTTAATAATCCACCGATGACAATCCTTCAAAGGATGGTGTATATCGAATGCAGGAAGGCTCCTCAAATAATTTAAATAAACATATTGCACTAAATGTTAGAGTTCTTCAATCCTATTTTCACCAAGCTCACAGTGTATTGAAAATTTTAAGACCTAGATATTCAAGGGAAATAGAGATTTTGTTGATCTCAATGAAAAGAAACTCGTTCACTGTCCTTTTGCGTTTCAAGGGTGGAATAGACTTTCGAACGAGTTTGATTTGGCTATTTGTCTACCTACAAGAATCGAAGGTTGGTTAATTGAATGTTTGTTGGGCAGCAGCTTTAAAAACAAGGAAAACATGCTATGGAGTACAACGGTTAGAGCTCTGATGTGGCAGATCGAAGGAGAGAAACAATAGGATTTTCTAAGAAAACGGTCTCATAAGACTTTGAGGAACATTGAACAGTGTACCGGACAGTGTTGTGGTAGTGTTCAAACTACAAAAAAGAAAAACTTTTGTGATAATAGTCTCCACATGATTATGATTGGAAGACCGTGCTTTTTCCGGAGGCGGGTTCTCTCCACCCCTAGCCTAGCCTGTCTCCTCTATTGTTTTCCAATGAATACTGGCTTGTTTTATCCTTAAAAAAACCAAGTCGATGGAATAGCTAAACTTACGTAAATGAATATAATGTTGTAAATCAAAGTAAAATATCTTACTATCTTTAGTGTCTTCACTCATTCATATAAACAATGAGAGGGAAACAAAAGAACCAAAGGAAGAAGAGATTAACCACACAAATTATTACATTTTGTCCCGTTTTTTATCCATTTTTGGAGGAGGTAGCTTATCTAAATCCATAGACCAAATGCCGTTTTCGTCATATGGAAGAAAAATATAGTCGACTTCTGGAACTAATATTATTGAAGTGTAGTAGAAAAAAGGATACCAAAAATTAGCTTAGCATTATGATCCATCCATACTACGAACAACTGTAATAAAAAGCAAAACAAATTTGTCAATTTAATTGAAAAGTTCGAATGAACCTGATAAATTCAGATATGGCAGAATTTCTCTATATCGAGAAAGAGCTTCCTTGAAACCTCTACATGGCCTGTCATCAGGATAAAAGTTGAATACATACTGATCACGCGTTGACGCTACAGAAAGTAAGTTGAAAAAAAGGTAGTTAGGCAAGAGAAAAGTTAGTTACTAACAATAATAAACGATCTAGAAATAATTAAAACCAATACTAACCATCACCAAAACCAAGACATGGTATCAAGCCATCGTCATCAAAAGGAGACAGTGTTTGACCAATTATAGAAATTGCTTGCTCGTATGGATTGGGTACACTGCTAATCGAATGCAGACTTTTTCTTCTAAAAGAATGCCTGCCTGCAGTCAGTGAAATGCAACTTCTAGCAATCTGAGGAAGTATTTGCAGGCTTCATAACAATTGTTAAATAAAGAAAGATTCACCTGTCCACTCATTGCTCTTTGTAAAGTCGATACCAAGAATTAAATTCGACGATTCAAGACCTTCGTGCCTCAATGCAGATATAACCTGTACGAAGTGTCGTGTAATTCAGTATGCAAGTACTTGTGTGTGAATGTCTGCTTGAGGGGTACGGTAAAATTGATAATACAGAAAAGAGAAAATATAAAGCCTGGCTTTCAAATATAAAGGTGGGATTAACATATAGAAATGAACTGATCACATAACAGTCAATGTATAAAAGAACTTCAAATAGATCAAAATGGAATCAAACCAATTTAGACAGATTCCTAAACTAAGAGATTCTTAGAAATTCTCCATAACTATTGCGTGGTGTCCAGATATTTTTAAGAAGATTGCTATCTCTTCCCCGTGAAGAAGTCGGATGGGAATTGAGATATGTTAAAAAAACTCACCTTGTTCTCTCAACAATTTTTTGGGTGGCCATTTAGTAAGAATGTCTTGAACTTAAAGCTGTTAAAATAATCCGTACGAGCATTTCTTTAACTCTCTCCCCATAGAAAGTTGCTCCTGAAATAGAACCCTAACCCATAGGATTTCTCTCCCTTTCTCTGGCACTGCCTCTGTGCAAAGGAGGAGGAGGAGAGGTTCCTCTACTGTTGACGCCTATTTTTCTCTTTTCTCTTTGTCGTTCTCCCTCTTCAAGTGCCAATGAACCTCTTGGCGTATTTGTTTCCTCCTCTGCAACCTCTCTTCCCTATGATCTTTGGCATCGCCCCGTCACCGGAGGAGGAGAAGAGGTGAGTACCATTGGCCGGTCGAAGCTGTCTCCTCACTCCTTTCAGCCATTTCTTTCTTTTTCGGTGCCAGAAACTGCTTTCTTCAAAAATCCTAACATAAATTTTCTCCTCCGGTATCCATTCACCATAACGGACCTTGTTGATGCCAATCTATAACGTTCTAGCGTGTTTCACCAACGATCTTTCCTGAGCCTGTGTCTCCTCCAATGTCGTCACCATTTCAACACTGGCATCCTTCATACCCAGTCACCTGGAGTTTTTTTTATCCACAAATCAAAACCTTGAGCGACTGATATATCTCGATATTCTTTTCACTACTCAACTTCTTCACTATCCCAACTTACTACCATAGCCGACACCAAGCCTATGCTGGAACCTACTTTAAATGTTTCTTTTTTATCAAGCATTGGCAGGCCAATCTGCTTTTTCACCGTCGAGCATGAGGGTATGGCTTTTCTCCATGCACGAGAGCACTAGTACAATAACGATTACATTGACGCAGCCGAAAACAAATGGACAACCTGAAGGGGATATATCCCTGGGGATGAGGAATCCCTAAGCCTAATCAGAGGAATCAAACAAAAGGCATCAAACTTAAGGGTTAGATCCCCCACATGAACCATCATGGAGTGGCCTAGTTGTAAAGAGGACCTTAGGGAACTAAAAGGGTTCAATTCATGATAGCCGCCTACCTAGGAATTAATTTTCTATGGGATTTCTTGACATCTAAATGTTGTAAGGTCCAACGGTATGTCCCATGACAATAGTTGAGGTACGTGCAAGCTGGCCCGAACAGTCACAAATATTAAAAAAAAAAAAAAAAACCTAAATGGAGGCATATCAACAATCATATGCCTCCAAGTTATTTGATAACAACATAGAAGAGTTGGGTTAGTTAGTGAATCATCTACAAAAAGCATAGAATATACGCATGACAGGGAAATGAATGTAAACGGCATTGTATTGCATCGACATAAAAGAAATGATGACTTCTAATAGATTAAGTCTACAATGGAATGAAGTAGTCTGATCTACTAGTCATTGTTCAAAAAAATCAAGTATGCGACAAAATGATTTTAAATGGGGTTACTTTTGATTAGAATTTAGGAAAAAAACAATTGTTTACTCTTGAAAATAATTTTCATGGGAAAGACTGTTACTTTTCTTAATCTCAATAGAGGTGCAAAACCAAAAAAAAGGTAAAGCAGCCAAGATAAGAGAGTGAACCTGATCCAATGAGTTGAAATTATCAGCAATATGCCGAGAATCCATTTTGCGATGACGATCTGAATTCATCTAAATCTCTGCATAAAAAAAGTTTTCAGCAGGTTCTCATTGATGTTATGGTAATATAGAAATTCCATATTTCTCAATCTCAAATGTGCTCTTCAAGAACGCCAAAGATACATTTAAAGAAGCAACTACTTTATGATAGGAAACACAAGAATCAAATAGGATGACTTTTTCTCTGAACTCGATTCATTGAAATCAATATGATAGAATCTACCACTTTTCTATTGATAAATCTCTAGAGAGAATCTCCCTTAGAGTAAGAGTACAAAAGACTACTACTTTCTGAATAATTAATAATGACCTAACTCATCCTATTTATAAACTTATTCTATTTCCTAATCCTACAGGAAATCCTAATTAATTATAAGGTCTAATAATAATAAATAGCCAACTATAATTGAAATAACAACTAGTAATTAAATACTAATAACTAATAAATTATTCCGTCACTTCTTGCTTCGCCTCGAGTACACTTTCAGAGGTCT
>JBBMKA010000026.1:9842859-9863790 GCA_037833695.1 Sechiopsis laciniata | reverse complement strand
TGTAATTAACCAATAAGAACAGTGTATACAATACAGTATATAACGTATCAAACTGTCCATACCTCAAAATCGTAATCAAAAAGTGCTATTACGGTACATGTCCTTTCTGTACCTGCTCCTACCGTATTTCCTAACACTATTTCTTCCTTTCCACATTGTTCTTTCAACAATATTTTTAGTATTCATACCTATTTCAACTTCAACTTCCCTTTGTGTCCTATCTCCCCCTTTCCCTGCTTTCACCATTTTAATACCCTAATGAACAGATATAACCCACTTAACTATACCAACCATAGTATACAAAAATGCAGTAAATAAATTTGAAAAAAATCAAAACGAAAAGTTAAAATCCTATCCGACAACCACTATACAGTATGTGCATTTACTAAGTCATTTAGTTTAATACAAAGACTACAATACCCTCTAATTTATTGACGATTATTACAAAATCTCAAGACTACAACACTCATATCTCTAGAATCCCCTCACTCCCCACTATCGAACAACAGATTGACTGTATTTAAAAAAACCCTAAAAACTAAACATAACTATAAACCTACCGTATGATGAACTTCAGTTCTTCTTCCGTTGTGTTTCCGATTTCGATCGTCAATTGCAAGAACGTTGAAACGTCATCCAAATTGTGCAACTAGAGGATTTTGCTGGAGAAATCAAGAAGAAGACGAAATGAGGGAAAATTCAGAAGAAAATAAATGTAAGGACGGTTTCTTTTTTCATAAAATATTGTCTTTAATTTTCGTAATAAATGTACACTAATTTAGGGGTTTGTGGATATGGAATGTGGTATAATTAATGCCTCTAAATTTGCGCGTGATTGATTGGAATGTGAGACAGTTTTCCTTTTATGATTTTTCCTTCCGAAATTAAAAACCAACTATTTGAGGGTATTCTTATAATTGATTATTTGCAGAATTTATAATGTAATAAAAGAAAATTTACATTTGCTAATATTTTTCCAGCCACCTACATTTGCAAATACTTTTTATATATGGTCTATTTATGAAAAAAGCTTTGTTGTAAAAGATTAAAAAAAAAATTATGCTTTAATACATTTTTACTATTGTAAAAAATGCACTTTACTAATGTTATGAATAAAAAATTAATTATTATCATTATTATTTTGAATATTAAAGACTCCAAGCCTCTATGAACAAGGTCAATTTAAGAAAGAGATTAATTAAATATCGTAATATTATTTATTCTAATAAAATTTAAAAATGCTATTCATATCATTAATTTTTATTATAATAATTAATTTTTTTATTCATATCATTAGTAAAATGTACTTTTTTTACAACAATGTATTAAAACATAAATATTTTTCTAATATTTTATAATAATATTATTTATTGTTTTGAAATTGGGACACCCACTTTCGAATATAGTGAATTGGAACTCATAGGTCATAAAAAATATATATAGTAATTATTTTTTATATAATTATTTTTAATAAAATAGTAGAATTATAGTAATTATTTATTTTATTAAGATAAATTGGAGTTGCAATTTTATAATATTTGATATTAGATGAAAAATATAACAAATACAAATAAAAATGAAAATGAAAATGAAAACTAGGATTCAAAACCCAGAAATTCCAATTTAATAGCCATGGGATTAATCCACCACCAAAACATGGATCGACATTTTTTAATTTAATTGGATATGCTTTGCCAAATTTTAAATCAATTTAACTAAATCTAGAGTTGAATGCCATGTGGCAATTTTTTATAGATAGTTTAAGAGGATTGATGTGGTAGCATCATTGGGAAAGACACAAACAAAAGATAGACCCATTTGGATAAATAATTTGAAAAGAAACCCATTTTAATAAAAAGTTAAAAAAAAGACCCATCCTAACAATTTACCCGATAATATCACTTCGGGTACTACATCTTAGAATTCACTAATTTAGCAAGAAAATGACAATACTTATGTGATCTCATTCTAGATGTCTCCCTTTCAAAAAAATAATAATAAATAATCTGTGAGCATTTAAATTAGTATACGCACATCGACTATTTATAAAAAACAACCGTCTTAATCTTTTGATTGTTAAGGAAACATGTAGAAAATTAATTCTTAAATAGATGACTATCATACATTTGAACTCGTAACCTCTTAATTTTTAAGACTTTGTTGACTACTAAACTAAATCAATTCAAGATGATGATCTCTAACATGCCTCTCGAGATGGTGTCACATTGGGAACATCATCTTAGATTAGATCCGAATTTTTTTATCAAAATATCGTGTTAAGTTTTTACTCACTTTAGTCGGATCAGAAGACTATTCCTTTGGGACTCTAATACTTATTATTCAATGTGAAATTTCATTTCAAAATTAATTAGTGATGAAAATAGCCCACATATCTTAAAATGCATTGAGAACTCTGATACAAGATGAAGATAGCTAACGATAGTTAACTAATCGGAAAAGTGCTAATCAGAGGAATAAAATGGGATATATGAGTAATGATAATATAGAACTTTTATTTCATAGTTTCATGATGGATATGGATTGCAAAAGGCACTGTGAAGCAGAGAAATTAAACATCGAGAAATGTAACAGATTTAAGCTCCCTGGTTTGCTCAATTGTGTTCTCCAAAACCTCAACCTCCATGACTTGATAATTCTGTCTATCGCCAGTAACCAACCGAAGCTTGTACAAATTATTCCCACACAGCACAGAATTGAGCTTGTGGGATGTTCCCTTCTCTCTGTTGACCTGATTCACTGCCCATTTTGCGATGTCTACGACGCGTGGATCTTCACCGATCCTCATCACCATCATTTCGGTTTTATCGTGCTCCCGTGCCCATTTCAATGCAGGATTCATCGCGTAGCTTTGAATATAGATCGATAACTCTGTTTGTGTGTGATATTTGTATGTATGTATAAGACCTAGCTAGTTTGGTATTTATACTAACACATATGGTGATCCTATAAGTTCATTTAATGGAATCTAATTCTTGGATTCCTTCAAATGTCAATGTCATTTGCATTTGTGGCCACAAATTTGAGCAACTTTTTTTTTTTTTTTTTTTTTTTTTTTTACAGATTTTGAAGAGCAAGATTTAGACGGTTCCAGCCACGAGCACCCATCTTAGGGTGTCATATTTGTAATGAGAGCAGTTTGGGTGCAGCTGTGGCTGCACCCAAACATATGCTGTTACAAACAAGTATAGATTAAAACACTTAAAAAAAAAAAAAAAAATTCTGAGATGTGTGGCTCTAAAAGAGCCACATCAGGAGCAGCCACAGTTTGGGTGCAGCCACAGCTGCACCCAAACTGCTCTCATTTGTAATCTTTCATCTTCTTTTTTTTTTTGTAATTTTTTAGTTTTTTTTTTCTCTTTTTAGGGGTTTTTCTTTTGTCTTGGGTTATTGGCATAGATATCCAAAAAGAAAAAAATAAAATAAAACTAGTTGCAAATATAGCAACTTAAAAAAAATAAAAATATAGTAAAAGATTAGTGGGTGACTTGCCAAAATATTATTTTTATTCGAATCACACTCTATTGAAGATTGATTAAAATCACTGACCGATTAACTTAGTAATATCAATGAATGACATTGGTTAAAATTTATTAATTAAAATCAACGATTGAAATTTAATGATTAAAAATTTGATTGATCATCTAAAACTAATAGTAATTGCATTTGTTATACTTTCCCTACCTATGTACAAATAATATTAAAATAAAATAAAACTTTAGTTTTATGTCTTCTTTCCTTTTTTTTTTTTTTTTTTTTTTTTTTTGAAAAAAGTTTTATGTCTTCTTTCTCATAAACTTGTATTGGTATCTTCAATCAGCAATAGTGATAAACTTCTATATGCGTGCTTTCAATGAAGACTTGAATCAGTAAAGAAAAATGATGGTAAAAAAAAACGGTAAAACTGAATAAATAAATAAATATAAATAAAAAAAATTATAAATATTGCTATTGCACAAATTTTTTTAGTTTAGCAATAATTGAGTTATTTGGATTCAACGGCGAATCTATGAAGGAACTAGGGGCCATGACCCCATAAATTTTGAATTTAAGATCAAAATGTGTTTTGGAATTTTTTTTTTTTTTAATATACAAAACTGCTATAATATAAACGGAGTATAGTAGATTTTGGCCTCCAAATTTATAGACGGTCCAATTTCGAATCTTAAGGGAAGATTTTTATTAACTTTTTTACCATCCTTTTTTCTTTGTATTTTTTTTATTAACTTTTTTACCTTTCTTTTTTTTTTTTGTATTTTTCTCTCACTGTCTTTTTGTGTACTTTTTTTCCTTTATTTATATATCATTTGTACTTTTTATTTTTAAATATTCCTTGTTTCTTTTACATTTTATTTTTTCTTTGTATTTTTTCCTTTGCCTTCTCTAATCATTTTTTTTGTTTTGTTTGTTTCCTACCTATAATTTATACTATTTTAACTTTTTGTAACATATTTTAATTCATCTTTTATATAATGAACACATTCTTCTATTTAAAGAAATACATTTCATTATTTTTTAATTAAATAGTTGTAAAGATTATTAAAAAAATATATAAAAAATATTATTAAAAATATTTTACCATTTTTGTATAAATACTTATTTACGGTTGTTTCAATTATTATAAAAAAAATTATATTTTCTTTTTAAAAAATCATACTCTCCTTACAAAATTAAAACTACAAAATATTAGAATTTAAAAATATTTTAAATATTATCAAATAAAATTAATATTTAATTCTTTAACAAACAATATTATCATTGAGAATTTAAGCATATTAAATACAAGATTAAAAATTTAGAGAACTATTTTCTAAAAAAAAAAGTTTAGAGAACGATTAATTTAAAGGTGAAAAATCACACTTTCGATAATTCAAGATAACTTTTTAATATGTTTATAAAAAATAATTTTCGACTCTCAATTGATCATCATGATTTGGAGTTCTTGTAGAGCTAAAAAATTATAAAGAAACAATTAATTTCTTACTTTGTTCTTGTCTTATTTTATTTTTATAAATATTTATAAATGCCTTCATCATTTTTCTATATTTTTATTCACATTTTTTTTTTCTTTACTCTCATTTTTTGTTCATATACATACTTAATAAAAAATACTTATTTAAGTTTAAAGTTTAAAAACTTATTGATAATGAAAGTTTATAGTTTATTAATGTAAGGGTCTGAAATCGAATATTTGGCATTAGAAAAAAAAAATTATACAACATAATTTTTTGCTGTCTAAATATTAGATGTTGGATCTGTCCTTGTTTGGATTCAAACTTGTCATCTGTTTATTATTTAAATCATATATTATGGCTCTTATTGATTTATATTTGCAAAAACATTTTAAAAAATTGACAAAATTTCAATATATTGGTGAATATTGCAATCCATAGAAAATAATTTCACTTTTTTTTTCTTTTCACTTTTCTTTTATTTACATTTAAATGATATTATTTTTTTACATTCTTTAACTGAACTAATCTTTTTTTTTTTATTTTATGAAGAATAATATATATATATATATATATATACACACACACCTGTGTGTGTATTTTATGTTGTTGCTAATTTTGATTTTTAATTTTTTCTCATTTAAAAAATAAATAAAAACAAAGGTATTCTATGTTGAATAGGGTTTTTTTTTTTTTTTTAATAGTGTATTTATTCTCATAAAAAGTGGATGCCTAAAGTACATCCTATGATAACGATCTTGTTTCAATTTTGAATCCAGCTGGAATGTGATTTTCATATATCCATAATTTTTGTGTCTTTTGTAAGTACAATTTTAAAGAAATACTTTTTTATAAGATTTTCATATATCCATAATTTTTGTGTCTTTTGTAAGTACAATTTTAAAGAAATACTTTTTTATATCAATTACAATGATGAAACAAATATTAACCGATCGAAATTGTTAATTGATATCATATACTTAAGATTTTTTTTTTTTAAAAAAAATAATTTACTTAAGAGTTAAATGCCTAAAAAACCGATCTAAGAAAAAGCCTGAAAAACGTTTGAAATAATATTTATATAGTTAAAGGGAAATGGTACGAAAGTACTAGATTTAGAGAAATAATATAGTGTGTGAATATTTTGTTTGAAACTTTAAATAATGGCTAAAATCAAAATCAAGGTGAAATAAATGTTTTCTCCTCAAAATACCCTTTTGTTATTTTCGATTAATTGTTTAACAAAAAAAAAAATTAGCTATTTTTCTTAAATATAAGCATAACTAACCCCTTTTTTATTTTTATAATATTTCATTTTTTCTAAATCTAACCATAACTAACCAACTATTCATTTTATAATATTGTAAAAAAAAATTTTTTTTTTTTTTTGAATCAATATATTAGTTAGTTAGAAAGAAATCTCTAAGATTATGGAAAGATGCCTAAACCGTTCGCATAAAAAATAAAAAAATTAAAAAATTAAAAAAAAAAAAACTTTCGATCACATGCTCCTACAAACCAAATTTACCCGAACGGGACTGAAAAATCTAAAGGTATAGGTTTAAAGCACAATCACGATGTGTAGTGGATGTACAACAAGCTGTATAATAGATGTTGCATTCTGAATGACAGGACGAGCCTGAAAAATCTAAAGGTATAGGTTTAAAGCAGGATCATGATGTACAGTGGATGTACAATGAGTTTGCGAATGGGTTGTATAACGATTGTTGCATTCCGACTGACCTCGTTGTCATCCTCATTCATCTGGTCAGCTAAAAGATCGTTCCAAAAAAAAAAATCATCGTAGCCACCCCCATGAAAAAAAAATCAAGGAAACATTATTCTAGTGATTCGATTATGTATAGAATATGTGCCAATAGTGTCTAAAATATGCACAAACTTAGAAAAAATCAAGGAAACAACGTTATTCACAGAATATATGCATAGGCAATAGTAACAAACATATGCACTCTTATCATAACATGATATGTACAGAATATGTGCCAACAATGTCTAACTTATACAAAAACTAAAACAAAAAAAAAAAATTAAGGAATAAAATATATACAAGTGACAACAATAATGTAACTAACATATGCACTCTTACTTTGATATGTACAGAATAGGTGTCAACAGTAACTAACATAGAATAAGTACAGAATACGTGCAATCAATGTCTAACATATGTGAAAAAATAATAATAAAGAAAACATAATCCCTGCAAAGTAGGGATTCTATAGGTACAAAATACGTGTCAATCATGTCACACATTAAAAAAAATAAAATAGAATCCCAATAAAGTTGGAATTCGATTTTAGAGGTTAATATATTTAAACAAAAGAATCATTCGATAGATTTGGAAACTTACACTGGAAAAATTGTCAGAACACCCGAAGGGATTTGAAAGTTTACACCGGAAACGTTTATATCTTCAGAAATGTAGATCTAATCCCGGTCTCTTTTGAAGTCTCGAGAATCGGAGGCCAACGAGATGCATGCATTTCTCTTGCTACCAGATTTTTCAACTCGGGGCTATCATCAATCGCAAATGCATAGGTGGAGGGTTTTTACGGAGTTGTTCAACAGGAAGAAAGAACCAAAAGGAACTCTTCATCTTCTTCAAAACTGATATTTAAGGCCCTCATAAAACTCAAGCTCAAGTACTATTCCCAACCATTTTTTAATTCAAAATTTAACCAGACTTACAATAATCACACCAATCAGTGAAAGTATGTACGGTTTATGGGAAGGAGATGTATAGTTATATTTGTGAACGTTAAGAGCAAAATTTCTAAATTACTTATAAATTTTTAAAATTTTCAAAATCTCTGATTTCATGGTATGACTACTTGATTTTAAAATTATTGATTTAATTATTTTGACTATTTTAGAATTAGTTAGTTTGTTTTAGATTTTTCTAGATTAAAAAAAGGTAGTTACAAAATAATCTATTTAAAATAGATGAAAAAAAAAACTCCTAAAAAATGTAGGAGGGGTACAATTGTCAATCAATACATTTATTAAAAATGAACAAGATTTTGAAAATTAAAAAAGATATATATATAAATTTAAAGCCTAATGATTAGTAGCCATGATCTTAATTAGTTTAAAATTCTTAGTTATTTCCCTAATTGTCCCTATAATTAATTATTTGAGAGTTATATAACATGATTATAAAATTAACTCCACTATTATTAAAAAGAAAATGTTGTAAATGTCAAAACAAAAAAACAAAAAACAAAACAAAAACAAAAACAAAAAAGAAACATAGAAATGTGATTCATAAGGAATAATCATTTTTTGACTGTTTTGTCTAAGAGATTCTCCCTAATTTCAAATGTCACCTATTATTTAAGCCATCTTTTATTTAATTGATTTTTATTTTAAATTCACCCAAAAAATAATAATCACGCATCTGTTACAAATTCAATTTTGAATTATTATTGTGATTAAATTCTAGATTTTGCTAATTTAAAAAAAAAAAAAAAAAAAAAAAAAAAACCCAACTTTTGCCAAGTGCTAACCTTACCTCCTCCATTTTTCAGGCCATATCAAAAATTCAGTTTTGAATTATTATTGTGATTAAATTCTAGGTTTTGCGAATTTAAAAAAAAAAAAAAAAAAAAAAAAAAAAAACCTAGATTTTGCCAAGTGCTAAACTTATATTATCCATTTTTCAGGTCATATCAACAATTATAATTATTAGTCATTAAAATCGTATAATATCTTCAAACTAAATCAAGTATAAAATCAAATGAAGATCTTAAGTTTTTTTTTTTTTTTTTCAAATTTAAAGAAAATCTTGGGTTAGAGCTTTTTCTATAAATACCACAAATTTATTATTCTTCCTCACCTTATCAACGTAGGATTTTTTTTAATTCAAATTACTAATAATTCTTCTGGCATTGATGTTGTACAGATTTTGTTCTGGTTGGGACTAAGTCTTAGCATTGGTGCACAGGAGCCGTTGTGGTCGAAGGTAATTTTTTATAATTATTATTTTGTCATATTATTATTATTATTTGTTATTATAATAAATATGACTTGAACATGTAATTTGCTGGTTATTCTATAATACATGATGTCATTGGAGTACTAATTATTTTGACATACGTATCTACTTAAATTTTATCAATTTTACTAATTAATTATTTATTTATATATATTTTTTTTAATTTAAATATAAATCTAATCACCACTATCATTTTTGTAGAGAACAATAGATTTTAAAATAATAATATTATTTTATTTACTCATTCTGTGTTAAATTAATATTTAAAAAATTGATATTTCATCAAAATTCGTTCTATTAGCCACGATAGAAAGAATGAGAAGAGGCGGATAATAGATTTTATCATTTTTTTTCTTTTTTTCAATCTTTTCTTTATTTTTTTATTACTTATAAAATATAAGGTGAAATAAGAAAGCACATTTTTTAGATTTTAGATTGTGCGTGTTTTTTTAAAGGAAATTGTATTTTATTTTGCATACGTCCACATGTAATTAAATGTTTGATAAATACTAATAAATATAGAAAATAATAAATTTGAGCTATTAAAATCAAACTTTTCAATATTGCAATTAATATTAAAGATATATTAAATATTTCAAATAATTAGTCGATTTATAATTTTTTAAAAGATTTAGAAATTTGAAAAGATAATTAACGTATTAACTATGTAAACTAAAAGATCGAAATGATGATTTCAAGGTTTTTAGATTAAACTAAAACAATAAACGAATGAAAAAAAATATATTGTGTTCAAAGTACGATTTTAGCCATGGTGAAAACTTAATTATTTCTTAGAGAAATTTAATTCATTTCATAATTTTCTTTAACTATTATGATATGTATATTTTTTTCCTTTCACTTTAACTTAAGTACGTATGATATTTTAAAATAAAGTAGATAATAAACATTTTACTTACTCATTTAAAATTTACTACTTAAGATATATATTATTACTTATAAATATTTTAATAAATAAAAACATAATCTCACATGCCATATTTAGGGAAAAAAAAACTCACGTGCAAGGCACGTTCAAAATTTCTTACAGATTTAAGTGTGCATGACTATTAATTTTTTTGTTCGAAACATCAGCCCATTAATTATTATTGAATTAAAAAATAAATTGACAAAATTAATGGTTGGTTAATGTTAATTTTAGTAAAATAATATTTTTATCTTTTTAATTATATTTTCTTTTTAGAATTAGATTAAATCTTGTTTTTTCCTTTTATCATTAATATTATATTTTTCTTTTATGGTTAGGTCATCTTTCTTTTTAGAGTTATATATTATGTTTTTCTTTTATAATTAGGTCATTTCTTGTCTATTTAAATTCGTAGTTGAGTTCATTATTAAATGAAAATTTTGAATTCCGTCTTTCAACATTAATATATATTTATAACCAGAAAATTTTATTTCACTATTGCTAATCAATGTTTATTTTAATTCTATAACAAATGAGTATGGAAATTCGAACACATGACTTTTTTAATTATTGAGTTAATGTTTTTGTTGGCTAATCGATGTTATAATGACATAAAATAAATAAAATTTGAGTAATCAAATAAAGTAAACATACATATGATTTTATTTCGTATTTATTATTCCAATGTATCTTATTCTCAAGCATTTTATATATTTTTTTCAAAGATGCCTATAGAACAATTGATTTTGTCCAAAAAGCTTTTAAAGCATAAGTTATTCTAAACACAATGACTGTCATTTGATAATTTTTTTTTTATTCTTAATTCCCTTGTCAAAACCATAAGAAGATAGTTATTCTTGACGGGGCAGATCCAGCTATTCGTATTTGGGTGGCCAAAATTTATATTATATATATACAAATTTTAAAAAAAAAATGATTATTAAATGTTAAAAGTTTCAACTTCACATCCTACTTTGATGGATATTTAAATTTTTAATTTAATATCTAATAAATTTAAACTTTGAATAGGTAGAATAAAATTTAGAATGAATTTTTGTATAAAAAATGTATAAACAAATATATATAAACCAAAAAACAAAATTAAGAATAGGTTTATGCAGCTTAAGATATTGAACCTGGGTCTCGAAGAAATTAAGCAGCTTAATTCTATTTCATTTGAAATTTTGAAATTTTGGCCACTACTGGCTAGTCTCCATACAGATCCGCCAATGATTCTTGATTAGAATATGGTACTGATTACCAATAAGAGTAGTAGTTTGATGGCATCAATCTACACCCAATGACTAAGTGGTCATGGGTTCGAAACCCCCACCTCCAAATAATTGTAATCTTAAAAATTAAAAAGAATACGGTAGTGATTCTGTCCAAAAAAAAAAAAGTACTGATTCTCATTAAAATTGATGCTGCCTCCTTTTGAAGACAATCTCAAAATATTAAGTTAATGGGTTGTGGTAAAAAAAAAAAAAAAAGTTACAATCGTTGGTAAATTTAATCATATCAATCATCAATATCACGGTATGAGGTTTAAAGAAATAAAATTCATTCGAATCTTTAACTTATTGGTCAAAGATAAATATGTATCTTTTCTATAACTAAAACCATGACAATACACATAAAATTTGTATGATGCCTTGCAGTAAAAAGAATAATTTATGAGAAATTTCTGTTCTGAGAATCTCATTAATGAAAAAGAATAGAAAAGATTGATGGCATAATAAAAGGCATAACAGCTAGCTAGCTTATTGTGTAGAAATATCCATACATGGGATTGGAAGAATATTTCCTTAATTGTCGATATAAGAGTATCCATACATGGGATTGGAAGAATATTTCCTTAATTGTCGATATAAGAGTTAGAGTATCTTATTATATAATTAGATAATCATGAAATTATAGGTTTGCATCTTGATCAAATTTTAATAATATATGTGATGTTGATGCATAAATCTAAAACAAAGAAAAGGTGATTATAGTACTTTTTAATAATATATGTGATGTTGATGCATAAATCTAAAACAAAGAAAAGGTGATTATAGTACTTGAATACATCATAAGATTGAAAGAGAAATTAGAGAAAAAATTAATCTCTACAACTTTTTCGAATTTGAGATTTTGAAAGAGCACATCTCGAAAAGACAATCTACAGATATCTCAAATATAAATTTATTCATTAGAGGAAATAAATTATGTGTATAATATTTGTCACCGCCACACGCTTTGATGCTTAAAGTTAGATAAGAAGTAGTAGGATTTTTTTTTTTTGGTGGTAAAGTGGTATTTATTCGTGAATTGACCTAAATTTTCAGTTCCCCTTCTTTCCTAATTGGTCAACTTGTGGGGGCTTTTAAGCATTTTGGTGCAATTATATCTTTGAGTAATTATAGTAAATGGCTAATTTTTTAAACTAACTAAAGTCCACCTATGATCCATTTGCCCAAACTGGTATGTGCTTAATTTGTGAAACAAATGCTGAAACTATCAAACACATTTTTGTGGAGTTCATATTTTTAGTAATAAGTTTATTGTAGAAATTGGAATCAGAATAATGGCTAACGCAACACCATTGGGAAATTCTTTTTTTATATATATACTCGTAACTGTCCAAACCAGTTTACGCGCACCTCGAAATGTCATTGGAGAAATCATCAAGCAATCTTTGGTCATTAATATGGAATGCACAACAAACATTATTATGATTTCCAGTACCTTTGGTGCTATCTTTTAGTTCATGAGGTCTGAAGCGCAATACAAGAATTTTTATGGGCACTGTTCGAAAGACCTACATTACTTTATGGAAGGATATTATTACAAATGTTGTGTTTTTGGTGTACAAAAAAGTAGTGTTTATAGCTTATGATCATAGTATCATTTCCCTAAACTGATCACGATCTCTTATTGACGCTAATAAGTTGTGATTGTTCGATTAAAAAAAAATGTTGTAGTTGAAGGTCTCTCTGCTATATTTACATCATAATGTAGTTATCAATTTTCAATAACTATCATAATTAAAATGGTGGCTAAACGAAATTATAACGAGTTAATTCATGGATTAATTTAAAATTATAAAAATTGAAAGTAAATAACAAATATAAATTTAAATTAGAACTTAAAAACAACAACCTGGTAACTGATACCTCTCAAGAATTGAGAGTTAGAGTAGGTAAAAAGAATATATTTTTTAAGAATTTGCTAATATTTAATTAATTTAATATGAAATTTCGCCCCATCATACCAAAAGTTATGCTTTAACGAAACATCATTTAGTTTTCTGATTATGATGCATTTTAGAGATTCGCTACAACGAAATATGCTTAAATGTGTGTAAATTTGTAAGTGTTAAAAAGAATTGATATTTTCTAGTTTGTCTGCAGCATTCTTGATGAAGCGAAGCGAAACTCACACAAGAAGGAGTTCGCTCAAGCGAACGGCAGCCCACCAAGCGTGCCTTAAAGATATCCAACACACTAGCATAGCATGAAGAATTGCCAACAACTTCGCCAAAGCATATGCTCGTGAAGGTAGCGAAGCCAAGGACGCTTTGACAACCGACAATACGGATCGTAGAGCAGAAATGTCAGAATAAAGCAGCCTTTTGGCTTAAAAGCGATCGCAGAGCAGCTTTAAACATTGTCAAGATCGTGGAGCAGGCTTTGTCGCTTGAAGCTGCTGTATAAATAAAGGCATTCTCCTTCAAAGCAAAATATCACCCAATTCTGGGTCGATCTCCGTCTTTGGGTCGATCCTCCGTCGAGCTGAATTTCGATTAACTTTCCTTAGTTTAGCTGTAGTTTAGTTGTTTTTTCCGCATTTCCAGTTGTTCAGTAGTATAGCTTTAGCATAGTTTGTAGTTAGCCGGAGTTACAGAGATTTCGTCGGAGCCAAACCAGAATTGTTGTCTTTACGATTCCGACTAGGCTTCTTCTAAACGTTGTTTCTCCTTTTATTGCTTCTGTTATTTCTATCATAACACTATTTGTAACAAACGTTGTTATTTGGTATTTTAATGAAGATGAACTTTGGTTTTTACTTTGTTGTGCATTTATTTATCGTTATGAGTAACTAAGTTCGTCATTGGAAGGAAGTAGGCAAGTAGAAAAAGTTCGCCTAAGCAAAGCTATAGTGAGATGTTAAACTATTATGTATGTTGTGTTAATTCAAAATACATTCCGTCTGATCCACTGTGTGTATGTCTTTATATCGCTTCAAGAGAATAGAAATAGAGCGAACTTGCATGTATAACATTAGGACTGCAAGCTTGCTTAGAGATAAGATTGCTTGCAAATCAAAGAACTCTTAGAGATAAGGTTCACCTAGTGCTGTTGTGTGATTTTAACGGTGTTTGAGAAATCCGAACTAGGAGCTCGAGAGAGCCAACTTCTAACCCTCGAGAGAGCCATAGAGAATCCATCAGTTGTTTGCATCTTAGCTTAATGTCGTTCCGCCCAAGCGAAACTCTCCGAAACTCTTATTCTCCTTCCAATGCATTTACATCTAATTTAAATTACATTACGTTTATTTCGCTTAGTTTAGACTCATCACAACCATTTTCACCCATTACTTGACTCTCTTCATTTCGCTTAAGCATGGTATTAATAATTAATTCCTGTGGAGATAACTTTTACATACATTAAAACTTGCTACAACAAAAACTGTGTATACTTGCACAACCTTTGAGGATCGCACACACACTTCGTCTAATCAGAGTGAAGATTTCGCTACGGTGGGATCAGAGTTGCCACGTCATCATTCTTACGTCATTGTTATTTTCTTAATTTGTGTGTTTGGAAATCGCCCAACAGTAACCCAATTCATCCCAACACAAAAATACAAAAATATATAGGTTGACATGGGTTAAGATGCTCTAACACAGAATTAGATAGGTTAATGGATTCACCCACCCGAAAGTCTAAGTTGATCCAGAAAATCTCCATAAACATGATCCCAACTAATGTACACACCCTAATAAGAGTATTCAATCATGTACGTATAACATAAGTGCTTCATCAAAATATACAGCAAGTTGCAATGCAATTTACCCGAGTACACAGAAGAAATAGGTGAAAGGAAGATTATCATGAATAAATTACACAAAAGTTCATAAAAACTTCAAAGTAAATGTATTTGTTTCGCTCTCTGGATCACTTGCTTAAACTTCGTAGATGGTTCTTCATACAAGATTGCAGGGTCATCAAACTCCGATGCCAAGCTCGGCTCGCCAAGAAATGCACGGAACGAGTCAGCCACCGAATACGAAAGAGACTTGAGGTTGTAACCTCCTTCAAGAAAAAATACACATCGACCCTCGCATAAATCCTCGGCCAGTTGCTTAATATGGGATGCGAGCATGTAGTATGTCCCTGTTGTGAATTGCAGACTGGCTAATGGATCTAATACATGAGCATCATACCTGAAGAAATACATTCCAAGATATTCACACTACTAGCTATTATGGTCTCCCAAATCAACTTACTAATCAAACACTCCAACAGAATATATGCTTAAACAGAATTAAGGGTGTCCTTGGATTAACTTCCAAACTAATTAATTTTTCAAAAATTTCAAGTGTTTGTCAACGGAGAAATTTTACTTTTTAAATAATCAAAATTGATATATAATCACCTTTAGAATAAAATAAAAAAAACACTATTAGAAACGGCAATTTTAAATTGATTGACTAAAAATCAAAGCAGGCTGAGCTAGTCTTTGATTTAAAGGTTGGAGATTCAAATCTTCCAACCTCAAAATATGATTGTTGTACTAAAAAAAAAAATCATTTATGGTAATCGGTAGAATTACTTTTAGATGTAGTGCAACCAAAAATTGTTATTAAAATTAAAGTAAATTATAAATTTGTTCCTTTCAAAAGTTAAAGCTTTGTCTGTGTAGTTTTAAAAGCTAGAATCAAGTCTCTATTGTTTTAGTTCCTATGATTTTAAAATTAGAATGTAGTTATCATGGTTCGATAAACCTAAAAAATAATTCATGTCGTTTGTATTAGTTGGCAAATTAAATGGGTCAGGACCTTGGGATAGATGTGGGTGTCCCTACGTATGTGGTAAGGGAAGCTCTAATTCTGTGATTATTAAAAAAAATAGATGGCAATTTAAATAAGTAGAAGTTAGCTATTCTCAATTATGACGGTGAATTAAGCGACTAATTGAACAAAAAATTACATCATTTACATATGGTTGATAGTTAGCTCCATGTACTTACTTTGTTTGCGATTACAAACGACATGAACTATTTTTTAAGTTTTCAATCCATATGAACTAAACTTTAACTATTAAAATCATAGGAGCTAAACTTTAACTTGAACCAAATTTAAAATTTACCCTCAAAATTACTTCAAATAAAATGTAAACCATACACATCATGATTTTAATTAAAACCCCATTTTTATAAGAAATGATTCAAGGAAAAAAAATTAACTGGTGCTTCAGACATATTTAAAATTGCAAGAGGCAGAGGAAACTCACCCAGCAGAGACAAGAATGATATCAGGCTTAAATCTTTGAGCACAGGGCACAATAACTTCGTCAAACACCATTTTCATTGCATAATCACCTGAGCCTCCTGGTAGAGGAATATTCAGAGTCGTTCCTTCCCCGTCTCCACGACCCACTTCATCAATTTTACCAGTTCCAGGGTAGCTTCCATCCTGAACTCGCAGATAAATAGCCAACGAAAGGATTGGTAAATTTCTAATTAATGCCACCAAATAAAAGAACAAGTCCAGGCAACCCAAAGTCTATGCAGTAACCAGCAATCATGCCATGACAGGTTTACTGAATTGTTCATGCGTCTTTTTTATAATCACATGAAAGAATGGAACACTTGAAACTGAAACATTAAGAACGCTTACTTGGTGAGTTGAAAGGAAGAATATATCCAAATCATCGTAGAATGCGTCGCTTGTTCCATTTCCATGGTGAGCATCGAAGTCTATAATAAAGACACGCTTCAGTCCATGCACACGTTGAGCATAACGAGCAGCAATAGCAACGTTCCCAAAAACACAGAATCCCATTGGTCCCTTGGGTACTGCATGATGTCCTGGAGGCCGTATCAATGCAAAACCAACTGGTGGGTTCTTGTAGGTTTTTGATGCTTTGACCTGAAACAAGTCCCAGCCAATACATGGGAATATGAGTGAGACTTGAAATACTTGTGCGTGTGCAAAGGATTGGACATTAGGGCATTAAAATCTATTGTCTCAACACTCAAAAGTAGATAGCTCAGTATCTGATCTCCTTACAAATTGGCAGTTTGGTCTGGCTAAATATACGGGATAACATTCACAAATTATCATTAAGAAGTGACTAACGTGCTGGGTTGAGACATCACCACTGAATCAACTAAAGAAATTCCTGCTCCAGCTGCAACTAGTGATTCTTTAAATGTCTGCATTGGCAACAGAATCAAAATGCGGTCATGCTAATAATGGTATTGCTCCAAATACAAACATGAATGCGAAATTATCATGTGATATATTATATATAAATGACACTTGCATATGCGACATGTGTGCATGTGATCAGAGATTGGGCTGCTATGGATAGGAATAAGGAGTGAGTCTCAATAGATAGTTATTATGGGGTGAAAAGGATTCACAATAAATCAAGTGGCGTCAGTATCAATAGTGGGACAACAACTACTTGGTTAGGGTGACCTTAACAACTGCTCAAGGCCTTATCCAGATAGAGCACAACCACAAATCACATTGTAGATATACTCGATGCCAACTTCTATTGCACACTTGATCTCCTAGCCTTAAACAAATATATACCTTTTCAATGTTTTCATTAGTCTACCCAACATGCTAGAGGTATTCTTCATGATCTATGAGTCTGTCCAACCTGATAGTGCACTACTTGCTCTTTTGTTCAAGCACTTTTTGTCTGATCTAGGGCTTAATCCAAGTTCGTATGACCATAAGAAATCAGAATCACAACTTCTTTCTTCTGACTCCGAGGATTTCACTGGCACGATAAGGTTCAGATCATGACTTCGATACCACCACTTGTTATGGCAACAGAGCCCTACAAATTTTCCCAGCCCAATAGTATGATATTGTCTACTTTTGAACCTTTTTGTATAAGAGATGATTTTATTCATAATGCGTTGAATGTACATTTATACATAGAGCATTCTAACTAACTAGGCTATAAATAGTATAAACTAAATATAGATAAGAAACTACATTGAGCATCTAGGGCAAAGAGTTACAATAGAGAGAAAATAGGAGAATAAGTTATAACAGCTTGCTTGAATTTCTACACTCCCCCTCAAGCTGGGCGATATATGCTTGTCATGTCGAGTCTGAGAATTAACTTATTGAGACTAGGTCGTTGTAAAACTTTAGTCAAGATATCTGCAACCTGTTGCTGTGAGGGCACATACCTCAATGTAATAATGTTGGCTTCAATATTCTCACTAATGAAGTGACGATCTATCTCAACGTGTTTCATTCTGTCATGATGTACTGAATTTTTTGCAATAGCTATAGCCGATTGATTGTCACACATTTCTACAAGACTTTCTACCTTTAATCTTAGTTCAGTGAGAAGACGTTTTAACCAAATTCCTTCACATATTCCATGAGCTAGTGAACGAAACTCAGCTTATGCACTACTTTGTCCAACTACTTGCTGCTTCTTGCTACGCCAGGTGACAAGATTTCCCCACACATAAGAGCAATATCCTGATGTAGACCTACGATCCACAGGCGAGCCAGCCCAGTCAGCATCAGTGAAGACTTCTAATGATCGGTTTTCATTTTTTCTGAACATAAGACCCTTCCCAGGATCATTCTTAAGATACCTCAATATTCTATACACAGCTTCCATACGTTCTCTTAAAGGTTTGTTCACAAACTGGCTCACTACGCTTACTGCAAAGCTAATATCCAGCCGAGTATGAGTTAAATAAATTATTTTTCCAACTAATCGTTGATATCTACCACGATCAACTACCTCATCTTCAGGATTGACTCTTAACTTTGTATTTGCATCCATAGGTGTGTCTACAGGTTTACAACCACTCATCCCTGTCTCTTTCAAGAGGTCTAACATATACTTTCGTTGAGTCACAAAGATTCCTTGGTTTTACCTTGCTACCTCCATTCCTAGGTATCTTAGATGACCCAAGTTTTTCACTTCAAACTCTCTGGAGAGCAAGTTTTTTAGGCGGACTATTTCTTCAGACATATTTCCTGTGAGAATAATGTCATCGACATACACTATCAAGACAACAACTTTGTCAGGTGAAAAATGCTTAATAAATAGAGTGTGATCTGATTGGCACTGAGTATAGTCATTTTGCTTTAAGACGGTAGTGAGTTTTTCAAACCAAGCTCGAGACGACTATTTTAGCCCATAGAGAGATTTCTTGAGCCTACATACCTTTCCACTTCTATATCGATCTTCAAAACTGGGAGGAACATCCATATACACCTCTTCAGCCAAGTCACCATTCAAGAATGCATTTTTTACATCAAGTTGGAATGATGGCCAATGCAAATTAAAAGAAATAGAGAGAAGTACTCTAGTATGTAGCTTGGCAACAGGTGCAAATGTTTTTTGATAGTCAATTTCATATGTTTGGGTGAATCCTCTAGCCACCAAATGAGCTTTGAATCATTCTATACTGACGTCTGGTTTATGCTTGGTAGTGAAAACCCATTTGCATCCCACTGTACGCTTTCCTGGAGGCAAATCAGTAAGAATCCATGTCCCATTTATCTCGAGTGCTCCCAATTCCTCTAGTGTGGCTGCTTTCCATTCAGGCCTCTGTAAGGCCTCTTGTACAGTATTGGGAGTTTGTATCCAATCTAATGTTGTCACAAAAGCTTTAAACATTGGTGACAGGTTTCTGTAAGCCAAATGATACTATATCGGATGTTGTGTACACGATCACCTTTCCTTAAGGCAATAGGACTATCTAGATCATCTTCTATAGTCTCGAGTACTACTTCAAGGACATTGAGATTTTGGTTCAGATCATAGCCTTGTTGAGTATGTGAAGGTTGTTCCTCTATCTGCTTGGTTTTTCGTGAATAAACCCGTAATTCAGCTTGAGGATTTGACTCGAGAGGGCTATCAACCGAGTTAGGAAGAGGGTTTGACTCGGTAGGGCTATCAACTGAGTTAGGAAGAGGTATTGACTCGGGTAACGAATCAAGTGACAGATCAGGAAAAAGTACTTCAGAAGAAAGGAGTGGAGTACAATCCAAATTCTGGGGTTCAATGTCATAGGGCTCCCCCTGAACCTCAGAAGTGGGAAAATAGGATTGGTGTTCAAAGAACGTGACATCCATGGTATGAAAGAATTGACGAGATGGAGGATGATAACACTTATATCCTTTTTAATTGAGTGAGTATCCTAGAAAAACGCATTTTATGGATCAAGCATCAAGTTTACTTCGATGCTGAGAATGGACATGAACAAAGGCATTACATCCTAATATTTTGAATGGTAGATGAGACACAAGATGGGATGTAGAATGTATAGTAAGTAGGGTCTGTAAGGGTGTTTGAAATTTTAGGATACGAGAGGGCATGCGATTTATAAGATATGTAGCTACTAGGATCGCTTCACCCCAAACACTTTTTGGAACATTTGAAGTGAGCATAATTGATCGAGCTACATCAAGAAGGTGGCGATTTTTGCGTTCTACCACACCGTTTTGTTGGGGTGTGTAGACACAAGAACCCTAGTGAACAATACCATGAGTTTGAAGATATTCTCCCAGATTAGAGTTGAAGAAATCTCGAGCATTCTCAGTCTTAAGGATTTTGACATTAGCTGAAAATTGATTCTTGATCATTTTATGAAAGACTTTGAATAAATGATTTGTTTCATCTTTATCTTTCATAAGAAATGTCCAACTTAGTCGAGTATGGTCATCAACAAATAGGAGGAACCAATGTGCTCCATTGACATTGTTTACTCTTGAAGGTCCCCAAATGTCTCCATGGATAAGGGAGAAAGGTTGGGAAGGTATA
>JBBMKA010000026.1:9807538-9834737 GCA_037833695.1 Sechiopsis laciniata | reverse complement strand
GTTAACCACTCCATACTACCATTAACCACCTCATTCTCTTCCACTCCACCTTTATGTCCAAAGCCCAAACACACCCTAAGTATATTCTCAATCATCAATTTATTTTTAAAAAAATGTTAGTACTATAACTTTTTTTTTTCTCTTTTCAAAAAAAAATATTTAGTACTAACATTTTTTTAAATAAATTGATAATTGGGAATATACATAAAATTATCATTAGTTTTTTTTTTTAAATGGATAGGATTGTATACATCATTCCATGGCAGATTCATTAGTGCCTTGAAGACGTATGACATCTGCATAACTCTTCTAATGACTCTAAATTGTAAACATTCTAACACGAATTTTCTAAATGGCCTCATCGATCAACTGTAAAAGTTTGTGAAACTCCAAGCTAGGGCAGATCGCAAATCCTACCACACAAATATAAACACAAACAAAACAATCACACAAGAGAGTAAAGGGAAGAAGATGAGATTATGATTTTACGTGGTTCGACAGTGGGCGCCTACTCCACAGTGCAAGATGGACTGAACAATATTATTTCGAGGGAGAATAAAAATTACAAAAATGAATCAGTCATTAAAGTGACATAAAAGAGCTATTTAAACTATTTGGTCAGCTCAACAATTAGCCCAAGGGTACAAATACAATAGGCCTTTAAATCTACAATTTGGAAGAGCAATCATATCATAACTAAATCAGTAATGTAATGAAATCTATTGCCGTTGAAATTTATTAATAAGGTCTGACTTTTCACTCTTATGCCAAATATTTGTTCGATCTTAAAAGTAGCAACTAGATCTCTTTAGGCTTTTATTGTAAATTTAGCTTGACTTTTTTTTTTTTTTTAAGGAAAGTAACTATCAATTAATAAATTAAAAGTCAATACAACTTAGATTCTCACCTAACGGAACCCCACAAATCCATCTCCATAAATCAGAGTGTGACCACTAAAAAAGAAAGAATCGGCAACAAAGCCCACACGGTTAGAAAGAACTGACGTTCCTGTTATAATGTTAATCGACATGGAGTGGCAAGACTCCACTTGTAAAGATCTACAACCTATCATTGCCTTTCATTAGGATTTTTACTATAGTTGTTGGGAGGTGACCTTTCATCCATCTCACTGGCTGAGACGTAGGACTGCTCCAACAAAAAAGAGAGGACATTGACATCGAAGAGGGAGTAGCTCTTCTCCAACCACGAACAACCAATACTCTAGAAACCTTCAAGCCTTTGTCGACCAATTCATCATATGAGCGAATCAACACAAACCAGCATGAACATAAACTAGCCAACCAAGACACATAAAAGAAAATTTTTTATACTAGAAATTTGAAATCTCCTACTAACCAAAACCATAAGTCCTAATCTAATTAGCAGCATGCTAACAAGATTGAGCAAGAAAGAATAATAAAGATCTGAAAATGTAACGGCCCAGTTTTCCATTCCAGTTCCCCAGATATGTTCGGTTGTTCGGTTGGGCCATTAGAGCCGTTTGAGCCTTTAAGGGCATTTTGGTAATTTTGCCTTCAGGGTCCGGGGCTATTTCTGCCATTTTCTGAGTTTGGGTTAATGCTAAAATTTCAGGTTTCCAGGGTTAGAGTTGCTTTTTGAGAGGCTTGGAGGTCAGTTTGCTTAAAAGAGAAAAAAATAGGAAGAATGTTGTTTAAATTCTCCCTCGCCAGGACTCGAAGCCAGGATCGCTCAAGGGCCTTATTTAAAACTATTTTTTCTTCAAACTCAAGCCCTAGCCGCATTTGGATTCTCTTCTTCTCCTTCTCCCTCACGAATTCTCTCATTCCTCTCATCCTTGCCGAGAACACCAATTGCAACCATGATCTTTCCCAAGCAAGCACCTCGCTGAGAGCAACAGCTCATGGTCGCCAAGCTTCTTCCCCGATCACCTCACCGTCGAGCATTCTTCATGCCGGATCACCATCGCAGCCCCTGTAATCTAGCCCGCAGGCATTAGCGATCGCAGCCACGCAATCGCCAGCCCCGTCGTAGCATCGCAGCTCACTGGATCCGCTTCGTCCGCGAATGCCAGCAGCAATCACAGCCTTACGATCACATTTTCGTGCTCAGGCCCGCACATCTTCACCGAGACGTTCTGTGCCGCAGCACCAACGCAAGCAGCCCATTCACCTCGGGTACATTTTGACTAAACCCTTCTCGTTCTGCGTTGGTTTTCCGTGGCCTAATGTCAAGATCCATCGACCCTTGTTCTATTGGCAGCCGAGACCACGCCCGTTCACTTGTCTGAGCCGATCCACCGTGCTACAATTCACTTTTAGATTTCGCTCTAGAGAGCCCTTCGCCCTTGCGAGACGTTTGCCCACGCTAACCCGCAGCTTTACCTTCACCAAGCCCCGCCTGCTCTCATTTCCGCACACGTCCGCGAGTAGCTTCGCCTTCGCTGAAGCCTTGCTGTCGAGCCTGTCTTCTTGGTTTAGGGGGTATTATTTCTCGAGCCTTGTGTGTTTGTCATTTTCTGCTAAGTGTTTAGAGTTTAATTATTGTTGTTATTATTATTTTCTAGGTTCATGTTGGTTCTGCAGCTCAATGAGCACTTTTATCTGTTTTTTATTTCTGCTTGTTTTCCAGGTAAGGATTCCTTACCGGGGTTGGGTGGGCCCTGCGAAATATTCATTGATTGTATTCTTGTTGCATGTTTGCTGCTTACGCGCATGTTTAGTGGATATGATTATTTGTTGTTCTGATCTGCTAGCATGATTGTTCCTATTTCCACATGTTAGTGCCATGCTAGTTTTGTTCTTCCAGCATGCTTGATTTCTATTTAAGCTCGTAGTACCATGCTAGGATTATATGTTGTTGAGCATGTTTGATTGTTAGGGAACATGGTCGAATATTCTTAGTTAGAGCTTGTTAGGTTGTCATCATCCAGAGGCTGAGAGCGGACACAACATACTTTATCCCCACAGGTCAGGACCAGCGAGGACATAAGCCTAATCTGTAGCCTGCTAGAGCGGAACCCTTCCAATGGTGCAAGCCTATCTTGGACGGTTCTTAGCTTCAGGTGTCCGTGGTATTCAGGCTGCTACAGTTGAGTGCCTAGGGCCTCGCTCTACTGTAGATCAGTGACACTGCTTCTGAGTCTTTAGGCATGCGTATCTAGACGAGCGAAGTTTGTCCCTAGGCCCCCACATTTACTCAGTTTGCAGTAGCATGCGGTGTGCGCACACATGCGTTAGGTGCCAAGAGGAGAGCTCCATCGGGCTAATGTTCGTGAGTACACCATTTCCTTTCCGAGTTTAGAGCCAGACACCGGGTACTCTCCTGGATGTCTCAGGACCAGTTTGGAGAGCTAGTCAAGACCAACTTTTGAGTTGGTCACTTGGCCGAGGGAATGAGACCTTCGAGGAAATCTGTTTGGGATCAGCTTTTGAGTTGGTCATTTGGCCGAGGGTATGAGACCTTCGAGAATATCTGTTCAGGATTAGTTATTGAGCTGATCACTAGGCCGGAAGTAAGAGACTTCCAATGACTCAGAAGTTGTATTGACAACTCATTCCAAGGATTCTGTGTTGGTAACTGTTTGCATGTATACTTAGATGTTAGATGAGATGTTGTTTCGTACTATACCCCGGTTGGGGATTCTTACTGAGTGCCTTTGTACTCACCCTTATTTTCTGTGGTTTTTCCACCAGGTAACTTGGAATAGCACCGGGACAACTTGAGGAGGAGTTGTATGATGATCATGGGAGCTGTTGGCGTACTTTGTTATGTCTTTTATTTGTTTATTCAGCATGTAGTTGGACACGAAGTCCATAGGAGGATTTTACATATTGTGGTTTAAAACTATTTATGGTTGTTTGAATAAAAATTACTGGCTAGGAACTTGTTTTGTTTTAACAAACTAATGTTAGGAAAATTTTAATTTCAATGAGTTTTTATTTGCATAAGTTGTCTTAAATGCTTTTACATCCATGCATGCTGAGTAAGAACCAGGTTTAGGACTATTTTAGAGTCGGGTTCTTACATAAAAACACCATAAATTCATAGGGGACAAGCATAAAGCTGAGCCACCACTCTCTAAAACAATCCATGGAAGGATTAGCATCTCAGCCGACCCAAAATGGTCAACTCATTGGTTTAGTTCATTCAAACCAAGAAGAGGACCAACCAAACTAGTACTCACGAACCAGACCGGAGCGGCTTGATCCTAAAGGAAGTCTGTTCGAAAAGAAATTAAAGTTGCAGTAGGGGCATACTTTCTGTATCACTACTCTACATAAGGACTTGATAAAGAAAACACCTCTTCCTCATGTCGGACACTTAACATTCAGTGTTAGGCATGCCTTGAGCCTTCCCCCTAACACATTGTCAGCTTCTCTTTCCAGAGTGCCAAAAAAATCTAACTCACGACTTCTGGTGTTTTTTGTAGGCGCCTAAGTCTCAACCTAAAATTCAGCTAGCCTCGTCGCCTTGACTTCGTCTTCCTCTGCGATTCTTTCACTCCAGCGACCAGATTTTCTTTCCATCTTTGCGGATAATAATCGCCAAAAAACCTGACTTCCACCTTATTCTTTGCAATAAAACCCAAACTAACGTACTTGAAATCTCTTCGTAGACATTCTTCCCTCGATCAAATGGGATGCACAATCGTCCTAGACCTTTTTTTTTCTTGTTTTCTCGTCATCTTCCTCTTTGTTCTTTGCTCGCCTTAGTTTGTCTCGACTTTAACTCCCTCTCAGAGCCAAGCGACGCCCCACCACGCTTCTAAGGAAAGTTCTTCTTCTTAAGAAGCTCCTCACGAACACCACCACACATGCTCACATTTGAGCCCTCAAAACCACCCTCGTTCAGTTTTCCTAAGAAATCTCAACGGAGCCATGAAATGCACTCCATGGTGCCCACACACACTAACAAGATTGTCTCCGATGAAATTCTCCCAATGCCTAGAAAGATGCCTCTCTCTCTAACACTCAGAGGGCGACAATCTCATATGTTTTTTTTTCTATCAAAATATATTTTATTAGAAAAAAATGAAATTGAAATTTGTTAAAGCTGGTCTAATCGATTGCATTTTGTAAAGACTTCTATAACAAGACAATTTTATAAACGAGACGTGAAGAACTTGAACACCTTCACTTGTATAAATTTCAATGCTCCTTTTTTTTTCGAACGGATATAAATGCCACATCTAATCCAACAGAGGAGTCTAAAGATTACAAAAGTATTGCTTCCATAAAATTAGCAATTTCTATCCCAATGCAACAACTAACTCTTGCCAAAATCCCTTTCTCTTTCCTTTATATATATATATATATATATATATATATATATATATCAAATTCATATTTTCTTCTCGGAAGAAACCCATCAATCTGAACTTCTCTCCGCTCAGCAATGGCGTTTCATGTGAGAAAAGCAACGAAGTTCATCGTTCCCCATTTCAGGAACGGGATGAGTTTTTTGAGCTCTTATTCAACCCATCTTCGTAAAACTCCATTTGCGGCTCAGAAGATCGGAAATGGAGTTTTGGGTTTCGAAGTTATGCCTACCCATTTGTCTGCTCGTCGTTTCGAATCGTTTCAAGTGGAAAAACAATTGGATTCTGTTAATGATGATCGTCACAATCAGGTAGTGAACACTCTGATGCGTTCAATTTTATTCTGTATTCTATTTTCATATTCTTTATTTTTAGATTGTTGCTGCTCTTGTCATGCGTTGAAATGGCTTTCAATTTTTTTTTATGTTTATTGGAACATTGTGTTCTTGTGGAGGCTGTATCTAAATGATTAATTGACAATGTGTTCTAGTTGTCAGTCAGAGAAGAAAATGAGCTTGAGAGCAAAACGAAGATCCATATGCAACTTGTAATTTGTTGATAGTTTGATGGAATCTTAGTAAAATAAAGGTGATGGTTTCAATCTGGTCAACTACTTAGGAATTAATTTAGTATGATTCCCTTGATATTCAAATGTTTTAGGGTTTGGCGTCGAGGTGTGTGTAAGCGGACCCGGACACTTGTGGGTATCAAAAGAGTACTTTTGGTATTCACTAAAACCATGTATTCTAGAAAAGATGTAATCCAACATTTTATCATCAAATATAATAGACAAAGTTCTGGGGTCAATGTGCCAATTCAAATAGAGATTCCTCTCAAAGTCTAATCTTTAAAATCTCCCTGTTTCTCATCATTTGTGTACAAGTTCATGATATTAATTAAATGCCATTTGTTGAAAGTGAAACTTTGCATTTCTTGTACAAGGTTTTGGACTTTCCAGGAGGAAAGGTTAAATTTACTCCTCAAATGAGTTTCATCCCTGATCACGACAAGGAGCGGATACCATGCTTTCGTGTTCTTGATGACAATGGCAAGCCTAGTATGTATAGTAATTTTACACAGGTAGTTTTATGCTGAACATATCCCATGCTGTCTTTCTCTCTCACTCTCTTGTCCCAATTTCAACTGCAACAGTAAGCATTTTATGAACTAGCTAGTGCCTTTCATTTAGATGAGCAAGGATGTTGCTATGAAGATGTACAATGACATGGTTACCCTCCAAACAATGGACACTATCTTCTATGAAGCACAAAGGCAAGGAAGAATTTCCTTCTATCTGACCTCCAATGGAGAAGAAGCAATCAACATTGCTTCTGCAGCCGCATTGTCGTTGGATGATCTCATTGTCCCACAGGTTACAACTTCATATCTCCCCCTCACCATCTTCCTTAGTAATATGAAGTAATTGTTGGTTGATATAATTAATTTACCTCAACTCATCAGCTTAAGCTTTTGGGTTGATTGTTGTTTTAACATAATTCAACATGGTAACAGAGCATACGTAAAAAAATGGTAACAGAGCAGGAAGTCATAAGTTCGAGCTCTTGTTGAATCATTTCAAATTTACTCCAATTTATCAGTTGAAGTTTTTGAGTTGATTGGCGATTTAACATAATTCAACAAGAATATTCTCATCCTCACATATGAACAAAGTGAAATGCTCAACATGTTCCCAAAGGACCGCCTTGGTGCAAGGTTATAAGCTAAGGGCATAAGATGCTTGGGAAAGTTCCTCAAGGTCCGATCTTCCAAGTGGAAAGAACATTATTTACTTGCACTAACCAACTATTTAGTTCACCACCACCATCAATTGACCATGCACTTAGAGAAAATGAGTTCAAATCAATCATAGCGGCAACCTAATTATTATTTAATATTCTATAAATTACTTTGGCAACCAAATATAATAGGGTCTTAGATTTATTATGTGAGAATAGTCAAGATGTTGATGAGTTGAATTGAGTTGAATAAAAATATTGAATTAGTTCACATGAGTAAGATTGATAATTTTAGTTTAATTCTTCCATACCATACAGTACAGGGAGGCAGGAGTACTTATATGGCGTGGTTTCACTCTGAAAGAATTTGCAAACCAGTGCTTTGGAAACAAACATGATTATTGTAAAGGGAGGCAGATGCCTGTTCATTATGGATCGAAGAGACATAATTACTTTACAGTAGCATCAACAATCGCGTAAGATTTGAGCTCAATATGTTAAAACTCTTTAGAAGATCTTCTAACCCTTCAAATCTTTGTTACTCATATTTTACTTTTGTTTCTAGTTCCCAAATCCCTCATGCCGTTGGTGCTGCATATTCAATGAAGATGGAAAAGAGGGATGCTTGTGCAGTCACTTATTTTGGCGATGGAGGAACAAGTGAGGTGAAAAATCTTAGGCCCCATTCATTTTGTTTTTGGTTTTTGAAAATTAAACCTACAACAACTCCCCCAACCTATGATTTTCCTTACTTTTATATCTACATTTTACCAATTTTTAAAAACCAAACCATAACTTGAAAACTAAGACCCTGTTTGATTACTATTTGGTTTTGGTTTTTGAAATTTAAGCTTGTATAACCCAAATTCTATACGTATAGTTTCATCTTCCCTTAAAGAAAGTAGGTGAATTCTAACCAAATTCCATAAACAAAAATAAGTATTTAGAAGCTATTTTTTTTAGCTTTCAAAATTTGGTTTGGTTTTTAAAAATAAATTTTGGTTTGGTTTTTAAAAATAAAATTTGGTTTGTTTATCAAACGGGGACTGAAAAAATTGCATTTGAGAACTTGTTTTGATTTTTAAAATTTTATTAGGATTCAAATAGTTCCTTTAAGGGAAGAGAAACCATTTCTTGAGAATTTGACTAAAAATAAACTTAGATTTCAAAAACCAAGGGTGTGCTTGTGCACACCAAGAATAAGGAGGAGAATGGGGATGATTCTCCGTGTTTGGGCTACTGAGAATCATTGCCCCCATAATCACATTTTCCCAAAATTAAATTTTTTAATCTTCTCCTAACTACTTGTTATTCTCCCCACAACTTTTATACATTACATCACTATTTTTCACTCTCATCATACTCATTATTTTATTTTCTCATAATCATTCTCTTCACTCCAAAGACAAATAATCATTCTCTTCATCCCAAACACAAATAATCATTCTCTCCATAATTATTCCATTCCCGCTCCCCCTAATTCTCATTCCCTCGTAATCATTCTCATTCTCATTCTCCTTCCCCTTCTCCCAAACATCCCCAAATGATTACTAAACGGGGTCTTAAAAGATCTGACATTTGTTACATCTAACATTACCTCAGTATAACTTTTAGAGGATAAGTGGTTCGAATCGAAAATCAGCCTTTTAAAATTTGGCTGGGACTAGAGTTATAGTGTAGCAGTTCTTTTTACTTATGACTGGACGCTTCCAAATTGTAAGGTTAATTTTTCTGTTGTTTGTACCATGTTATTAGGGAGATTTCCACGCAGCTATAAATTTTGCAGCAGTTTTGGAGGTGCCTGTTATTTTCATTTGCCGGAACAATGGATGGGCAATCAGTACTCCTATTTCAGATCAATTTCGAAGTATCTCATTTTTTTCGGTCCTTGCAGTTGTAAACAATGTATTATGAAATCTAGATTTTAAAGAGTTTCATCATTTTTCAGGTGATGGGGTGGTTGTCAGAGGTCGGGCTTATGGCGTTCGATGTATTCGTGTAGATGGCAATGACGCACTTGCTGTATATAATGTAGTTCGAGCTGCTCGAGTAATGGCAATTCAAGAACAAAGGCCTATCTTAATTGAGGTAATAAGGGTTCGCAATCTCTATCTCTTGAAATGGGTGACTGTGATGATCTGATGTACTTTTTGTTTCATGAACAGGCTCTCACATATAGAGTTGGACACCACACAACATCAGACGATTCGACCAGGTATCGTCCAGTTGAGGAAATGGAATGGTGGAGGGTTGCAAAAAACCCTGTCTCTAGATTTAGGAAATGGATTGAAAGCAATGGTTGGTGGAGTAATGAGGCTGAAGCTGAGCTTAGAAGCAGCATAAGAAAACAGGTAAATTTTGGTTTTAGAACATAGTCTTTTCAGAGCATCAGCAAAACAATAACCTTGCCATATCAAACTTTGAGTTAGATAAAGAAACATAGTAAATTAGGTTAAACAAGAAAAAATTATCATTAGTTGCTCTACAGTCTTCTTCACCAGAAAAAAAAACCCAACCTTAATCTGTTTGGAAGGTTCAAAATTGGGAACTAAAAAATGATTGGACAGAATTAGGCGAAAGTGAAACTAACAATTAGCTTGGTTCTGAGCGCCAAAGTTGGGCTTAGCTGAGCTCTTCGACTTAGAGGTCATATGTTCAAATTCTCAAAAAAAAAAAAAAGAGGCTTGTAAACCAGTTTGTGCTTCTAATTAACAGTTTTTTTTTTTTGTTTTTTTTCTTTTTTTGGTTTCTACAGCTATTAGAGGAAATTCAATTGGCAGAGAGGTCTGATAAGCCCCCTGTGGTAGATGCTTTCAAAGATGTGTATGATGTTCCTCCCTCCAACCTCCAAGAGCAAGAGGGATGGTTAAGAAAAACAATCAAATCACACCCACAAGATTACCCATCTAATTTTTCTTTGTAATCTCTCATTAAGGCTTTGAAACACTTTGCCTTTCAAGGAGATTTGAGAGAGTGGTGGCAGTGTTTATGAATAAGGGACACAATATGATATCATGATCAAATAAAGTTCTCCTATGAGACAAAGCTTAATAGATCTTTGCAATATGAAGAGAAGTGAAAATTGATGAACACTGATACTGCTCAACCAATAGTCAATTTAGAGAAATTTTATCAAACTTTTTATAGTTTTCAAGAAAATTACTCCGTCCTCTAGTATTTAATGTAAATGCTATTTGTCCATATAACTTAAACTGTCAGATTTATATGTTCTTGAATATTCAAAGATGCTAACATGCAATTTCACTAATCCTGCCCATTAGATTTAACTGTTAGAAAACTTCTAGAATTTTAATGCCTTCCATAAATCCATCCATGAAATCAACCTCAAAACTCTGGATTGTTATACTATTCTAATGGTGTGATAATATAGAGGGAGTGGTTTCACCAATCAGCTAATCTTACTACATTTGATTGATATAAAATACATAGGATATTAAATTCAATGTAACCATGAATTTAATTCATTCCTTAGGTATAGAGGGATTAACCCAAAAAAAAAAAACCAAAAACAAGAGCTTTATTGCTGATACTAAGATTTGTTCAGTTAGAATTCTAAAACAGCCGAATTTGAGAAAGACTGATAGTTCCAATAGAGGGAAGAGTTGAAGGGGGGCGTAAGAAAAGGATTCAAAGCTCAAAACAATATGAACTGAATCAAGAGTAAAAGAATCACAAGGCTGAAGAAGCTGACTGTTGAAGTGCTTCTTGAACGGCCTTTAGGAGTGATGGCATCAGTCTCTGGTTCGTAACAATGATACCCTCGTGCAGATCGAGGTATCTTCCTCTCGAGAAATCCAGTGCATTCCCAGCTGCATCCGTAACCACTCCACCAGCTTCTGTAGGATTTTAAACAAAAACAAAATGTCATAACAAAGCGAAGTGTACCATCCGCACATAATGGATTTCGAGTCGAAAGCAGTATGAATCCACTAAAGGGAAGTGTTGAAAATATATTGAATGATTAAACTTATTCCAACTTAAATAAGCTTTCAAATTTAGTAATGATTCAACAACTCTTAGTCTATTTGTGATTTGAGAACTCCAAATTTTAACTTGACCTGTAACAACAATGTATCCAGCAGCATGGTCCCAAATCTTTTCACGGTATCCTTTGTGAGGAAAACGAAGATATATGGCTCCATCTCCTCGAGAAAGCGCGCCATACTTTGCTTGACTATCGATTCTAACAGGTGGGGCTTTAACACCAAGTTTCTGTTTGGTTTAATCATTTCAGCGAATCACCAAGAATTTATATCTAATAAGGAATAAAAGACAAATCAAAAGTGGACCAAGAATGGCGTACTTGTGCTATGGAGTTAGTAAGGTCATGCAAAGAGTGAGCAGCTTCATATGATTCAAAGAAGGATGCTTCTTCAGGATTTTCAGTAGCACTGACACTCACCTAAAGCACAACAAAATGACTCATATTATTTAAATTCATTTTTCCTACTCAAGAAAGAACTCCATCGGAGTACGAACCTTTGTTAATGTAGAACCATTTAGCGATTGCATATACGTTCCTGCACCAACTGTAGAAAAGAAAAGACAGCCGATGTCTCCAAGCGAACAATGCTTACTGTTGCTACTAATTGGTTCCAAGGAAAGATTTGGACAGGCTAGTACACCCAATACTACTTTTCCATCATCAAGCAACGCCAATGCAATAGCATATTGGTCCCCTCTTAGAAATCTAAGACAAAGAGACACATGCACATGATAAGACAGATAACCCTAAGTCAATATGAAGAATATGTGGGGAGTAAATTATTTATGTAACTCAAAGTAAACATGCAGGAAATATGGCTAATTGGATTAAATCAACTCCACCTCGTATACTCAACACCCAAAAAAATCCTAAAAAAAGTTATTCACAAGTAAAGAGACATGCTCAAAGTAGTATACCTCAAACCCTTTCTTTAATTTTCTACAACTTCTAAATGAAAACTACTAGATTCTTTGAAGTTAACATGGATTTTTTTTCAACTCCATTTTATTTATGGCATTTGCAAAGATCAATTCCGGGTGCAAAATAATAGAGAGAGAGAGAGAGAGAGAGACTTCTTCTGATTTGAAACTTACCCCTTGGTCCCATCTATTGGATCCAAAACCCAATGTCGACCAGTAGGACCTCCTTCGGATTTCCCATTGTCAATTGCCTTAAGAACATCTTCTGCCTTTAAGGTTGAAGCACTATATGATCCCTCACTGGAAATCATTTCATTTACAAGTTCGGTAATGCGCTGTAATGTTTCTTGGCCACTCTCTTTTCGGAGATCTCCTGAATCCTAGAGATCCCAGACTTCAAAGTTATTTTGCTGAAATAAGTGAAAGAAATCAGATTCTACATCCAATATAATACAGACTGCCATACTGACCTCCTCAGCAACCATTGAAAAAGGTTTAGAAGGGAGTTCCTTTTCCAGTACAAAACTAACCACCGCCTGTGAACCTGGAAATTTGAGCATTAGAAAGAGTATGTCCAGTCAACCTCTGTCCTGTTAAAATAACTCTTTTAAGCTGCAATGAGCACAAACTAAAATTATTTATCTTAATCCTAGTACAAGAATTGGGAAGAGATTACCTGTCCTAATAAAAACAATAAAGATCATATGAAGTGAAGAAAGCAGAAAAATTTATACATTCAAACTTTTTTTAAAATAGGAAACAGAAGACAATTTTATTTCAAATTGATTAAATGAAAGTGTTACAAGAGGAGAGGGTCATTACTTGAGCTATTAGAGATAACAAAAAAAAGTCTTAAAATCTCGAGAAGCTAAACATCCAACTTAAAATCCAAGGAGGTGGAGCTCGAGTGTCCAATAGCTATCTCAATGATTTTCTCAATTTATATGACATCAATATTATATAAATTTGAGAGCCGGACATTTCCTTCTATGTTATGTTGACATGTATCTTCTAAGCTACACAGTGTACATTCCATGGAAACTCAGATAGCTATTGAAGTTTTCTTCACACAAGTAGCAGCTATCTAATACTTTTTGTTTTATATCCGTGACTGTCTGTGTCAACTTGCGCGCACCTCGACTAATGTCACAGGGTATACCATCTGACCCTACAACATTTGGATGTCAAAGAAACCAATAAGAAATGAATTTCTAGGTAGATAGCCAACATGAATTGAACCTATCATCTCCTACCTCATCAAGACCCTCTAGATCATGAGCTCACTCTATAACGGTTGATTAGTAGCAGCTATCTAAATTACAAACAAACGTGAGTTTTGGAAAGTCGATCGAAATAAACGACACTTTTTTTTTTTATAATTGAGTATCCATGCTAAGTTGCACGCACCTCGGTTGTTCTTTCGGAACAAGACTATTTTCACGAAACAACAATATGACCTAAGTACATTTCGTTGCAAAGGTAACCCGTAGAATACTAGATCCTAAGTTAGTGACTACCATAGATTTTCAGATGCCAAATATCAGACTTGGTTACGTCTGACGGGGTTATTCTCTGTGGTATATTAGTCAAGAATCAAGATACATAGATTACCCTGGATAACCATAATCTTATTTATAAACAGAAAAAAAAAAGTGATTTAACAACCAGACTAGCTAACTCATTGGCTTAAAAAAAGGCTACAACAAAATACGCAACGAAACTGATGACGGAAGTTATACGAACCGTAATCAGCTACTGTCACTGGGCTTCTATCTGATTTGGATTGAACATCCGATTGCACCAATGCCTTCTGCACTTTCTGCAAACAGAAACAGCAGATAAAATCAGCTCAGGAAGCGAAATATAGTTACAGAAATCTCCCAAAGCCATAAGATTGCAAGACAAAATTATCAATCGCGGTCGAAAAAGATCATCATTATTCCCAAACAGAAGAGAAAAGAGGTTATGGAAATGTACGACGAATTTAGAACTTGGGTTTAGGTCAAACAAGAATTACAAAAAAAGGGTTCAACTCAAAAACTCGCATAACACTCTAAATTATATTCAATTGAGCCATTGAAGGAGTCCATTTTGAGTAGCATTTACAGAAATGCACAGATTTCACACAAACAAGAAACGTATTAGATAAATGAAGATTTACCTGGCAAAGGCGAGCGGCGAGAGAGGCGGCTTTCTTCGCAGCTGCGAGCTCCTTGTCATAAGACATCGAACAAAGCGTTAACGCAAGTGGGTGATGTGAGAGGAAGGGCCTTCTGGTGAAGAAAAGGGATGTTGAAGGTTTTGAAGTAATGGAATTCTGAACTTTGGGTGCACATTTCAACAAATTTATAGCCATTTTCTTCTCTCTCTTTGCTATTTTCTTTGGAAATTTTATGCAATATTTGCAAGTATTTCGATTATTGGATGTTTGGATGGAGTTGTAGATGCGTCTCCTTCTTCCCACATGCATAATGTTGATTCCTTAAACTAACAATGTTTTCTTTCTCAATTAAACTCATCCAAACAAATCAATTCTTCTTTATTATTATTATTGTTATTATTTCTATATATTTTACCGTATGAGAATGAAAAAAAGGATAGTTGTTAGTGTCCATAGTGCATCACTCATAACCTCGTGGTTCATGGGTTATACCAATAACTATTAGTTTAGTTGATCTAGTAATTTTTTTTATTTTTTGTATAATTATATTTTACTTTCATCCAACTCATTGTTTTAATTTTTCTATAATTATTTCTTTCTCAAACACAAATAATTTTATTGATAGTGTCATTAAGTGATTAAATTGAAAGAAGAGGAAATCATTTACACGTGTATAATCACTACATGTACTTAATTTGTCAATAATTACAAACGATAACGATTATTTTTACGATATCTACTAAATTTAAATTTCTCAAATCATAGAAAGTAAATTGTAGATTTTAAAGTCAATGTGGATTGTGGGTATAGTTTATGGGTTGAAATTAAGCCATAAATTAGTTTAGAGTGAAAAATGGAAAGGACACAATTGTGATTTAAAATACATGGCATCGTAAATGTTAAGAAAATCGACATGAAAAGAAAACCTAGCGGGGCTTACTATCGAGAAAGACGTTGAGGCTACGCAAGTGTTTGTGAGTTCCCTTCTCTTCAGCCTCATTCTCAATCTGTGGCCTGAAGCAGGTTCAATCCTTCTCAGCCTCAAGCTCCAAGCTGCTGCCAAAGGTAAGAATCTTACCACTGCCTTTATTTGGAGCGTTTCTTTCTCCACCGTCACCGCCTGGTTGCTCCCAATGCAAAGCTTTCATTTCCCTCCACTTCTGACCCTCAAACACCAACCACCTGCTAACCAATCACTTGTTTTTATGAACTGCTCTTACTCTTATCCATGTGCTACGCTTCTAATTAACGGTTTAGAGGGATGGTGTTCAATTTCATCTAAATGGTATTTGCAATGGGGTGTGTATACTTGTGATTTATTGCTCCCTCCCTTAGTTTTTGTGACTGCTTATGGATATACAATTGTCCACTCACATTCTGCCTCCTCAATTTTGCAGATTGCTAGGAATCGGACTTCGGTACCTACTTTTTTATGGCTATTGTTGAATCCATACTTGATCTTCAGGTTCAAGATCCGCCCGAGGAAGAGTTCTATTCTGCTGACTTGACTTGGACCAAGTTTGGCACGGTTCAACGCAGCGATCAAGTAGCTTTGATTCCTTATGCCCGAGTCGATGCATTTATAATTGGTGAATGTACTAATATCGAATGCCCGACCCAGTTTCATATCGAGAGGTGTAGGAAGCGGTCGAGGGGAAGCTTGAAAGACTTCAAGGATGATGAATATTTGGATTATCGACAGTAAGTTGCATCACAACTCTTACATTTTTTACCTTCGGTTTTCCTCTTGGGTATTGTTGTTAGGCCTTTTCCACTCTTTCATACTTCTCACCGTTTGCATTTGAAGGTTTTGTTTTGCTTTCTTAATTTGAAAAAGAAGAATGCAGATTCCTATCTTAATTTGACATATCATAGGGGAATGCTACTATGAAGATGAACTCTCTTTTACTGATACTGCAAAGTACTTACTTATAGCATCATTTCAGCACTGCATGAAGCATGGTTTAGTTGAAAAAGAGTTCAGAAAATTAAGGACTTTATTTTTCATTTAGAAAAATCTATCTTGCGTTTTTCTTATTGAAAAACAAAAAGAAGAAGCAACATGTCTACAAACTAACCTAAATAGATTTCCCTCATTTTTTCTTTCCATAAATTCTTAAGTTTCTTACATCGACGGTCTGTCCTTTTTATGTATGTGTGAAGATATTGGTGTTCATTTGGTCCTGAAAATTATGGGGAAGGTGGAAGTATTTTACCTAGTAGAAGATATAGGGTTAACACTCGAAATCGTGCTGCTAGACCTCAATCAATGCGAGGTTGCACCTGCCATTTTGTCGTAAAGCGGTTGTATGCTCGCCCATCTCTGGCACTTATAATATATAACGAGAGATGTCATGTGAACAAGTCTGGCTTTGTTTGCCATGGGCCATTTGACAGAGAGGCCATTGGTCCTGGTGCCAAAAAAATCCCATATATCTGTAATGAAATCCAACAACAAACAATGTCAATGATTTATCTTGGAATTCCTGAGGCAAACATTGTAGAGAAACATCTTGAGGGTCTTCAACGGTACTGTGATCCAAATGCAAAAGCCAACAGTCTTGCTTCCGAGTATGTTCACAAACTTGGGATGATCATCAAACGGTCTACTCATGAGCTGGATCTGGATGATCAAGCAAGCATTCATATGTGGGTTGAGCGCAATAAAAAATCCATATTTATTTATCAGGATACTTCAGAAGAAAATCCTTTCATTCTTGGTATTCAAACAGAATGGCAATTGCAACAGATGATTCGGTTTGGCCATCGTAGTCTCATTGCTGCTGATTCAACATTTGGCATAAAAAGCCTTAAGGTAATTGAACACGGCCTTACAATTTACGAAAAATTGTTGATGTCAATCACTTTGGGTTTGAGCTAAAATTCTATATGCTTGATCTTCCTATCCTGATGTGTGCAGTATCCCTTGTGTACACTTCTTGTGTTTGATTCTAGACAGCATGCACTCCCTGTTGCATGGGTCATCACTCGCAGCTTTGCAAAATCGGATATATACAAATGGATGAAAGCATTACTTGATCGTATTCAGTCTGTTGAGCCTGGATGGAAAGTTAGTGGGTTCTTAATTGATGATGCAGCTGCAGAGATTGATCCTATCATGTAGGTTGATCAATCTGTCTCTGTTTCTCTTCTTCATTTTTCCTTCCTCTATCTGTATAAGCTTAAACATGGTTTTAATTAACATGGGTTCATTTTTCAGGGATATATTCGGTTGTCCTGTGCTTTTTTCCCTTTGGCGTATTCGTAGAACATGGCTAAAAAATGTTGTTAGGAAATGCAGTAGCATTGAAGTTCAGAGGGAAATATTCAAGCGACTGGGAAAATTAGTGTACAGCATTTGGGAGGCAGTTAATACTTCGGTTCTCTTGGAAGAGCTTGCCCGAGATTTTGTTGACCAAACTGCTTTCATGGAATATTTCAAGGATCGTTGGGTGCCAAAGATTGGTTAGATTTCTTCCCTTTCAATCTACCTTTGCTCTCTTGTGAAAAATAACAAAAAGTAATCAACGCAACACTCAAACTAGAGTGGCTACATTCTTTCAATCCCACGGTTCTTGCATTAGTTTGTAATTTTTTTCTTGGCTGTTGAGAACTCGATCCATGTATTTTCATGCTTTTGTTTTTCTCGCTTTATATTTGTCTCTATATTTTCCTTTTCACAATCTTAATGAAAAGTTTGTCCCCTTTTCAAAAAAATAATTGAAGGGATGGCACGTGGTAAAACTTTTATTGACTTGGCCTTATATTTTCTTTTTGCCAATATTTTCTACTGTTACAGAGATGTGGCTTTCAGCTATGAGAGGTCTTCCACTTGCAAGCCAAGAGGCATCTGGTGCTATTGAGGCCTATCACCTGAAGCTGAAGGCAAAACTATTTGATGACACACATCTTGGTGCTTTCCAGAGGGTGGATTGGTTGGTTCACAAGTTGACCACTGAATTGCATTCAACCTTTTGGCTAGATCGCTACGCTGATGAAAGTGACTCATTTCAAAATGTCAAGGAGGAGTATATTTCTTCTACTTCTTGGCACCGTGCAGTGCAAATCCCAGATGTGTCGGTTACCTTGGATGATGAGAATCACCTATTTGCCAAAGTCATGAGCCAAAAGGACAGAAGTGTTTCACATGTAGTTTGGAATCCAGGGTCAGAATTCTCATTTTGCGACTGTTCGTGGTCGATGCAAGGAAATCTTTGCAAACACGTGATTAAGGTGAATATGGTATGCAAAAACTGCCCAAATTACAAACCTTCCATGTCTTTTCAATCATTTGAGGAGATATTGATGAATATGTTGAAAATACAAATGGATGATTCTGTTGCCTTGGATGTGTCAATGGCTTTGACCCATCAGATTCTGGATGAAATTCAGAAACTGGTGGAATTGAATTCTTCAAATGATATTAGCTCTGTGGTAAATAAGCTGCCCTTGAAATGGGCTTCTGGGAAGGGAAGAACCAGTTTTAGGAAGCCGTCATCTAACATGGCTTGTCCATCGGAGACTGCTACTGTCAAAAAGGCCATGCCAAAGAAGAAAGGGAAAAGGAAAAGATTGTCAAGAATAAGATAAATTGCCCAGCTTGTTGGCTATTTTATTTCCATATGGATTTGGACTTTGAACCTTGGGCTCTTTTCAATACTTTGATTTCGATTCATATGATTATAAGATCTGGTGGCTTATGGAGTTTAAGATTGAAGTATTTTCCTTTAACAATCACAGACTAAGATTTACTGGACGTTGCATTTGTTATACGTATACGCCCTCATGGAAGCGTAGCTCGAGTCTCGTTGTTGAGGTTAGACTTCTGACTTATTCTAAATCATTTTAAATTCTGTTTAGCTTTCTGCACTACGTTTACATAATTTATTTTTCATCTTTTTCAGGTCCTTTAGGTACACTTCTATTTAGTAGTTGATGCTCCCTCCCAAATTTTGCAGGTATACATATATAAAAAACATTGTTAATATTAAGATCATTTGAGTCTTGGAGGTACTTGTTCATTTTAGGTAGGTAGAGTATGAGTAGAATTGTTTGGTTGGCCTTTTACCATAGTGATTTTAGGTGTTGCCACTCCAGAAACTGTAACACACTGACTTTTCAGTGGCTGATTGCCTAGTTTTTTGCCATGATATTCATTTATTGTTCTTTAGAAAATATGTTCAATTATTGAAGGGAACACAGATCTTGGTCAAATTAGATAGCTGTACGTGTTGTTGAGAAATTAAATCAATTGGTAGCAGTGAAGTTTGATTGTTTAGCTTATTTGAAATTGTTAATTCTTTTTGGTCTCTGATAATCTGTCTGCATTGCCATCATTGTTCAGTGGCTGATTGCCTAGTTTTTTGCCATCATGTTCATTTATTGTTCTTTCAAATAAGTGTTCATTTATTGAAGGGAACACATTTGAGTTTTTTCCTTGATAATCTATTTGAGGAGATAGAATTGAATAATCTATTTGAGTTTTTTCCTTGTAGCAGACCAATTTTGGTCGAGTAATTTGATGCACTGAAATGACATTGAGTGACTATGCGAATAGACTTATTAATTTTAGTGTATTTAACATAAAAACTACATTCTAAATTGATGCTATAATACGGATCATTCAAGATTCTTTTTTTTTTTTTTTTTTTTTTTTTTTAAGATTTTGAAAGTTCTTATGATATTATTTTATATAGGATAAATTATAATTTTGGTTTCTATGGTTCGAAGAAAGTTAAAGTTTAGTTTCTATAATTTCAAAAATTAGAATTTAATTTCTATAATTTGAAAATAGTTAGAATTTAGTTCTTATGGTTTTAAAAAATATAATGTAGTGTTTGATAAAATCTAATGATTATCGATTGTAATCGCCATGAATTATGTACGTGAAAATTAGTTATTCATGTTTTTTTTTGTCAAATCAGTCACTTAACTCACATTGCTATCAACGGTACACAAATAATTAATTTTCACGTACTCAATTTCTTAATGATTAGAAAGACTATTTTTTAGATTTTATTAAATCATAAAAACTAAATTCTAGTTTTTAAAAATATAAGGACTAAATTTTGACAGTTTTTTAAATCATAACTCTAACTTTCTTCAAACTAAAGACCAAATTTATATTTTACCCTACATATATATATATGGATATAGTATAATTCCTATAATTTGGAGAAAGTTAAAAGGCCGTTTCTTAGAATTTAGTTCATTTTAGTTATTATATTTTGAATTCAATTTTATGCCTGTTCAAATTTTCAATTTAATTCTATAATTAATAACAATATTAATACTTTCAATGTAAGAAATAATTTAAATTGTACATATTTATAAAATTAAAGAAAAATTAATTGATATTAATTTTGGTTTATGCATTTTTAAATGTCCAAGTTTAGATAGAGCTCAAAATTGATCCATATGATAAATTTAAAATTAATTTATTAAATGATTTAAATAAAAGTTTATTCAATAATTAATAATAATATTAACCACTTCAATTCAATAAATAACCAAATAGAAACATATTTTTAAATAAAAATTAGTTTTTGAGTTTTAAAAATTAATTAATAATTTATATATTTTATTTAGAAGATAAATAAAAGATGAGAACTTGCTAGATTAGTCAAATCTTAAAAATAATTACAAATATGATCACATTTAATTTTTTTTTAGGAAATATAGTTATTGATATTCATGAATATTTCTACGTACTTTCTTATAATACTATATTAATAATAAATAATATTATATTTAATGAGCTGTATTAATGACTACAAATGCAAATATTTTAAAATTTACCTACATTTATAATGTTTTGTGAAAATACCTCATAGAGTACAATTCTTATAAAAGAAAAATATAGTCTATCATCTACCCAATTCCTCCAAACACTAATCTCTAAACAAGGTTTGCCTTTGGGAGACGAGTAATTCACAACACTTCCCTTTTTCTTCTCATCTAGAGTTAATAGATTAAGGGGTATATAGTTTGAGGTTGAGTTGACTTCAGAAGAATTTTTAAATAATCTAAAGTTTTGGGCTGGTTAATTTGTCAACACATCCAACTCTATGCTTCAATTCATATAGTTGAGTTGTGTGATTAAATTTAAAAATGTATGAAGAGGGCTAAATTGGTAATTTAACCCATTTTATTTCTACCAATGTTAACTACAATTCAATATCAGCTTCTTCAACCTTCCCAATCATGCAGAAGATGTAACAGAAATTTTGAGCACTCGTTTAGATTTTCAAAGTGGGTCCAAAACTGAAGCTCACCACAAAGAATTCCATGTCCAAAAACCCTAATCACAGCGCCAATTGGGAACGAGGAAATCTCACCTTATCCACACTCTCACCATAATCCCTTATCCAAATCTCTCTTTTATCAGATTCCCTCATAATCCCATTTCCCCAATTAACAACTCTCCGCCATTAATCCTCCTCCTTCTCAACTCACATTTTCTCTAACCAATGGCGACCATGAATTCCAGCGTTCTGGCCTGCAACTACGCCATTTCATCTCCCGAGCTTAGCTCGAAACTCACCGCCGCTGTGCCGTCGTCTGTTGTGTCGCCTGGTTACAAGTTGCCTGCGATTAGGGCTCAACAAGCTAGGGTTCCTGAACCTAAGAATGAAGGAAGGAGAACTGCGCTTCTTTTCCTTGGAGCTTCCCTCTTGGCTGCGGCTTCATCGTCCAATTCTTCTGCTAATGCTGGAGTCATTGATGACTACCTGGAGAAGAGTAAAGCTAACAAGGTACCTCTACTCTCTGAAATTGCTTTTGTCATGTAGTTTTAGATCATGCTTTGTTAATGTAGCTTCAAATGCTCTGTTTGGATTCTTTGACTGCCTTTCATTCTTGGTTCTGTCTTAGCATGTAAGTGTATTTGGTTCTTGTTTGTTGCTAAATTTTCATGGTGTACATGAAACAAAAAACTTATCTTAAGATGGAAGTATCTATCTATCAGGTAAGCTATGGAGTCTAAAATTTATTATGTTGAAGTTTAAAGATAAAATTGATCTGTAATGAAACTCACCTAAGAAGCACAAATATCGATATGAGATTCTGATAAACATAAGGACATGTTATTTTTGTAAAATAGAGGACACGGAAAGGACATAATTATTAAAATACACATTTGCATATCATTTTTACATCAAAAGAAAATTCAAAGCTAATGACTATGAATTTGATGTATTTCACTCTCAAATTTTATTGCTTTCGTCCTAAAAACTATTTGTATGTATTTAGTAAACAAAACAAGATTCTCATATGTGTTTAACAATTGTTGGACTTATAGTCATTTTGTATAATTAGTGTCTAACACATGTCTAGTGTATTAACAAGTGTATGATATATGTCCAACAAGTATTGCAAATATGAGCATAGCTCAACTAGCGTCTTATTCTAACGACCTCAAAGTTAGAAGTTCAATTCCCCCACCCCACATATAGTCAAAAAAAATAAAAGGTATGGGACACAGACATGCTAGCCAAACATAAGTATATGTGCTTCCTAGAAGTTGAGCGACTTATGAGAATGTTTCGAAAGGACCAAAATAGGATTATTTAGTCATTTGGACGATAAATCTATCATGTTTTGCAACAGGAATTGAATGACAAGAAAAGATTGGCAACAAGTGGAGCAAACTTTGCAAGGGCATACACTGTTCAGTTTGGAACATGCAAGTTCCCAGAGAACTTCACAGGGTGCCAAGATCTTGCAAAACAAAAGGTTTGAACATTGTTTAGCTGTGGTATATTCACTATTTGGCTTTGAAATGTTGACAAGTAGTAAATGTCTGTTTTGTTGATGAATTTTTTCTGTGTTTATTTTTTCTTGAATGCAGAAAGTTCCATTTATCTCTGATGATTTGGAATTGGAGTGTGAGGGGAAGGACAAGTACAAGTGTGGTTCCAATGTCTTCTGGAAGTGGTGAAGAAGAAGAGAACAATTTAAAGTTTTTATATCCCTCACCACCATTAGTCACTCACTCTTCCCTTGTATCTAATTTTCAACTTTTAAAAAGTGTGAAATTTTATTATGTCTTTTTGGGGTCATGTGTTCCAATTCCATTACTTTCTTTTCTCTTTGAGACAAAAAGTAGCCAAGTGAAATAGTAGAAACCCTAGACATCTATTGCATTAGCATTTGTTAATGTTCTTCCTCAATGGACATCACACTTGCAGTTAATATATTATCTAAAAGAAATAGCTTTTTGAAAGCGTGCCCAAGAATTGAAAAGCATTTTTAATGTAACTAAAGATATACTTAGTGTGCATTACTTAATATATAAGAAATCAATTGCCATCTTGAAAATTAATGGTTTGATCTCTCATCTCTTCAACACTTGAATATATGTGTTGGGGAGTTATATCTAAATTCAATCACGTGTAGGTTCATTAAAAAAAGTATTTTGAAAAGGGTTTTTTTTTTTTTTTTTTTTTTTTTAAATACAAATTGGGAGAGAGGACCACAAATTCTACATAGAGGATACTACTATTGAACCTGTGATCGTGGTGTTGAACTGGACGACTACCGAACAATGAAACCAACATGCTCCAACCCTTTCGATTTTGAAAAAAAGTTTTAGGTGCTTGATAAATCATTCTTCTTTAAAATTTGAGGCTTAGGAGATAAAAACAACTTTAATTAATCTTGATATTAGGTTACTTGTAATCTAAAGAATAATAAATCAAATCTAATTTCTAACAAATATTAATCATAAGCAAATTCAAAAGTTCAAATTCTTGTTGAACTAAAAACCAATAGACTACAATTTTTTAGCAATAACAATTATAATCCGTTATTAGATGGCGCGCAAGCAATGAAAAATATTACTTCTTTGTAACGACTTTTTGTTAAGAAATTTTTGTTGTCCCCTCAATAACTTCATCATCAAACAGCCACAACGATCTTAGTTGTAATATTCCAAATTAACTTCATGATCAAACCAATTCTACTTTTCTTGGCAAACACATTTTCATCTTTGACACAACAATCCTAAAAGTTAAAACATTTATGCAGCAGCTTTTTTGTATTGTGAATATGTGGTTTATCATTTGTTCGTTTCCCCAATGCTATTTCAATACTTTCCTCCATGGCTTTCTCTGCAAACTCTTTTTAACAACTTTTCAATTCCCTCAAAATTTTAGAAGAAACCCACTTCGCATTTCTACCCATCCGAGCTGTAAAAACCACTGAACCAACGAAAAAGGTATCGGAGACCACCACACCCAAGAAGCCCATCTATTCGAGTGAGTTTCTTTTGCTATCCTTCTTTCAGCTTTCGTGAATTTTCTTTTTTGAAACACACAATTCATTAATCAACCAAGAAACAGCGCAATACAATCAACCTCCACAATGAAGCTCACATCAGAGAAAGCATTCCAACAAAAAGAATCTATCATTATATCTTACTTACCTGTTCCGTTACTAACTCTACTATAATTGTTAGTTTTAGGGGAAACCTACTAATATCAACAAACACATTGTTGAACTCAGAAAAAAGCGTTGGACTCCTCAATAATAGGGGGAAGTCAAGCCACATGATATTAGACTAAAAAACATTCTTGAGTCCCTCTCTAATGGCTATGCCCTTCAGAAACTTAATAGATAAGTTTCTGTACGCTCTTCTCCATCCTTCTAACTTTGGCCTTTCATTCTCATCGCGCACATTCCACCATATTCTGCCCTCACCAGATTTTGAGTTGAGAGATGCATAGCATTCGGCTTCCAACAACTTCGAGGGGGAGAGCCTTACAACTCTCGAACGCCACAAAATAAATATAATAGCTTTAATAATAGATCTTTGGAGATCATGGAACTCCAAATCATGATTTTCATTTATGCACCTATTTCTGAAGTTCCATATACTCCAAATAATCGGAGCCTTATACCCATCTTCCTTAGCTACTCTAGCACAAATTCCTTTCCAGAAGTCCTCCTTAGTCTCCACATGCCTAAGAAACTGACTAAAATCTCTTTTCAAACCTAAACAGTCAGCTTTCGTGAATTTGATGATTCATTTTAGATTTGTTAATTTCGTTTTTGCTTTCTTTCTGTAGCGAAGAAGGGTCAGAATGTGAGAGTTGATAAAGAGAAGTATCTTACTAGTGTTAATGTAAGTGGTTTTCTGGAGTTTTTTTTTTTTAGGTTAGGAATTGGCTTTTTACAAGTTTATAAATGAATCCAAAGTCCGTTAGTTTAGTGCAATGTTACTTAAGTAAAAAGCTTCTTCATAATTTTTCTTGCTGTATGTTCACTACTACAATTTCGACCGTTTATGACAATTTTTAATTGTCATAATTGACTTATTAGGATAATTATTTTTAAAATTCTGTTTTGTTATGTTCCCTCATATGTGCTATATGTGTCTGTCTATTAAATAGCCAAATCCAGCAAAAGAGTTGAAGAGATATTTTTCAATGATATTGTGGCAGGAGGGAAGGGAAAAAGAAAAGGAGAAAACAACGGAAAAAACCCCTAGTGATGTACTCTAATAATTAAAGATCGTTTGTGTTAGGAATTATTATAATTCCTAGATTTAGTATTACCGGATATTCTCTAGATTTTGTCAATAGATTTTAGAGGATTTGATATTGTTGGTACTAGATTTGATATTGTTGGAACTATTGTAACGGCCTAGTTTTCCATTCCAGTTCTCCAGGTATGTTCTGTTGCATTTTCTGTTGTTCAATTGGGCCGTTAGGGCAGCTTGGACCTCTGGGGGCATTTTGGTAATTTTTCCTTCAGGGGTAGTCTCGTAATTTGTCAGGGTTTCGGGGTTGTCCTGTTTATTGCTGAGTTTGGGTTTTCGCTTCGGTTTCAGGTTTCCAGGGTTGGTGTAGCTTTCCGAGAGGTTTGTAGCCTTGGTTTGTTTAAAAGAGAAATTTAAGGAAAATGCTTGTTAAAAACTCATTCGCCAGGACTCGAAGCCGGAACCTGGGGGGACACGTGTCGTGGTTTCCCCTTCCCTTTTGTCGAGACCTAAAGTTGGAGCCGCTCCTCTTTTCTTTTTCCTCTCATTCACATTTTCTTCTTCTTCTTCTCCAATCCCTAGCCGAGACACCTTCACCGGGCAAGGCCCCAGCCGTTCGCCAAGCTCGTCTGCACGCTCAGCATCGCCAGATCGCCAAGCTCTTCGCACGCCCTCTTCGTCGAAGCAGCACCGCCGAGCTCGCCCGTACGCCCCCAGCGCGATTGCGAACCCTCGCGCGCAGTCACTGAGCAGCAGCCCCGGGTCGCACACACACTCCCTCGCCCCAGCCGTCTGCGCACTCGCTCCCGCACGCTCTTCGCAGCTGCCTGTCCCCAGCGCTGTGTCTTTGCTCCCAGCCACACGCAGCAGCTCCCAGCCATTCGCGTCCCGATCCCGAGCACACGCCTAGCAACGCTTCGCCCGATCTCCCTGCCGCGAACGCACGCCACAGCCGCAACACGCCCGCTCAGCATCGCCAGTGCACTCACCCGTGCCTTCGCCTGCTCGCGCACAGCCGCACATCAGCCCGCGCATCGCTCCTTCGCTCGCCGCACAGCCCTTGCAGCAGCCTCACGCTCGCTGGTGCACTCGTTGTAGCCTTTGCCCGAGCCTTGCCGAGCAGTCCCTCCGAGCCAGCCGTGCCTTGCTGTCGAGGCTTGAGTCCTCTTTGGTTTTGGGTAGCTGCTCGAGCCTTTTTGCCTTTGGTTTCGTAGTTGTTTAGCTGCTGTTTATTAATGTCGTACGTTATTATTTGCTAGGTTGTTTGTCTGCAGCTTAAGGAGCACTATATAATTGTGTGTGTGTTTTCCTGCTTGTTTCCAGATAAGGATTCCTTGCCGGGGTTGTGCTGACCCTGCGAGACTTCTCTGATTTCTTTCTTGTATGCTTGTGTTACTGTTACTTGCATGTTAGTGGATAGAAATTTCCTTGCTGAACTGTTCTACTGGCATGTTTGATTTCTGTTTCACATGTTAGTGCCGCTAGGTTTGTTCTTCCAGCATGTCTGATTCCTGTTTTTTGAGTTCGTAGTACCATGCTAGGTTTATGTGTTGTTGAGCATGTTTGAATGATAGGAACAGGATTCGTAATCTTAGATA
>JBBMKA010000026.1:9762155-9807438 GCA_037833695.1 Sechiopsis laciniata | reverse complement strand
CTTGTTTGATCTCTAATATTTATATCTATATTGTAATTTCATGCATCAATGAAATTGTTTCTTATTCAAAAAAGAGAATAGTTGAACCGATGACTTTGTTCCAATCTCTTTAATTGACCTTGAAGAAGGCTTCAATCACTAATTTTAGTTCTACAGAAATGAATCATATAAATAACTTGGAATCCTTGACCCTTCCTTTTGACCGAGTATTATGTGAGTCCCACTTGAGTGCTTATATTGAATTCAATTTCAAGGTATATAAATAAGCCAGATTGGGGCTCAAACCCTCAAGATTTCCCAAATTAGGGCAGTACAATGTTATAGGCCACTCCAATTATGGTAGGCAAAGATGGTCTATCTTTAACATCTGATCAAGTCAATAGCTTGTTTTGTGTACAAAATGCGTTAGTTTGTCATTGATCACCCCAATCCATTGCATCGCCTTCGAAGGGGTTGACATGGGTGCGTTACTGTCGTTACCTTGTGCTCTAAGATGTTGCATTAGTCCCGTGATCATGGAAAAACCTTTGTGTTCAGTTACTATTGTCGAGATTGAGACCATGGGAAACTGTATGTGATAAATTTGGAGAAGGTGAGATAGTGTCAAGTCATTATGTCCTCAATAGGTTGAGGTAGGCGTGGATAGTAACATATTTTTCTATGGAATGATGTATACAATGAAGAAAGCTAATATCTTGTTTCATCTTTCTCTATCTTGGTAAACCGTTAAAGGATAAAGAAAGTGAATGCAAGTCCAAAATGTAAGAAGAAAGTTTATTTGAGTGAGAGTTAGGTCAATCAATGGTGAACCAAGGATTAGTGCCGGTTGGGAATACAAACAAAGTGGAGGGGAGGATTGTGTAAGGTATCCAATACCTTACCACTTTCCCAGAATATCACAGAATAATAACAAATACCAAATGGATAGAAATAACAGTAGAAACTTAATATATTTCATATAACAGTAAGAATCCAGCCACTTCACTACAAACACTAATGGAAATAACAAGACAAGCTAATAAAAGAAACGATAAGCTAACCGGTGATGTTCGAGAGCCACCGGAACCTCTCCTCCAAGTCATTATGACCTAGCCTCCACAAAATAACTTTCATTACACTATTTATACCCCACAAGAGTCTCCCTCTTCCCCCTTCCCAAAGATGCCCTATCAAGGAATTACCCAATTTGCCCTTTCTTGAATATTGACATAACTTGGTGCCCTTACAGATTGTTGGAATACAAACAAAATGTAGTCTCATATTGGTTAATTAAGGGATAGATCATGGATATATGAGTCAAGACAACCATCTTCAATTGGCATGAGACCTTTTGGGTGAAATTAAAAGCAAAGTCATGAAGGCTTATGCCCAAAGTGAACAATAGTATACCTATGGAGATCTTGTCAATGGTTGTCGTCTCTCAACAATTGGTATCAAAGTGGTGCCCTTGATTTAGCCATGTCGGTAGAAATGTCGAGTGTCGAATAAAGAATATGAGAGCCTCAAAATGTATGACATAGTTATAATGAAAATCCCTAGTTTAGGCTAATGAAGCGCTCAATTAGGGGTGCTTATGAAATGTTGCTCTAGTGAGGGATAGTTGTTGTGTGCTCAAAGGTAATTCAAATGGATCTGTTGTTGAACTTTTCGGTGGACTCGAGTGCTATTCAGAAGGATCAATGGTTGAGCTTTGGTGTGCTCTAAGTGTAATTGAAATGGATAACTATTCAGTGAGGAGCCTCTTTCGATGATATTTTGTTTGAGAGGAAGACCATAGGACAATCATCTCCATTGATATGAGGTCTTTTTGGATGAAAATTGTATGTCTAAAGTAGACAATATCATACTAATATGGAGATCTGTTTTCGTTCTTCAACAGTGTCCGACAATTATTTAGAGCTCTACCTTGTGTAATAAAAAAAATTATCTGATTGAGAAATTGAAGTGTTACTCCTCGACTATTCAGAATAAAACAAGAGATAAAGGTTTGTTCTGTAAGTGCTTCTCTCGCTGGCCTGTCCAGTATATCTAGTCAAAGAACGTTTTTGCAAAAGTTTTCTCTTAACCATGTGTTTGCTAATGAAGTTGATTAAAAAAATTTCATCACCATCAAATTTTATAACAAAAACACAATTCTTGCAGGAATGGAATCTAAACTGTGCTTCTCATTTCTCCAATTGATTAGACATACATTTTTTCTATTGTTATAGGGCTGATGACAAACATTTTTTCATTTTTATCATTAGTATCTTTCTGTTGGACATCCACCTTATTACAAGGGCTTGGATTACATTTACGAAGACCGCGGCGAGGTCAGTTTACATCGATTTAGCTCAAACTTGTTGAAATGTATGAGATTTCTGATGAGTAATCTTTTGGTGTATATCTTCTTTCTTTAGGTATTGGATATACGCATTTTCGAGACAGGAGAATATGCACTTGTGAGTAACTTTTATTTGGATTCCATGTATATATGATCTGATGCTTTGGCTTTCCTTCTTATTTGCTATAATATCTATTGAACATCTGCCGTCCATGCTCTTTCAGTTCTACTACATATTTAATGGGGTCAATATCAAGTTTTCCCTTACTACCAATTTACCATGTGAGAAAAAGAAAAATTAGCTGTTGTAAAATGAATGTTTCCCTTGGTTTGGTTGCAAATGCATTGTTATTGTACATATTTACCCAAAATTCTTGGCAGATTGCATGGGTTGGTGTTCCAACTGCACCAGCTTGGCTGCCTACAGACATGCTTATAAAGGTATTTGTTTAAAGCTTTTATCACGTACAAAGTGTTAATAAATACATCTCGTGAAATATACCGCCCGACTATATACAATACTTGGATGTCATAGAAACTAGTAAAAAGTTATTTTGAATCGAATTGAATCCATAACCTCTAGTAACTTATAATTAATCTTTCTTTTTCTATTTAAATACTTCTTTTTTCTTTTTAAGATTCTGAGTATTGAAACCCATAGAAATGAGAAATGTACGTTTCCCCCTCCAATTGCATTTAGTTATGATTGATAACCAAATTTTTTTTCTGGCAGTCGGAGAAACTCAACTACGAAAGACTCTAAGCACAGCTGTGAATCAAAGAAGCTCACTTGATGGGTTTAGTATACACTTTTTCCATGTCTATGTAAAGATGTGTAGTTATTTCAATACTCCATTAATAATTCATCACAAACCCATTTGCAACCTTGATGGCTTCTGTTGATAGATATTCAACATCAAATTGTGTACTAGAACATAAGTAAATGAGTGTTTTATGAAGAATAATAATGTAAGTAAGAAGGGTTGGAAAAACTTTCAGAACATCTCAAGTTGAATGCCTGATCTAAGTTAATGATGGCAGATAATATACTAAAACTGATTATTACATGTACAGATAGTCCTCCCTTTACAAGAACCAAAAAAATATTTTTATAACTTACAAGACTTCTCTTCTAACCAAATAGATCATATCCCCAGTTTCAAGAAAGCTTTAAGCCCACCATTCTTTCACTAGAAAGCTTAAATGCTTACATATTTCTGATAAACAGTGGATATATACCAGGGGATGTAATGAAGACATCTTTTTTCTTCTTTTTTTCATGAAACGTTTGGTTAAAGAAGCCTTCTTGGTGATCCACCGTGAGTCTGTACTTTCAATATGTAGGAATCTTGTAAAGGGTTGAGGGTGAACGATGCATTCGGTCTCGAGTTATAGGCATATTCATTCAAGTTGTAACTGGTTTGACCCATTCCCATGTAAGATGTGCGAGGTGGTGAAAGATAGCAACTCTGGTGTGCAGGGCCATACGAACGTAATGGACTCGAACATGGAGAGACAGGCAAGGATGTGATCAATCTTGCATTTCCCCTGCTGCACATAAAGCATATGCATCAGTCTCAAAGTGAGTACATAGTCTCAGACCAAGTGGAGATTGTAAAAGGATGTTACCTTGGACTTCTTGGAGCTCTGGAAGAGATTATCGGGTTCGTCACGTACTCTCCATCGCATATGCTTATACTTTTTCTGTTTGGATGCCGATCTAACAATGGCTGCATATAAAGTTGCAAAAAGTTCAACTTCAAACAGATTGAGCAGACAAATGACAATCCATGAGGTCCTCCAAATCCAAGTGATTCTAATTTTCCTTAAGAAATAAACAGTTTGATAGGATTTGTGGTAGGGGGTACTTTAGTAATTAGTGAAGAGTTTGTTAGGCATTTTGGATTATAAATATAGGTAGTGTGAAGGAGAAAGTTATGAAGAAAATTGTGGCCATTTTGGTATTGGGTTTGAGAGAGTATTCTCAAGAATGGAAGGTTTATCATATGCTTGGTTAGTTTGTAATATTTTTATCCTTTATATTTCAATACTTCAATACATTGTTCGGGTTCTAGTCCGGGTCGTATCACAGTTTTCATCTTGGCTTTGTGATTCTATGAGTAAGTTAAGAAATGTTGAGAGGCTTACTGGAGTCTGGCTTCCATCAAAGCTAGAGGGAAATGCATCCATGGGAAAGTTGAAATCAGATGCTCTTGGTGTTACTGCATCTTGAACAAAAGGGTGATCCAGTAATTCAGCAGCCGAAGGACGTGCAGATGGATCCCGTTGTAAGCATAATTGCACAAAATTTTTAGCATCATAGGAGAGATGATCTGGAATTTCAGGAATGTCTTTGCTGTTTCCAATTTTGAATATGGCAGCTACCTGTGAATGCCAAGATGTGAGATAAATATGGCTCCACTAGGAGTTAACGAAAAATCTGACAGCAATATACAAGCAAGATGTCGCACCCCTTCGTATTTGCTCCATGGTGGTTTAGACGATGCCATTTCGAGAACCGTACACCCTAAACTCCAAATATCTACCGCAATACTGTATCCGTTTGTATTCATCACGACCTGGTATTCCACGAGGACCACGATGAGAACGAGAAACAACAATAAGGACGGATACAATGTAAGTGTGCATTTGTTTGCATAAAGTAGAAGACAAATTTGTGTGAATTTTCATGTTTCTTTCTTCCTTTTCATTTGTTCTTTTTTAGCACTCACTTTTTGTCTGTTATTTAAAAGTAGGGGAGAGAGGAAGGAAGTGAGAGAAAGTACCTCAGGGGCCATCCAATAAGGGCTGCCTTTGAAAGAAAGCATCGAAGTACAATTGGTTATCTGATTCAAAAACAAAAAAAATCTAAATCAATCAAATTGTCAAATATTTGAACATAGAAATTCATATCCAAATGCGGATCAGTTGAAGACAAGAAAAATAAGAGCATCGTTTGAAGAAAAAAGGTTAATTAGCATACATGCTTTGCCATGCCGAAGTCGACCAACTTGACCTCGCCATTTGGATCGACTAAGATATTTGCTCCTTTTATGTCCCTGCCATTAAAAGCATATTCTATTAATGTCTCAAGTAAAAGAGAAAGGATCCACTAGTATGAAAAGTAAGATTCCTGAGTAGTATGTACAGCCAAAATACCTATGCACTGTATTTCTCCCATGCAGATAAGCAAGACCGGAAAGAATCTTTCGGGTATAATTTTTTATAACCGGTTCCTTGAAGGCGCCGTATTCTTGAAGTAATTTGTGGATTGAGCCACCAGAGACATATTCTAAGTACACCGAGAGCGTTTCTTCACCCTGATAGAGCAAATTTATCAGTGTCACTTAAGATTGAACTGTATCAAAAAATTAGTATTGCAATCTGATTCAGAAGTTTCGAGTATAATATAGTACTTACCATTTCACTACCATAGTACCGGACGATGTTTGGATGGGATAGCTGGCTGAGCAAAGTTATCTCCTGTTGAACAGAGTAATTGGTTAGAATTACAACCAAGTTTCAAGTTAGTAAAATGTACATTTGAAACTCGTAACAAATACCAAAAGACAATCGATAGCATGGAGTTGTAGCCGATGTAGCAAATAAACATACACCAATGTACTCAACCTGGAGGGTAAGAATTACCTGATTCAATTGCTTGAGACATTCTTTTGATGTCGAGTCATCACTTATAACCTTCACCTCTTTAATTGCACACATTTGGCCACTTACACTGCAATGAATCCAAGAAAATGGATTTGAGAAGTGATAACAAAAAGAAATGTGGTGCCTTCTTAGTTCTTATTAACTTCTTAGTTCTTTGAGATACTAACAGGGAGGACAACTCCTATGCAGTTCATTTTATCTACTACTTAAACATTTTGACGCCGACTTAAAGGTAACTCCGGGAAAGATTTAAATTGTAGCCCAAACTAGAAAATATAGTTTCAATCCATCTAATTCATATGAGAAGTTGAAAATATATTAATCGAAATGAGCATTACCTGCTAAATCCAAGGTAAACATGACCAAATGTTCCCCTTCCTAGGAGCCTTCCTTTCTTCCACTTCAATTGTGCAGCAGCGTTGTTATCACCAACACTGATAGTTTTGGCGCTGGTCAACGAAGAAGGGCTGGTAGGGGAGCTTGGAGGAAGCGGCAGCTTATAACACCGATTCTTTGCATCGGTAGGAGACTCCAGACTCGTGCCACAGAACCGCGGGTGGAGAGGCGATGTAGGACTGGTCGGTCCTCTTGATCCTGGACCAGGACTTCTTGGCCTTGTCTCTGTTGTTCTGGTATCAGCAAATCCTCTAAATAAAATTTGAAACATATGGACTAAAATTACCAAAAGGATTTCAGATTATTCTCTGAGTAGCCATTACTTCTAATCTCTCACCCAATAAACAAACTGAATATTCTTTCGTTCCAATTGAGAGAAACCTTTAAGAAGCAGTTACAGTTTGATTTGATCATGAAAGAAGAAACCATTATTAGCTACAATTTAGAAACAACATCAAACTGAGACCCTGCTTTCCATAACAAGTTTAAAACCAAAACCAGTAGATAAGATTAGCCATTAAAATCCTCCAATTCACCAAGAACATAACAAGAAACAGAACAAAATTACTAGAACAAAGATATCAAAACACAGATTTGTAAATCCACACGGCTCAGTTTCAGAAATCAAAACAGAAAGCAAGTCAAGAGATATCAAGATCCCAACAGAGCCAAACAAATAGATGGCAAAACTAGTTGAATTTACATAAAATTCTCAGAATTTCATCAACAGAAGATTACAGAAACAGGGGAATCACACTAGGATCATCTACATCCAAAAACCAAAATCATCCTACAAATTCCAAATACCCAAAACCCCAAAACATCAGAAAACAAAATCCCTACACAAACAAGCACAAATCAACGTCGGAATCCATCCAAATCAAAAACCCACCTGTGCCCTCCAATCTGAAGATGTTCTTGAGCAGATGGATGATCATCCAAAGACTCAGAAGAGCTATTACTGGAAACCGAAACCGACCCAGATCCATTCACAAGTCCAAGATCAAAACCAAGGGCAGAAATAGAAGGTCGAGGAAGAGGGCGGCTAGAATCCCCATTATCAGAGTCAAACCCAGAAAACCCAGAAGAGCCCTGATCTCTACGATGAGAGAAAATCACAGGAGCAAGCTCATCAAAGCTCCTGGGCTTATCAGGCTCACTTTTAGGGGAAGAAGAGTTGTGAAAATTAGTGGGATGGTTCTTGTTTTTAGTGAATTTTCTTACCCACCAAGTAGGCATGGTAGAGAAACGAGAGAAATCAGCAAAACCCAGATAGAATTAGAGGAATTGGCTCAAAGGGGCTGCGAATTGAGTCGAATTGAATCGAATTGAATGAAATGGAAAAGGGGGTTTCGAGGAAATTGGAAAGAAGGAGGCAAGTTCATGGGAAATGGAAATTCGAGAAAAGGGGGGTTTTTAGAAGAGAGTACGTGTGAGTGAAAAAGTTGATTTCTTTTCTGTGAAAAACGGTGTGTTTCGCTATTGGCTTTGCACCCACCCAGAAGCTTCTCACACAGACGAAACACGCACAAACACTCTTTTTTTTTTTTCTTCTTCTTTTTAGTTTTTTTTTTTTTTTTTTTCGTGTATTAAACTTTTACTTCAAAAGTAAACGAACTTTTAATGTACGGTTTGGTAAATAATTGCCATGTGATGCTCGTTATGATACATTTATGATTTAAAAGTTATGAATTGAATTATAATTTTCGTTTGATTATTTTAAAAACTAGTGCTATTAAGGGTGGAAGATTGGAGCGTGTAACATCGGTCTTATATGGTGATAGTAAAGTTCTAGTTCTTTTGACGATTTTTTAACTGTCATAAGAGAGAATCAAATATTTAGTAATAATAGAGGAGTTTAATTAAATAAAATGTCGAAATAGTAAATAATGTTCTAACTGTAATGTGGAAATAGATTACTCATGCTCATGATCTCTTTAACTTTGTGCAACCACTATGATATGTTCTAGTATTTGGAAAAAAAAAATGTTTGTAGCAAAAGTGAGGGAGTATTCAATACTTAAGTAAAATCTCATTTACCGAGTACTACATGTAATTAGACATGCATAACTTAAAAAGTAAACATGTCAGCAACACACTTAAGTCTAAGTCTATAATTCTTAACCTCTATCTAAATATCTCAATGAATCCTTAACAAGCATAATCAAAGTTATAACACTACAATATGAAAATAAGGATATTTTAACCCTCCCATTTGATCATCAAACTACATTATAAAGAATAATGATATTGATCCTCTGTCAGGACTAGCAAATTAGTAGTATAAGCAATAGAGATATTGATCCTCCCTCAGGACTAACAAACCTACAATATAAACAATAGGGATATTGACTCTCTTTTTGGGATCAACAAGTCTGCAATATAAGTAATAGGGATATTAACCTTATCAACAAGTCCGTAGTATAAGTAATATAGATATTCACCTTCTTTTGAGACCAACAAGTCTGTAGTATAAGCAATATGGATATTGTCACTTCCTTCAGACCGTCAAATTCCTAGTATAAGCCATATGGATGTTGACCCTCCCTCGGGACTAGCAAAAATACATTATTAGCAATATGGATATTGACCTTCCCTCGGGACCAACAAGTTCGCAATATAAGTAATAGGGATATTGATCCCTCCATCAAGACCAACAAATTCGTAGTATAAGCAATAGAGATATTGGTCTTCCTTTCTGAATCAGCGAATCCACCGTATAAACAATAGAGATATTAACTCTCCCTTTAAGACCAACAAATCCCAAGTATAAGCAATATGAACAATAGGAATATTTATATCCCTTGAACAAACATCATAGGCACAAAAAAAAAGAAAAAAAAAAAAAAAACCACCACCTAGGCCATGCGGGCGATAACAACAACGATTTTCTGTAATTTCACAATAGTAACCAGTATTTTGGTGTATTTTTAATTTTTAAAAATTTGTTATATGTGCAATTAATTTTGATTTTTTTGTTGTATATGCAAAGACCCTTATTTTAACATATTTTTAGAAATTTATTACTTTTTTCTCTGTATATATTAAATTATAATTTATTTAAGATAAGATGATGGTACACGTATATCTCTTTCACTCATACTGGATTTGTTATTAAATATTGCAATATAATTTAGTAATATGGTTTTAAAATAATTTATTTTTCTTATACCCTTTTTCTTTGGCGGTACAAAGGAAAAACATGTGTAGGTTTGATATTATTTTATGTTGACTCCAAAATGAACAAGTCAATCAACTCAAGCACAAATCCTATCCAAAGAATACATATCTTTTGAATTAAGTTAAAATTGTCAAAACATACCTAAAAAGTTTGCACAAACTAATCAACCAAGTTTCCAGTTATAAAACCTGCCCAAATTCAATCTCTCTCTTTCAAAATAATAATAATAATAATAATAATAAAAATAAAAATCTAATAACAAAAGAAAAACTTTATCTAACAACAAAAGAAAAACAAAACTAGTCTTGTCCAAGTAAAAAAACATGTCCCACCTACATCTAAGATTTGGAATTCAAATTTGGTATCAAACAATATTGATATTTCCTTACTTCTGTTGTAACTTAATAATTATGTTACCTATTTGTCTTCAACTGCTGCTACGAGTGAACTATTTTTGCATACAAATGCAAATCTTTTCAACCAGTTTTGTTTTTGTCCACATAATTTAAAAAAAAATTCAAGTCAATTATATTTCACTTTGGGGCTAATATGATTAAGTCATTAGTGCGTATATTCGTGATTTTTTTATTTTATTTTATCATAATTCATTTATTTAAAATTAAGGGCATAAGTTTAGTAAGAAATTTAATTTTAATAGATATATGTCATTGTATATTGAAATTTTTTTTATTTTCTAAATCTCTTTTGATGTCGAGGCCAATCTATTTTTTTTTTTTTTTAAAAAAAATCGAAACAGAATTTAGGTAAGTTTAAGTCATTAAGATAATAACATTAATTGTTCTATAAAATATAGGTATCGTGATGGTCCATCCAATATTATTGTGTATCACAAGAAACATATTAAATATATTTAAAATTTAAAGACGTATTACATACAACTACTTTGGTAATTATAAACTAAATTGGTAATTTAACCTTATTTTTATCACTTTTATGTTTCATCATGTGATAATATAGGCATGACATATATTATATATGCTACTAGGTTTTTGTCTTTGCTTCCACATGATCATGTTACCAAGTCCTCAGCCATACTTCACAAATCCATAATATTAGTTAAACAAGGGATACAATTATAAATTGATTTTTTTCACAATTATATATTATTCTTGAGAGCAAGTAGCAAATATTATTCATATCTCTCACATTCTTGTGTTATGATTTTTTCAATTAATTTATACTAATATCCGAATCTTATATTTGTTAATCCTAATATTCATCAACTAATATTTTTATCCAAATTGACCATTCCATATATAAAACATATATTACTTTTAAGAGTGGTAAAAATAGACATTATTAATTACACACACTTGATACCTTTGGTCGTGATTGACCTGTCTCTTCAATCCTATACAATTATCACCTCAAAATCTCTAGAAAGTGTTTGGTTGTCTAATTAGAGAAAGATTATTTTGAGTGATTATAAATAAAATATTATTTTCAGTAATTAAAAATTTGTATTTTAGTAATAACTCGTTTAAATGTTGTTATCTGTAGAGAATTTGTAGTAAATAGTTCTTTTGGATATTGATTTTTGTATGAAATTGTAGATAATAGCTCGTTTGAATGTAGTTAGAAATGAGTGATTATTTTGAAAGGTTAAAAATGAGTGATTATAAATCAATGATTAGACATGATTGATTAGAAATAAATGATTATTTTGAATAGTTAAAAATGAATGATTAAAAATGAGAGATTATTTTGAATAATTATAATAGTTCGTTTGGCTGTGATTGTTTGAAGATGAATTATAAAAATTCATTTGTAATAGCTCGTTCATTACCTCAAATAAACACTCCTAATGTCCCCATGTTATCACTCTAAAGAAACTCGTGTGTTATAATTTTGTTTAAATTGACATCAAAATATAATTTGCTCTAGATCGGTACTAGATTTTCATTGAAAAAGTGCTAGATGGATTTTTTTTTTTTTTTTTTAAATCTAAGTTTTTCTTTTTAATATTGCTCTTATAAAAAGTAGTTAATTTAAAGGATGTCGTGAAAATTGACATTTTTAAAATAAGCAATTAGTTGTTGTGGTTTTTCAAAAGCATGTTGACAAAATGGACAAACCTAAACACTCTGCAATGGAATCAAATGTCAACCTAATTATGCATTTTGAAATCTCCTAAATCAAAAGGATAGATAATAATTTATAAAATAAATCCAATTGATTTTTCTCTTTTTTCTAAAAAGTAATAAAAGGCATTATTGGCGTATCATCCGGCTTAAAAAAAAAGTTTAAAAAAATAATTAATTATATTGAAAATGATGGGACTCACAAAAAAAAAACCACGTTAAGAAAAAGTCATAGCTTTTATTGATAACAATTATGGCTCTATTATTAACGATTTATATATATATATATATACACTTTTAAATCCAGTTTTAATTGATTTGAAATTTGTTATAATTTTTTTTTTTTGTTTGCTTAATAATAATGAATTAAATGCTAAATTGTCCGATAAAAATAATAAAATGTATTTAGATTAATTAAATATATTTTAATCCAAATTAATTAAGTGATTAGTTAAAATTAGTTTTATAAGTAATGGGGAGATTTATTAGATGAATCAAGTGTATTAAACTCATATGTATTTCTCTTATGGTTTATCTATAAATATGACATTTAAATTGGAAATAAAATTAAACTTTTGGTTTAGTTTTGAAATTAAATATGCCAATAAGTACAATTGCACAGCGGCATTAACGGCCAATTTCTTAATAAGATTCTTGGAGAAAAAGCAAATGCGGTAAAATTTATTTCCTCTCAATTAATGTTTATGGTGTTGACTTTAGGATAGTTTAATTTTTTTTATAGCATTGATGTTGTTGTTTCATTGTTAGTTTTATATTATATTACACATGTGTGTAATGTAATATAAAACTCCTCTGATAATATTGTCTCACTTAGTCTCGAACGAGGCAAAGTGGACGTAGGACTTATGACCATCATCTTTATGTCAATTATTTTTCTATCTTAATTGCTTTAATTTTGCTAATTAGAATCTTAATTTATACTTGATGCTAAATTATTAGAATCTTAATTTATACTTGAAGCTAAATTATTAAAAAAAATTGTAAAAAATTCATGTAAACTCACTTTGGAAGATAAATCTTGAATAAAACTTGGGTATGCTTAAAGTAGGACTTGAATAATTACAAAAAGAATGTTAACGTTGGATAAAATCTAGGCTTCTATTTCTTTTTCTTTTTCTTTTTTTTTTTTTAAATTTAAACTTTAAAATATCATTTTCATCAATGGGTGTGAGAATTATTGAAAGATATAAATAAGAAAGAAGACTCCATTAAAGTATTGTGAGGTCTCCAAAGAGTGGTGTAGTTGGTCAAAGGTTTGGGTTTTAAGGATATACTCCTCTCAAATTCTGAAATTTTCAAATTCGAAATTTACTTGTGATATTAAATTGTAGATATTCTTCGATTGTGTCTCCGCTCATCTCATCACTTATATACCCATGATCTTCTCCTCTTCTAACCAATGTGGGATACTTTGTTTGCATCCCAACAGTATTTTGCATATATATATGAACACCATTTGAGGATGAAGGAATGATAGAATAGAGAATTTTTTAAATACAAAGAGATTATGTCATACAAGAAATATTTTACAAAAAAATGCTATAATTAAAATATAATGTCAAAAAAATTATTATGAAAAATAAATTTGAAATAACTTTCCCTCTATTTTAATAAAAGAAAACATGATTTTCAGACCTATTATTCAGATTTTCAAATTTTAACTAAATTCAAAGGACAAAATCTAAAGAAAACTACAAACTTAATTTTTAGAGAGAAAAGAAAAGATCATATGGTAATGGGTCCCAAAAGTGATTTTCAAAAGCTTAGAATATGATTTTGAAAAATTGAAGGTTATAGTATGAGCTTTTTTTTTAATTGATTTGGTAGATATATTGTTATTTTCTAAAAATAAGAATGATATAATAAAGACATTAAAAAGTGTGGTGGAAATTAATATAATAATAAAAACATTTGTTGGGTAGTGGAAGCAGCCGCGTTTGAATGAGTCAAGAAATGCAGAGTAGACCTGATTGGGACTTCTTTTCTTTTCTTTTCTTTTTTATTTATTTATTGAAAGAATCTAATTTGGACTCAGTCTGACCCAATTCCACGACCTAGTCTTCCACGTGGCATTTTTCTTTCTACTTTAGTCTTCTAGATTGAGTTCTAGACTTCGAAGGAAAAGTGATGAATCAACTTGGTTCAAAAATTTTAGGGAAAATTAGCTCATATTTAAGTCTCGTCTGATAATTATTGAGGTACTGTTTAATAATTATTTTGTTTTTATTTTTTAAATTTAAGTTTATTTTTATTTAAATTTCTTATAATATATTCCTATTTTCTTAAGGAAATATGTAAATGCTAACCACATTTCAAAAACTTTGGTTTGATTTCCTAAAATATAGATAAGAAATAGATATCAAAATAAGAAAAAACATAGTTGTACTCTTAAATTTCAAAAACAAAAAACAAAATAGTTATGAAACGGGGTCATGATTTTTTGTTTTTTGTTTTTGGAATTTAAAATTACTTTTACTCAAATTTTTTTGTTTAATCTTTTCTACTCTCTCTGTATATATATAATCTATAATTTATACGTTGAAATCTTCCTACTGTTATGGTCGTTCATTTCGTTGTAATCCAAGATTCTCATAGAAACACAATCATTTGAATTATCTCGTTCATGTTGCATCAATGATAAATATTGAGGGATCTTGAAATGCTCATTTGAGAGTTATTTGGATGTCCGCAACATGAGTTTTTAAGGTGTCCATGTACATTGAATCGAGGGTGACATATTTACTCTTCATGCTTCTTTTTTTTTTTTTTTTTTTATTTTATCAATATTTTTCCTTTTTCTTTTTCATATTTTGTAAGTAGTTTGTAACTTAAAAACAAAATAATATGTTCTTTTTTGTATATGATTATTCTCTATCCATCAACAACTGACCATACATAATTAATCATATTTATATTTACATTTTATTTTAAAATAACTTTTATAAGATTGAATAATATTTTGATTATTTTTAATAAAAAGTTAAAGTACATTATTTTTTTAATTATATTTTTCAAATATAATTATCCACATTTTCTATATTAGGAAATTTTATCACTTTTCAACTAATAAATTTATTTTAATTTTTTTACTGGTTAAATTTATTAAAAATATAATATTTAAATTAATAATATATTATATGTTTTAATCATATAAATTAATGTATAAATTATATGAATAAGTTATGAGAACATTTAACACATTTCCATAAATGAAACCTATAAAACAAATATAGTTATCTAAACATTCTCAAATACGTGTAAAAACATTTCTACAAAATAAATATGATTATCCAAGAATGTTCAGATATTGTCATTTTAAGTGTCTATGATTTTGGATATTTTAGAATTTCGGTTATCTGAATTACCAAAAAGTAAACAATTATTAAAATTAGCGGTAATTTTTTTAAAAAAAATTAAAAACAAGTGATGTGAATTTAGTAATAATCATTTATTTAAAAAAAGACATTTAATAACTTAATAGTTAATAGCTCAATGAACTTTAATTATATATAAAAATATAAAGTTGATAGGCTCAAAGCATGAGAGCCTAATTGAGTTGTAACTACCATTCACAAAACGAAGGTTGTGCACCCATTTTTATATGAAATATTTCTCTACACATATTCATGTGTACCCACTATACTTATATTCATATCTAGTACTATTTTGTTTACACAATATGTGGCACTATTTGATATATACAACTTTTTTTTTTTTAATTTATAAATAGTTTATGTGTCACTGAATACAATTACATATGTTCATGAGTAGAATCTTTTTACACATTCATGAGTAGAGTAGCATTTTTCATTTCTCGGGTCTATGGTAAATTAGACCTAGAGTTCAAAAAGGTAAAAAAATAATAATTATGAGTTGCAAAAACATACATAAGTGAGTGGCAAAAACTTATGAATAGGTATTTACAAAGTTTCCTCCAGCAATATATGTTACTATCCTTTGATCACTTACTTCACCTCTAACATTTGACTGAAACCAAAAACGATCCAACTTATTAAGTTTGAGATATAGTTTTAATTTGGTTAAAATTAAACGTATTTAAATAATGCTTACTTTTAATCCTTATGTATTTTTTAATTAATTTTTATACTTATTTTCTTTTGAAAATTAAGTTAACGTCTCTTCATTCATATATTAAAATTTGAAACTAGTCTAATAATAATTTTAATCAACATTATGTGACGTAGTTAATTGTTTTATTATTTGATTAAAAGTGAATATTATTAAAATGTCGGATAAAAGTGTTTAATTTTAAAACATAGTACGATCAAATCGAAACTAGACCACAAATGTATGAACTAAAAAGTATTTTCCCATAAATTTTGTTTTTGAAATTTATAATTTTCTAAAATGCTTATATTATATAAATAAAGATAGATGGTTAAAATCATTTTATAGTTGATGCAACAGCTTAATCACAAATACCTCAAAATAAAAAATAATAATAAAAAATAAAAAAACAACAACAACAACTTGATCACAAAACTTTATTTTATAACAATTTAGTTTGTGTACTTTTAAATTTGTTATAGTTGAGTCTATTGGGTAAAAAAAAATCATCAAAATTAAGTATCAACTTTTTGTAACGATTTAATCTTTATCGCTCGTAAACAATGGTTCCTTGAACTCAAAAAAAAAAAAAAACAAAACAAAACAAAACAAAACGAAAAAAACAAAAACAATTGTTCCTAATAGTAATAGGTTTATCTTACACTTCTAACTTTTAAGATATTTATATCATTGGTGATGAAATTAATTAAAACTTAATTTTCGATTAGTGATCCAAACATGTAATCTTAATTACAAAAACAATTGTTTCTAATAGTAATAGGTTTATCTTACACTTCTAACTTTTAAGATATTTATATCATTGGTGAGGAAATTAATTAAAACTTAATTTTTGATTAGTGATCCAAACATGTAAGCTTAATTACAAAAACAATTGTTCCTAATAGTAATAGGTTTATCTTACACTTCTAACTTTTAAGATATTTATATCATTGATGATGAAATTAATTAAAACTTAATTTTCGATTAGTGATCCAAACATGTAAGCTTAATTTTTAATTATTTGTTCCTTCAATCGGTTGGTCCCACTAAAAGCATGAGAAAGAAAAGAGATTTTATTTTATTTGGTTATTTGGTGAATAAAATATAGTAATATAGTTTTTGGTGGATTAGGTTGTGGCCCAAAATTTGATTAATTGCAACAAGGTGTGAACATACGCCCGCCACCTTCATATTCCCTTTTCCATCTTTTATTATTTATTATCATTAAATTTATTTATTTATTTTTTACAAAAAAAGTGGCGAGGATTTCCAATCTTAGGAAAAGGCAAAAGGAAAACATATCTATTACATAAATTACAAACTAAAGTTTTTTTTCTTAAGGAAAATTTTAGGGTTAGTCTCTTCTGAGGTAAAATTTTAAAGTATATCATTAATACACTTTAATATTGTATTATAAATATTCATTAATGTTAGTATAATGTATTATAAATATTTGTTAATATCAATATTATAAGAAAATACGTGATAATAGTGATTAATATAAATGACAATATTTGTTAATTTTTTTTGAAAGTGTCTATAATTATAATTATTTTTTAAATCTGACTAGTCTCAAAGTGGGTTGGGTTTATGATCTTACTAATTAGACAACGCCACCTTGTGAGCTATTTTTTGGAGTTTATATTATCAAGATCTATGAGATGATCTTTGCATATTTGATGCCAAAAATCTCCTAACTAGAGAAAAGTCAATGAATGAAAAGTGATTGATATTTGATGAGGCTAAATTGATGTCAATCCAATGGAGGGATTGGAAATCTTTATACTTGATTTAATGGAAGACTTGGTTATAAAGTGGTTGTAGAAATGCACTATCTCACTTTATTTAATTTTTAATGCAAACCATCCTAAATTGATTTTTAATGGTTAAACGATTTTGAAAAATTAAACAGTTATGTATTCAATCATGGTGGTTACCTATCTAAAAATTGTCGTGGTACGCAAAAGCTAGCATGAATATTCATGGTTGTTCTATAAACTTTAGAGGGTGTTTGTTTGATGTAATTAACGAGCTATTACAAATGAATTTTTATAGTTCCTCTTTAAACAATCACATACAAACAAGTTATTTGAACCACTCAAAATCATCATTTATTTCTAATCATCCATTTTTAACCTCTCATTTCTAACTTTTCAAAATAGTCACTCATTTCTAACGACATCCAAATGAACTATTGTTTGCAACCTCTCTACATAAGTCATCATCCAAACGAGCTATTAACTACGATCCATTTACAAATAATCATATACATATGAATTATTATTAAAACTCAAATTTCAAATCACTCAAAATAACCTCATTTATAATCAGTCTAATTAATCACTCTACAATTCCACATCCAAATACCTTGTACAGGATTTTAGTTTTCACAAGAAAAGATATACTCCATGTAGCTCATAAGATCAAAGTAATTGTTGTGAGAATACTATTGACAAGTTTGATCTAAATTTGAGAATGAAACTGTTTATTATTATTTATTATTATGTTTTTTTGTGTAGAGAGATGGCTCAAATACACTAGAAAAAAACTATGACCTAACACACCCTTGGAGCTTTTATTGTTTCTTGAGAGTAATAAAAGAATTCTAAAGAGGTGCTTTTCAATCATAAAAACATTTTTGGCTGATCTGTTCTTTTAGAAAAATGTCTCTTTCACATTAAACAAATCCTTAGTTCCAATCCAACAACTTAATTGGTTTCTCTCTTGTAGACCCTTTCAGCTGTGATAGATCCAACTCTATTATGAGTAATTACAGTAAGAAATCTGGTTGCTTTAGCTATGAAAATCTACATTAACAATCTCATTAGCCCTTCTCTTCAGAACATAATTTCCACAAAGTAACAAGTGGGAAATCAATGCAATCTTTCATAAATAATAAAGTTGTCTGTTGGCTCTAAAAGATGTTACAACAATCATCCTATTGTTAACTTTCAAATGTACACACAAGTGAAGCAGTTGGGTTATCAACTCAACAAGTGGTGCAGGGGAGAGTTACCTAGATTCAATGGAGTATGTCTCCGATCCTCTAAGGAATGAACGACGCCACCATATTTGGAATGCCTTGCTAAGATTAGGGCACTCGGTACCGCGTTTCGAGAAGAACCTACACCAGTCCATGAATAGCAAATGCTGTTGCTTCATAGGCAGAGTAAGCAGTGTCTGACCCATGGCTTCCTCCAGCATTTTCATATCCAGTCCTTTTTTGCAGCGCTGTAGCCAACCGAAATCTACTAGCATTGGACCAAACCATGCCTGTAGTAGTCCCGACCTCGATTCTGAACGACAATTCAATTTTCTAGTCCCCATTGCAATGAATAAATTAGCTGAAACCCGACTAAGCTCGTACCTAACCATTGGCGAAGTGTTCTCGTGCATCCTAATAAGTTCTTTCTGATCTGCCCATAGATTGACAAATTCTTCAGCCATTTGCCAATCAAGTAAAATTTCAAACAGCCAGTTGATGTTATCCACCTCCATTGCGATTTGTTCGATCAATGGTTTCTCTGTTACATTCTTTACGCATCTTTCGGGGAAGATAGCATCAGAGGATCCTTTCAAAAGGCTGACTAATGATGCTAAACAAGTATCGAAAACTGCGTAAAGGTCTTCTTTACTGAGGTCATGATCTTTCTCATAGACTGAGCTTTTGCACAGAAGAGCCTTTACTAAAGCCTTCAGTTCATTTCTTGCAACGGAATTAGTACAAGTGGAAATAGACCAAACAAGCTGTCTGGCTACATTTCGCTGCGAAATTACCGAGTCAAGCAAGCGTAGTCTGGCCATGACATCTCTACTTGTTGCGTCGTCGAACTTGACTTTTACGAACAGATTCCTTAGCTTCTCTTCTTCCTCCTCTGTCCAAGGCACAGCCTCCAAGTACACTAAACAAGAAGCAACGCACTTTGTGAACATGATTCCTGCGGATACCTAAGTGATAAAAATACTCCTTGTTAGCGCTGAACTTCATCATGGAACATCAATAATGCTTGATCTAGATAATGGCTACTTCATTAAAGAAGAGATAATAGCTTTGATACAATTAGCAATGTCTTAAAACTTGGGGCCCTTTCAACATGCATTACAAGAAAATATATATTTTTTAATTCAACAACAAAAGGGGTAGGGGATTTGAAGCCCTAACCTCATAGACTCTTTGTTATAGGATCATCTATGATACTACTGGAACTCTGCTCCTTTAGGTAATTGGTATTACAAGAAAATATTTTTTAAAATAAGTTTCCAAGAAAAGATGTGGTCAGTAAAAGGCCCTTTCAACAGATCAAGGCTTAAACATGATGCACTTGACAGTCTTAATTTTTTGTTGATTAGTTATGTAGTCTTTTTACTACTTTGAGGATTTTGGTAATCTTTATTTATATTTATTACGTTCGAAAACTGTATCAATTCTTAACATTAAGTAACTAATTAAACCATAACTAAAAACTAATGTGAAACATGTGGAAACAATTGTGGTGCAACTTAAGATTTCCATATATTGTAACCATATGACATACAAGGGGTGCTACTGCCTATGAAGCATAGACACATTAACTGGGGTAATGTGTCTGTGTTCAGTACATATTGGGCAATCTAACATACTAGCACTTGTTGGATGTTCACTAGCTAGGCACTTGCCAAGCACAACCCACATATGTTTAACAATATTGAAAATGCATCGAATACTTGTTGAACACATGTCAAATAGTTTTAGAATAATATATATGTTTTAGTGTTTACAACATGTAAACAGGTGTCATCCTAGCTAAGACTATTGAACTGAAGTTTTAAATCGTTCACTATTATTTTTTAAGAGAACTTGTGAAGTCTCTTAAGAATTCAACTGTCTTGAAAAAATGGTCATGCAATTCCCCTCTCAAGTATGAGTGTTCTTGTAGTACAAGGTCATTGTCAATACATATTATTTTTTTTACAAAACAATATTTTATTGATAAAAAAAGGAAAGAACACAAGGGCATACAAAAAAGGAGCACACAAAAGAGGAAAGGGTGACAACCAACAAAAACGACATTCAGTTAAGTAAAACAACACTCAAGAATGTCTCCAAGGGACAGCCTCATTGGTAGAGGCTTGGAAATTCCAAGATATGCTCTCATGGAGGTACAAGGTTCAAAACCCACAAGTGAGCTTAATTATAAAATCTCTTGTAGTCTCTCGGGTTCGGACCTTGAGATGAGCATGGGCGCCCTCGAGTATGCAGTGAAGCTTTAAGTGTCAGTTATTTTATTTTATTTATTTTTTAAATCAAGAAACGCCCGTCCCTAGGCCATGCACTGGGAGACATCAAAGGAATGGAGACACGAAAGGTGTCGACAAATTAATGTCACAAGTGAGTCTCGATAAGTGTCAGTTATTTTAAAAAATGCGTAAAAATAATTACAAAAGAACTTAGGAATAGAGGCTCAAAGAGAAAAATCGTATACTAAAAATAGCCTAGAGAATCGAATGGATCAGTGGCGCAATGGTTTCATTGGTTGGTTGTAAACCAATTCAACACCAGCGTCACAGGTTCGATCTCGAGAATCTGTATTTGTCCCCCCTCCCCTGATATGTGCTCAAAAAAAAAAAAAACCGCCTAGAGACCTCTCCGAGTACAACCCTCTAAAGCGTCTATTATTTCTCCTCCTCCAAAGAACCCTACAATATAGCACAACTCTCAAAGCCTCCGGACATTGTGAATGCATATGGGTGTCATTCAAATAGGTGGGATTCATCACTCTTTGTTCGAGGATTGGATTGGAGACTCGTATTTCAATCCTCAAAGGCCTAAGTGTGCCTTTTTTGAGTTCGACAATATTTAGGGGTGGGGAGATGTAAACTCATGAGTGCTTAGTCATGGACATACAACACACTTATGCTGGTTGAGCTATTGCTTGTATTGACCCAACGACCAAGTGTGTCTACTTGCACGTTTTTTCTCTCATTTGATTGTTCCTGCTTCCTTTCGTCAAATTCTTCACCAATCTCCTTGAATCTTTAAAACATTAGATTTTTCTACTTGGAAAATGGAGATTAACCCCATTGACTTAGTTGAAGCGTTTTCCTCGGTGATTATAGGTTCCTAGTAAAGTCTTCTTTAGAGAGTTTGCATCAGTTCTTGAGATGTTGCTTCACTATGTCACTCTAAAATTTGTTCCAGTAGACTTTTTAGCCTCATGGTCGAATGTTGGACGAAGGTGCTGTTTCAGTGTTTCTTAAGTGTTTCAATGATAGAGATAACACTCCTTGAATAGGAAACCTGTTAGGCTACTTCATAGAATATATAGCTTGGGAGGAATAGAATAATATTTAGGGGATATCAAGAGTCTAGGAAGAGGCCTGACATTAGTCGGCTTATTATTACCAACTTTTCTTTGTCTTTTAAAGAGAAAACGAAACCATTTCATTGATAGTATAAAATAGTTACATAGAGAGGGTCATTGTAGCCTATAGGATGTCGAATCTGTTCTTTGTTGTCAAGTTGTTTTTGAGTGAAACCAAATTTATTTCTTTGCAGGATATAAATGCATAAGCATAACTGGCTTTAAGCTTCCTTGTTTATAAGATAGTATCATTTATAAATACATTAAATGTATACTTGCATGTGTACTAGTTAGTTAGAAATGGCATGTCATTATCTCCACTGGAGATCTAGTTTGTATAATGCTTCAATGTCTATACTTCTTTGAGGTCAAATTCTGCATAATGCTATTTCCACTTTCAGTAATCATTTAACTAGATTAATGTTTAGATGTGATTTTTTTATTTGTTTTTAATACGAAACAAACCAGAACATTGATATTTGAAAGATTTTACAGAGAAGATAGAAGATAAGAAAAGAATGGGGAGAGAAAAGAAAGGAAGAGAAGACAACTACATAGGCCATAAATACAAAGGTCAAAAACTAAAAAAAAATTCAATAAATACAAGCCTAACACCAATGATATAGAGATGCATTTCGGTGGAGTTTTGCGAGTTGATGTTGCCAGAGAAGATGAGATGATGGGAAGATGAGAAGATGAAGAAACCTGTTGGATTATGCCTTGAATGATTGCCCCGTATTCAAAGCTCGAGGAGTTTCGTTGAAGACACCGAATGATGGTCGAGGAAGAGGAAAATGTCCCAATGTATTATCCCAAGAAAGAGTGTTTGTTGGTGAAGATGCGTAGTTCGCTGAAAAAAGACCTTGACTATGAAAGGTTTCGCCAGATGCTCTTTGCGATATGATGTCATGCCAAAGGAGAAGAGGAAGCTCGATAAGCTTGATAAGTGATTGCTCCATAATCTTATCGCCAAAGGAGGTTGCATGGGGAGAGACGAGAAATTACAAGATCTCTTCAAGCAGAGAGATTATCCATGATCGATATGGGAGATAAGAAAGAGAAGGGAGGATAGAATAAGAGAAGACATGGAGAGTGACGGGTGAATTCATGTCAAAGGATGTTGCAAGGGAGAAGAAGAGAAAGCCGCAAAACACTCCAAACGATGAGGTAATGCTTTGCTCGGTGAAGAAAAGAAAAGAGAAGGAGAGAGAGGATGAGAGTGAAAGAAAGAGGTGTGCCTCGGTGAGAGAGGGGGAGAGAAATAGAGAGGAGGGAGAGATTAAGTAATACTTATTAGTTATTACATGGGTTTCTTAATGACATGAAGGTACAGTTCAACAAAGGATTTTCTCAAGCAGTTCAACAGAGTTTAAAAAAGAAGGCACAAGGTCGTTACAAATCCAGCTTAAAATTTTTCATAAATAAGCGAGCAACTTGCACGCATAACTAATACAAATGGTAAGTTACATTGTCCCTTCATGAAATAATTTATTCCCATCAATAACTCTAGAAACCTTTTTGGAATAGTAAAAAGAAGCAGATGCCTTCAGATAAAAAAGGACATAAGAACCACTGAACAGCTCGATTGGGTTTGGAATATAGGTTTCGTAGAAACTTAAATGATAGGGAATTGCTTAAGTAGACCAATCTTTCTTGTCTTCTGGATTATTTTCGACTACGTAATATACCAGATTCTTGGTCACGGTCAATTGATCCTTCAAATAGATGTGGAATACCAATCTCATCTCTTTTTATTCATTGTCCTTTTGCTGATCGTTGTCTTACAGGCTTTTGATTAGTCCTTAGCACTCCCAAATGACACTCGAACCTTTCTAGTTGTGATTTTAGTGGGACATCCCTTCCAAGGACCAAAGAAGCTTCTATGGTTATCTTTCACTCGTGCTTCTTTGTGGATTATTTGGAGTGAACAAAGTAACATGATCTTTAAAGAGGTAAACAGGACTTTTGACAATCCCCTAGATATACTAATTACAAATGTGTATTTTTGGTGGAAAGATTAGCACCATCCTTCTCCCTACCATTTATCCTATTTTATTTCTAATTAGAAATTGTTCTTGAAACCCTTTTGGGTGTTCGGAGTTTTTTCTCTGTTAGTACATAATATCAAAGAAATTGTTTCTATTTCAAAAAAAGAAAAAGAGAATAGCTCGATTGAGTTTTTTTTTTTTCCCTTCCAATGTAATTTCAACAGAAATCATATAGTCCAGCCCTAAAATATTAATGGTCAAAATACATGAGGGAGAGGGATTTTTTCCTCAGAATCATTTTTTTAATTTGATAGTAAACAGAAAACTTTTGGGGGCCTCAGAATGATTGATGTGTCCAAGCCCAGACTTTTGGGGTTAAACATAACTAGCTGATAAGAAAAACAAATACATAGACTTGCTTGAGGCTTATTTCCCAAATTCTTTGCCATGATTCTAAGTTAAGATGACTTCACGCTATAAGATCACTATTGGCCCTCAAAGTCCCAACCCTCCATACTTTTTTTTTTTTTTATATAGAAGAGGTAAATTTTCACTGATGAATGAAAAGTTACAAACAAAAGTCTACCTATCAATAGTTAATGTAAGCCTTTCCAATGGTTAATAATAAGAGTAACAAAGCTATAGTTCTTAAAAGGTCGAATAATGTGAGCCCAAGACATAGCTAAGAAAGTAATTGATTCAATGATGCTTCCCACCAGACCAATTCTTAATGAAGCATACACAGCAAAGCAACAAATTGCAATGCAATTATAAACTAAAAGAAAAAGAAGAAAATCAATGAGATCAAACTCTTTTTGTCTCAACCAAGTTAAACTATGCTAAAAGCACTAACCTCAAGTATGTCAATAGCCCGATATACGCCAATCTTCGACAGTCGTTTCGAAATGTCATCCTCAAACATAAGCTCAATGGTGTCCCTAAACACCCCCAAGTTATCCACCTCAGGAACTTCAATTCTACACAATTTCGAACGCGAAGGACTGCCATTTGATCCCAAATCCTTCTTATGTTTAAAAATCAGCTCACAAAAAACCTCTGAATTAGCACACAATGCCTCTGAATTCAACTCCAAAACCATACACCCACCATTCTTTCCCCTCAAATTCAATCTCACATCAAACACGTCCTTCTTATCACACCCACCAATTGAACCAGATCGCGACAAGCATGCGGCGGGAGGATCCCGATACTTTTCCTTCGGCGCCCGAAAGCTCTCCACTCGTGGTTCGACGATGGAACCGATAACCACACAGCTCTCGGTGCCCATTTCTTGCATTGATCTTTCGACATTTGGGTCAGAATCGATCGGCGAAACCCTCCCGGGAGACAAGATCCTTCGAGGGTCAATCCGACCCACCAAACCCAACCCGGATTTGGAGCTCTGAGGCGAATTGGGAACAGAGATACTAGGTTTCGCCACAATCTCCGACTTAATACGAGGGGTTGTTCTTGAGCGAGAAACCACAAAGTTATCGGGACTTGAAGGGGGAACAGCAAAGGAACAACACCAAGATCTCCGACGAGAACGAGGCTCCCAAACGGAACCGATTTTCCTCCGGGAAGAATCCTCCATGGAAATAAACGGATCGATGTTCAAAACCCAAATGGGAATAGGAGAAAAATGAAGAAAAAGATAAATAAATCGAGCAAAATCGGTAAACGAGAGAAGAATAACAAAAGGGTTTGTAGAATACTGACCAAGTGAAAGAAAGATGTGAAGAACTGGAATTGGGTTGGCCCCTTTTGCCCTTTTTTGTTGTTCAAAGCTTGGGGAATGGCGAAGTTTTGTTCGGTATGTTAGTTTAATGGCGGATTTACAGATAGAGGATTTGATAAAATCAAAAACAATACAAAACCCATTTGGGCGCTCAGGAGCACAATTAGATAAAAAGAGAAAAGAAAATTTCAATTGGATGGGAATCAAGTTTAGGTCTCGATCTCTTCTTGGATTCCCAAGAAAAATGTTTTTTTTTAAATTTTTTAATTTTTTATTTATGAACAATGATTAAAAAAGAGAAAAGGAAAAAGGGAAAGTTGAAGGAAACTCTCACGGGTACGCAATGTCCCCCTTGGCTCCTCTGTAAATCTGTATGATTTCAATTATTTGACCACCACTTTTTTTTTCCATCGTAATAATTTATGTCTTTTTGGTTTCAACAATATTTTGTGTTTCATATTGTCAAAAAGAAAAAAAAAAAAAAATTGAATTTTCCAATCTACACATTGTTAAATTAAAAAAAAATATATATTTTTTCCTTTTCAAGTTAGGGTTTACTAACTAAGATTATTTAATTAGTTACTAATAACCTCAAATTAGAATTCATCCCTAGTTTGAACTAGTTTTTTTGTTGTTGATTAGAGAAAAATGATTTTATACAAAAAAAAAAAAAAAAAACTAGCTTGATATATATTGAAATCTTGAATAATTGTAATTTTAACAATAATTAAATAACTAGATTTCTAAGATATTGTAGGAGAAATGAGGACATATTGAAATGGCCACACAAAGAATTTGGGAATCTAGATTTCTAAAGGCTATTTATTAGAGAAAGGCATCAGTGTTAACCCATATTCCTTTCTAATATTATTCTTGAGTTTTAGGAGGCTTTATAATAGTTTTTTATATTAAAAGTATATCTTTATCATTTTGAGAAATATAATAGTAGTTCGTTCATAAGGGCTTGATTCGAAAAATAATAATGGTTACAATATATATATATAAAATTTAGCCAGTAACATTTATAAAAAGGAATTTTTTATAAATATTAAAAAAGAAAAAAAAAAACTATGGATTTTAAAAGTTTAGAAAAGATTTAAATATGAAAAAAAATTAATTAATTAATTAAAGCGATGAGGTCAATCAAAATTACAAATTAATGGTTTCAATTAATAAAAAAACAATGACTTTAAAAGTAAAATTGATGATATCAATCAAGTTGACTGGATTGAAAAAAAATCGAAGACGATGATTAAAAATAATGAAATTAAAATATTTCAAATCAATATAAAATATTTTCAAAAAGTTATTATAATGTTATCCTCAACCATTTTCCTTTATAAAATGCAATAATAATTATGTTAAAAAAAAAAAAAGAAAAACAGCTTTTAATAAATATTTCATAACTAAAATCTCTTTCGTGCAAGAGAGCCAGAGCACTTGCTCTATCTTGCATCCTAGCTCTTGTTATTTTTTTTGTAACCTTTTTTATAAGAAAATAACTTCTAGCTTTATTTCAATCAAATATATATATATTTTTAAATTTCAAGTTATTTCATCAAAAGAAATTTATTTTATACCAGTTTATAATTTACATTGCTTTTAAAAATTGTAATTCAAATAAGAAATTATATGACTGCTTTAAAATATATATATATATATATATATATATATTATGACCAAAGTATGAAAATCATGTAAATTGAATTGGGAACTGAAATGCTAATGGTTAAGAAAATATTTACTTGCATCTTAACTAGAAATAAAATGACAAAAAAAAAAAAAAAAAGAAGAACAAGCAATCTCAATCTTATAATCAAAACTTGAAGATGAAAAATCAACCATTATTGAAGTCAAATAAGCCGTTTTATCTGTAGTTTTTAAAAATATGTTTGTTTTACTTTTTAATTCCTAGATTTTTCTTTTTAATGTATTTCTCTTTTCAAATTCAAACCCTTTTACTTATTATATTTTTAATAATACACAATTTTAGATTTTGTGTCTTATAAATTTACTTTTATTTATTTATTGTCTTTCAAAACATAAATTAATATCAAAACCAAATTACACACTTCATCAATATATTCCATATTATTGATATATCATGGAGCAAAAGTGTAAGATTTTCCAACAAAAGACTAAATAAAGACTTCACTCAAAACTACTAATAAAATGTGTTTTTTTCCTTATACTCAAGAAAATCAAAACTTTGCTTTATTATACTCAGGTCTCATCTCTAAGCCAGACACTAAAAGATATCAAAGAAATAAAAATACAAAAGGTGTCTTCAATAAGGATGTCCATTTTCTCCACGGGGACCCCGTGGGGCCAAGTCACCGCAGGAAATTCGCATTTAGACAAGGAACGGGGCAGAGGAATTCCGTTGGCTAAACAGGACAAGGAATGGAGATTGTATTCCCCATCCCCATTTCTCCGATCCTTGTCCCGTTTTTTTTTTCTTTATTTTATCTGTTTAATTTTCAAATAAATATATATTTGTTGTTGAAATGATCTATGCATATGAATATTTTTCTTTAATAATAATTAATATTATAGTTGAAAACCTAGTTATTTGAAATTTTATCATGGCAAAAGTGCAGAAGCTTGTGAGATAAACCATTCCTGCTTGCTTTCATCAATGAACAACTTTGGTATTTATAATACATTGCTAGCTTGACCCAAAACAAATAAAACTAACATCTTAACAAAACTAAACAACTAATAGAATATGGAAAAATATAACGAAATCTGCAAAAAAAATTATAAAAATTTGAAAAAAAAAAAATTAAATTGAAAAAAAATCTCCACAGAGAACCCAATCTCCACCCCAATCCCGAAGAAAAAAATAGAAATTTTCGCAGAGACAGATTAATATCGATGGCAGGGATGAAGAAGTCCTTCTCCGGCCCCGCCCGGACTCCACCCCATAGACATCTCTAGTCTTCAACCACAACACTACCTTTTTTTAGTACAAAATCCTATTCAAAACTGAAAAATCTATAGAAAAAATAGTATTTCTAGATATAATTTTCAAGTTACATTAATTGGTTTTAAAATTTAGTTAAATCCAACCATTTCAATGTTAAAAGAAACTAGCTGCAAGTCCAATCACCTACAGTACTTAAAAAAAAAAAAAAAACTCGTAAGTTAATCTATAAAAAATCTTATAAAACTATTCAGACCTAAAATCTACTACTAATAATATTATTATTAATAATAAATACTAACCGTTTATTTACATAATTCTTGACATTCTAAGAAGTATTTTCTTTGTTTTGAAAATTTTAGCAAGAATTTTTTTTTTTTTTTTTTTGAGACAGAAAATTAAATAGTTCTAAATTCTAAATCCGTAAAAACTCAATAAAATTTTAATAACCTTTGTAAAAGTTGATTACTAAATGAAGATTCAAGATTCTATCCAAAATCCAAAACCATACATGCATTGGTAAATGGAAACCCATTCATTCAATCCACAAAACAGTACAAAACCAAACAAGATCACTCAAACCTGAAAAAAAAAAAAAAAACAATCAAAGAGCAGATTAAGAACAATACCCAAAAAAAAAAACTATAATTAAATTAAAGGCGGAAAATGAAAATAATAAAACAAACAATAATTCTATAAAAATATCCCAGATGAAGCTGTCCAAAAATACTTATTCAGATGAGGAAGATCAAAACTGTTACTAACTGTAGAGCAGTATTGTGGTCAATCCTTTTTCCAATAAAAATCTGTCACCAGAATTGTCTAATCATTTTCTTATAGTTGAACAACAATTGGGATGAGAAATTTAAACTTATGTTATGACGGCACACAGTCATGCCGGCTGAATTATTGCTTTTGTCAGCATTTTCGATCCACGCGTGTGTGAGAGAGCGCCTAAACTACGTATCTCTCAACACAATAAAATTTATTCACAAACTGTCACAAACACCTGGCAGCAAAGTTCCAAACAATAGATAATCTATAAGTTACTAGACCAACAATTAAGGCAAAAAAGTGGCGACACGGTCGCCTACGAGGGTTTTTATTTCCCAGAAACCTGCATCAAGATATTGTGCTGTAGGATGCACATTAAACAATCATTTCCAGATGAGATTGTCATTGTTCAAAGGTTTTCTGGAATACCTTTAAGGGGGGTTCCAATCATGATCAAGCCAGGGAGCCTTATAGTCATTACTACATCCCTCATTCGAGTTGGGAGGAATATTTACCTGAAACATTCAGATCTTCAAATTAAGTAAGAGGGAAATCACATATTAAAGAGTAAAGTGTGTTACTTATAAAGTTTAGAGGGTTTTACTGATTGGTCGAGTCCAAAATGATTAGGTGCCTGCAGGCCGGCAAACTGGCTGGATCCAGACATGTGTGCATATCCAGGATCATATGTAGCATCAAAAGAACTAAATGGAACATACTGCTGTTCGTTAACTGTATAAAAATTGTATGCAGCAGGTGAGTTCAACATTTTCGTGTCCTCGTAAGTAGGACACAATGGAGCGTCGAGATCGTTCAGCTCCATGTATGGCATTAGAGGGTCCGAATTAACAATTGCTCTGCTGGTGGGAAACATTTCTTCTGATCTAAATATCCCTTCAAGGCCAGTAGTATAAGCATTCTCATATCCATTCAATGCAACGAACCGACTGTCTATATCTTCTAAATTTTCGTAAATAGTATCGTTTTGAAAGGTATTATTTGAAGCAGCAGCAACAGTAGCCTGTAAACCGCAAGGCGTGTTCTATAGTTAGGAGATACCTCTCAAGAGTAAAGCCTCATCAATAACAGATTGAAATACGAGTCAAACCATGAATCAAGAGATCATTAACAAAAAATTGCCCAAACAGACTGTATCTCAATGCCTTTTGTCTTTTTAATAAAAAAACCTGGCGATGACAAAATGAGGTACACAAAAAACAGCCCAACGAAAAGAATAGCCAAGGCCAAGGACAAAAAATATAAATAGGGTAAGACAATGCCTTAAAGGTTAATTGCAAAAAAACTAAGATAAATAGGACTCATCTCTTTTTTTTTATATCCATGTCCGCGAGCAAACTTATGCGAACCTAAACTATTCACACAAGACGTATCACCTAACCCTACAATATTGGGGTGTCAAAGAAACCCATCAGAATTTAATTCCTGAAAAGATCATCACAGGCTTTAAACTCCATTATAAAGAGATAAATAGGTTTCACACATCATGTACATCTGCCATGCCAAAGAAGTAGATAAATAGGTTTGTTGATTTTTTAATCGAAGGATTTGTTCAAAAGCATTGTGGGTATCTTCAAGACAAAAATATGATAATGAAGTTTTCTTATAGAAACAGAATTCATTTCATTGATATGGCAAAATGTATAAAAAGTATGCTATCAACAAGTAATTACAAGAGGGACTTCCAAGAGCAACGAGTGGACACGTTTGTAGTTACAAATAAGGAGCAAATTTACTGTCTATAGTTACCAATAAGGTCAGCAAAAATACTAAAAGATGAAGGATGATGATGGCAGTAATAATAATAAAACTACAACTCTAACTAGAATATAAATCACCAAAAAACAGCAAGAAGTTGAAGAACACATACTTGACTATTTATACCAAGAAACAGCATGATAAACAACAAAGAAAATTATAGGAGATTGAACTATATTAGAGAATATGGATTTCACCTCAAAACTAATTGACAATGGGGGAGTAACCCATATCTCTCATAAATGCTTGTAGGACTCTCCACTTTTCCAATGTTAGATATTGTTTGATCCTAACATGCCCTTAAGATGGTGCCTCTTTTTGAGCTCATTAATCTTGAATCGAATCTCAATTTCATTTTTATTGAACCGATACCCGTTTGGACTTTATGGGCTCTGATACCATATTTAGAGAATATGAGGTTCCACCTCAAAACCTATGGCAATGAGAGGAGTAACCCATATCTCTTACAAATGCTTGTAGGACTTCCCACTTTTCCAATGTGAGATTTTTTGAGATCCTAACAATCTATAAGAACCCTACAAAACTGGGCAAGGAAGAAAACTAGGAATTTAAATCATAGTTAGGGTAGGTAGCCACTATTATCCCCAAGTGTTTGTGTATAGCTAGAAGATAGAAGTTAATTAGTTCAAGTGGTTTTACCTTTTGTTATTTATCTTGTTTGGGAACTATTCTTTAAATAGTTCTCAAAGTTCTCATTGTATTCATTCATAGTATTGGGAATAGAGCAATACTTACCTAAGGGTGGAAATACTTACCCACCTTAGAATCATATGTTTCTACTTTTTAAAAAAAAAATTGGCTTTGATTGATGGAGAGAGAATTGCTAAAGTGGAGAGAGAATTGCTAAAGTGGAGAGAGAAATGCAAAAAAAGTAAAAACATGTGGTTCTAATAAGGGTGGGTAAGTATTTCCTTGGGAATAATAAGATCATTTTGAGGACTTATCAACTCATTCCCTCCCAAGTTCCTTCTCTTTTTTACTAGTTTTGGTGACCACTGTATCTTTTTTTTTAATATCCGTGAGTTCCTTCTATTTTTTACTAGTCTTGGTGACCATTATATCTTTTTCTTTTCTTTTCTTTTTTTGTATATTCATGAGTGTCCACAGGCCAGCTTACACGCACCTCGACTATTCTCATGAGATATACCGTCCGACCCTATAATATTTGGGTGTCAAAAAAACCTATAAGAAATTATTTCCTAGATAATGACCACCATGAATTGAATCCATCGCCTCTTCGTTACTTTTTATTTGGATAAGAAACAATTTCATTGATAGGTCAAATAAGTAGGCCAAAGTGGCTTTACAAAAAAAAAATTACAGGAGTCCACACCAATTAGCAAGGAGAGTAGTAAAAGTGTAATCCTTAAAGTAAACAAGAGAGTCAAAAAATAGTCGAGAGATGTAGCTTTATCCTTGAATATTCTCTTGTTGCGTTCTCGTGAAATGCCCCAAAGGAAAGCGCGAATGAAAGCCTCCCACAATTGTTTTGGACCCTTTTTGAAACGATGACCCTCCAATGCAAATGATAGGAGGCAATGAGTCTCAAGTACTCCATTTAAAAGCAGTAAGGATGCATGTCCAAAATCTCCAAACGAGATAGGGCAAATATCAGAGGACAACTTCTATGTAATGAAAAAGCCAAAATCCAGCAATCTTAACAAAACGAAATGGCATTCTCCAATCCAACCTTGTATTGAATTCCATCATAAATCAAACGCCCAAAATTCACCATAATTTTCCATGAGCCTTTTGCAGACTTCACAAATCTGGTAGACAAATGGTGAGTGTGGTGAAAGCTCCCATATTTTGCCACAATAAATCGTCTCCATAGGGCCTTAGTCTTGGTCAGATATCTCTATGTCCATTTAGCGAGGAGTGCTGCACAAAATTCTTTTGTTTAATGCTATACAAACCAATTCCTCCTTGTTCCAAAGGGAAGATGAGTTTGGAGAATTTAACCAGATGACCACCTTTTTTTTTCACCTGGACTTTTACAAAGGAAATCACGTATTTTCCGTTCTAATTGAGTGATAACTTTGCTTGACATTTTGAAAAGAGACATATAATATGTAGGGAGGTTGGACAAGGTTGCTTGTATGAGAGTCAATCGACATCCTTTGAAAATGAAATTATTCTTCCAAGAGTACATTTTCCAATCAAAGTTTTCAATCATCTTACTCCAAAAGAGCGTGGTATTGGGCTCTTTCCATTCAAGGGTAGGCCAAGGTAGGCCATGTACCCCTTTTAAAACCATATCTGCTGGCTAATGCTTCCACGCCAACATCATCGACATTAATACCCAAGATAGTAGATTTATCCACATTTATGTTAAGACCAGATGCAGCTTCAAAGAACTTTACCATAATTATCAAATAATCCAATGCTTTCAGATCAAAGGCAACAAATAGCAAGAATATCGTCAGCGAATTGCAAGTGACTAATCTTGATCTTATCAGAGTCAATGATGAAGCCTTTAATGAAATTCCTTTCTTCCCCATGAAAAAGAAGTCGGCTAAAACAATCCATAATAAGGATAAATAAGAATGGAGACAGAGGGCCGCCTTGTCTTAAACCTCTAGCTAAAACAATCCTGGTATCCAATGCCTTCATTTCACTCCAAAACTCTTTGCCTATAATATAGCTTCAAGAAAATCCTAGTCGACTTTGTCAAATGCTTTTTCAATATCCAATTTGATATCAAGCCCTTTTACTTTTTTCCTTTTCCAATGGTTAATAATTTCAGAGGCAATGAGACTTAGATCAGTAATCTGTCTACCTGCAACAAATGCAGATTGATAATCTGTGATAGTGCTAGTAAGAACCAATTTCAATCTTTCAGACAAAACTCGAGCGATAATCTTTTTTTTGAAACAAGGTAACCACGCTCGTCCCTAGACCAATGTCAATAGTGATCAAATGGTTTATTTTTTGGATGAGGTTAGCGGGGTAGGGTAAAGACAAATCTAGATCAAGTTCATGGTATTCAAAAAGGGAGGGGGAAATGGCTGGTGGAACCGAGTTGGAAAGATTTTGGGAGATGGGAGGGAAAAGGTCAATGGAGGTGGGGCACTCAGATGACTGAAGGATAACTCAAAGAAGAAAAAGGTCGTGGATGGGACAAAGCAAGAAAAATGTGCAACTACACTTAGGGGTGTACAAAAGAACCAGTAACCTGCTGAATCTGGACTACCCAACCCAAACCCATGGGTTGAGTATTATTTCGAGTCGGGTTGGGTCGAATAATAAGGAAAAATAAATTTCGAGTCGATTCTCAGGTTGACCCTTTTCAGATTCAGTTCAACCCAAACCGACCCGATATATTTAATATACTATACAACTAGAAATTATAATGGGTTGTAGCATGGTGGTTGGTGTCCTTCCTAATATCAACTTACACCTAGGTTCAACCCTCATCCTTTACATCTTTTAATTTTTTTTTAACACATTTTAAATGTAAACGATCACTTCATTTAACCTGGTGGTTTGTGGAAGAGATCTTTTTTTTTTCATTGAACTTATATTATTTTTATTCAACCACTTCATTTAGGATTTTTTTATTTCAATTAATGTTCAATATTCATTAGAGTTCTTATTTTATATTAAATTGTTAAAACAATTCTAATAATTTCTTTTTAATAATTCTTATAATTTAATCTTATGTTAAATTAAAATTTTTATTTATATTAAGTTGTTCACAATTTTCTATAACTTGAAATTTTAAGTTGAATTCTTTTTTCTTTTTCTAAATAATTTGTTATTATTTACAAATGAAGTTTTATATTTAAGCATAAACCTTGTTTGTTTTGATTTAATTTTATATTTAAAGAAATAGTGAAATCTTGTATTAAAATTTCATTTTTGAAGGTTGAAGCAATTATGTGTTCTAGTTAAGTTTGCGTTCCACTTTGAATTTATAATTGTTGTGAACTCTATGACCCAACCCAACCTAACCTAACCCTAAAATATAAGGATTGGGTTGGGTTGAAAAAATGACCAACCCGAATTTTTGGTTGGATTAAAAATCTCCTCCAACCCAACCCATGTACACACCTAACTACACTGTCCAATGACTCTTCTCAATTCTAGCGAGACACAAATGGGAAATTAAATGAACTGGGTAGGCTAGCGGAGTATACAGCTCCGACAAATCTGATCGTGCGAAAGAATCGATGCAGCTCTATTTCTTCTCCTGTGATGATGGTAGCTGGAAAAAATGTCTCGTAGTGCCTAGTTCAATGGGATTAACCACTGGGATTAACGATGACGATGTAGGGATCCGATGGGGATAAAGCCAATGGAGTTCTTCACTTTAATATAAGTTATGGATAGATCTTTAAAGCTTTTAGTGCTTGGCATGACTTCAATGAAACCCCCACACAAATTTCCGATGAGACTGAAAGTTTCCAAACACCATCTGTCAAAAGGGAGAGAGGAGATCTTCATCCAGCCACCATAGGACGGGGTCTTTTGGTCAATGAATTTGATTAGTAGCAATCCACTGGAGAACTTAAGGAGAAAGCCACAAATGTTGGCGAGCTTGGGTGTTGAATATAGAACAATTGAAGATTTTCTTTCCCACAACACAAAAGAGCACGGTCAACCATAACAGGCTGAAGAGAGCAGTTGACATAAACAATAGGACTCAAAGCCTCCTCTATCGAACTCCAGTCTTCATGGAAATTTTTCCTAAACACAATAATGGAGTTCATTAAGTCGACCTTTTGATGAATGAGGTTCTCTCGCAGATTCTGAGGGAAGACAGGTTGGGAGAGCTTTGGTGTTCTCAGTCCTCAATTTCTCTTTCTTTTTGCCATGAATAGGCTTCATTTTCAAATTCACAAGGTCACAAGACCATGCCATGATGGTTCTCGATGATCATTATATCAACTCACAGAGGTTTAAAACTACTTTCAGGCCGCCTATTTTGAGATAATTTCAAAATTGTTGAGTTGAACAAAGCTCTTGACCGTCATTTATCTTTTGTCATTCTGGCATGAAATTTATGTTTTCGAATGAACAGCACAGGAAAAGTGTGTGGGAAGGAAGAAAGTTGTAGTCATAAAGAAGTAAATGAAGAGAATAAAATATGCAGTATGTCATTCAAACAAACTCTTGGGACCTTTCAATTTCATATTCAGAGAGCATAAGTAGGCGTTGAAGACAATATAGTGATATAGGATGTATAGGCAATAGAAACCAAGATGGCCTACTAGAGATTAGAAACTTCAGGACACCAAGAAGAAAAATTTGAAGTTTCATTCAACAAAATCAAATCAACAAAGCAAAGAAAAGTTAAAGCAGCTAAGTGCACCTGAAATCCATCGACATTGATCTCGTTCAAGTTTCCATTTTCAGGGAAAAAATCGTCCATTGTAAATCCATCATCAACATGATCTAGACTCTGAGGTATCCCCATTGGAGCAAAGGATGCAATCTGAGGAATCTCCTGAGAAGTAGATGACAAATTTTCAGAAATACAAGATACTGATGAACAACCAAAAATGTTACTTGGAGTCGTAGAGGTGGCTGGAGCAAATGAATTCAGTGGCTCTTTATTATGTAGCACTGACGGGCAAGTAGAAAGATCAACTTCTACAGAACCAACCTCCTCTAGACCATCATCATTCCAATCTTCCTCTTTAAATGGTGCTCCATACTGAGCACCATTCCTCGGGCCTGGACCATCCTTCTGAAAGATTACGCAGAGAACGTATGCATTCTGCCATAGAAAACATTGATTATATTGGGATCACAGATATCACTTCTATTAATCAGTTTTTCAAAAATTGTCCTTTCATATTTCTCAATAGTACAAATTTAATTTTGGAACCAAAAAGTGTACAGAATTGAACAATATTAGTTATCTAGTTTATTAAATCACTTTTTAACAACTGAAGTTAAAAAAGTAACCAAGTATTACATATATGCTGCACATTCAAAGTTCAGACCACAACAACTAGCACATGAAAGACATAAATTTCAAGGCTATGGAATCATAGTTCTAATGATTACCTGAGCACCATTTTCCAAAGACAAATTCTTTTGTTCAATCCTGTATTCATGCATGACCCAATCAGTTGGATCCCCTTTTGGTGCTTTACCTCTAAAAAATGTCAAAGTCTTAATCTGCCCGACCTCTTCATTAAAGTAAACTACAGGTCTATCATTTCCAGTACTTTTCCAAAACCCAAAGTCAGTGGCACGATTTATTCGAGGCCCACTCGGATACTTCTTTTCTCTTGGACAAAAGAAGTACCATTTCAGATCTCCACTTTTCATACATGATTTATCTGAAATATAAACAATTGTCCCAATTTCCATAAAAAACATATAGTGAGAGTAGTGGCAACTAACAGATATGATTAATAAATAAAACGAAGATAAGCCATAGCAGATAAAAATGAGCAAGTACCTGGAAGGTCCCAGGGCGCATATTTGTAAATGTCTAACTCAGAAATAACATCCGGAGGAAGCTTCTTCTGCATTACTTTTTTCTTTAGATAGAACATTACCAACTCAACGTGAGTTGGCTGAAAGCGAAACCCAGGAGGTTGCGATCGTCTCTTCATGGTAATTTTAGAGACTCAAGTACTAGTGAAATCCTTAGAAACAACTTCCCACAAGCAGGATGTGAAGAAAACCGTAAATTTCTCAATCTTAATCAGCTTAAAACAAAGATCCCTCAAACAAATTAGAACTCAATTCTTAAACCCAATTCTCAAATAGCTTCGTACGTCCCCCTCCAATAAAAACAAGGGGAAAAATGAGAGAAACAAAAATTAGAAGTCAAGTCCAATGACGAAACAATAACTTCCACAAGCACCGCAATCTCCCCCAGTTCATTAAACAAAACTCAAAAGGTCTAGACGAATTCTTCCTCTGGAGTTCAAAAGTCATTGGTGTGCTAAAAAAACCCTGTTTCGAACAAGTTCCTTATTATACACAGTGATGACACATTAGGAAACACTAACTCAAAAAAACATGTGCTCACTTTGAGTAACACAGAGTAATATATCCATTCAATATGATTCACAAATTAATACACAAACAGTTTTTACATTAGAGAAAAAAAAAACCCAAAACAATACACCTCAAGGAGAAATCAAAACAAGTCAAAAACAAAATCAGTACACACAACAACCATCCAACAAACAGCTGCAAAATTAAAACACAATCAAACACTGATCAAAAGGGTATTAAGAGAATGCAGAGAGTAATCCAGAGAAACCCTAGTTGTAAATCTATGAACGAAGTCAACCCAAGAACAGAAACGATGAAAAACACCCATAGACGATCATAAACAGCAAGAATCATCATCCAATCGCCATTGGAAAGGGTAAAAACGAGGAGATTAACAGATTTTTTAGAGAAAGATCGAAGAAATAGTACCGGATTGGCGAGGAAGAGATCGGGGGAGAAGCGGAGATGGTGAGCGAAAGCCGCCGCGAACGGAGTTGAAATAGAAGGAAAAACAGCGGTAAGGAGTCTTGAAGGTGGAAGAAAAGTTTATATAGAAAGAGAATTTCATGAGAGAGTAGTGACTTGCTCTCAAAGTTAATAAATCATTTCTTCTCTTATTAGTTATTTCACAAAATATTCTACTGCATTTTTTTAACTTCTTTTTGTTTAGTTTAAAAAATAAAAAATAAATAAAAACTTTTTTTTATTTAACAATAAAATAAAAATATTGATCGAAAGGACTGTTTTCATTGTTTGATAGTAATCCATTTCAATATAATAGTTATGAGTTTATGGTCACGGGTTTGATCTCGATAATCGATATTTGACTCTCATTTATTTGCGAACGATAATAAGTTTTGTGATCTCCTCCCCCAACTTGTATTCAATAAATAAATAAATAAAAATATTGGAAGTTTGTAGGTTCAAATTAAAAATAATAACAACAATAAAAAAAATTGACATCGTATATAACCTAGCAATTATAAAATTATTGGTTCAAATTTTATGCACCAAACATTGTTAAATGAAACAAAAAAATCAAGAGCGTTTTGTGTTTGGGTTTATGTTTGGTTTTATTAATTCTAGGTTTCATGACCAATTAATCAAATTTAATAACCATTGACACGAAACTTCGATAGATATGATAGAATCGAACATGTAAATAAAAAATTTATATTTATATTAATTTAAATATAAAGTCAATCTCAGATTTAAGTTGCCATATGGTTGATGTGATTTTTTGTAATGCAGGTGCTAGATTAAAATTAATTACTTTTTACAATGATTAAAATTAGACTAAAAAGCTGTTAAGCATTTTGACAATATGTGCTAAATAATTGATTAAATAAAAATCGAAGTTCTAAATTTTCAATGCATTAAATTGTTAATTTCTAACCTATTTTTATCCCATGAGCTATTTCTTTTTTCTTTTTTTTTTAATCCAATGAGATATTTCACTCATATTATTATCATTATTATTATTATTATTATTTTGAAAAAAACAATACTTCAATTCAAATACAAATCAAACCAATACAATCATTCTTCAAAACGGAATTAATATTGGGGAGAGATTCCCCCTCATATCATTATTATTAATACATAAATAACTAACAATCATATATTTAATTCAAATACGAACATGACGATAAAAGACTTTTTTTTTTTTTTTTTTTTTATCAAACTATAGAAACAGTCTAATTTTTCAAAATTATAGACATAAATTCCAACTTAATTTAACCAATATATACATAATAACTCACTCAAATGGCAGGAAAATCAAGATATTATAGATGAAAAAAATCTCATATTGTTGAATTCCAAAAAAAAAAAAAAAAAATCCAAATGTTAACAATAGTGAAATCAGGTGCAACTTCAGTGGCTTGCTTGATTTCTGAAATAGCTGGCAAACATCCTCACCGAGTTGGTCAAACTGACTCCTAAAAGCAGTCAATGTTTTGTAAAGAACTCCAACGATAAAGCGGTATGATAATACGATACGATGACAATGCTGCGATTGTTATTGATCAAGAAGGAAATCCAAAAGGAACTCGAATTTTTGGTGCGATTGCCCGAGAATTGAGAAAGTTGTTAGAACTTTCTAACGAACTCGGCCACTTCTTGAGAATGATTGGAAAACAAACTGTAAGCCTCTGATGCATCTTGAGGTGATTTCAGAGTTGTCCTTTAGATTTACATATACACTCGGGGTACGGGTTTTCGTAGAATGATTCTTCGGTCCTGAATCGCGCTCGACCCTTTATTCCAGGTTGTGGACCTCTTCTTTTCCTCGGACCCCCTTGTCTGTGTTTCAATTTTGAATGTACATTACATGTTACTTTTTGCCCTTTAACAACCAGCTAAACAAAAGGGCTCTTACATTGCATGATGTGAAGACAACTGACCAGGAAAATTACCAGAGTTTCAACAGACTTTACCTGCTCTTATGCATCCGCTGCACGTGATTCGATATCGAGGACCCTTCTCTTAGCTGTCCCCTTTCCAGCTTATCAAAAATTTCAACAAGTCCTTTCCTGCAGGTGATAAAGAGAGTGAATTGAGAATAGGAAGGGAAAACAGAGTATCCCTTAAAAACTTCTATCAACATCTATCATAAATGTTGAATACTTTAAAAAATCATTTCAGTCATGCTCAGAAATCTGCAAAAAGGTTTCATTGTTATCCAGGAATGTCATATATTCCGAGGAGCGGATCGGCTCGTGATGAAAATCTTTTCCTAAGCAATCGGGTAAGTCTGACTTGAATGATAAAACAGCCATCACAGAACTTCCCCATCGAATGAAAGTTTGTTCAATTGAGTATTTGCTATTCTCAAGCCAATTGACTCGTGGCTAAAGTATGGTAGAATGACAATCAAACATATGAACTGTAACTGACTATTTTACCTTTAGCATTTGTTTTAGTAAGGTAATTGCTAAAAGATCCTTTGGGGTTGTTTGGGACAAGGAGAATGAAAATGATTATGGGGAGAGTAATTCTCTTACCCATGTTTGGGCCACCCACAATCATTCCCATGAATCCCATCATAATCAATATTCGTTCTCCTCATAATCACTATCTATTCTCCCCATAATCTCATTCTTCTATTACCACTTTTGAATCTTTCCACACTAGCTATTTTGTTTTCCCATAATCATTCTTTACACTTCAAATACATATCATTTTCTGAACCTCAATCACATATAACCATTATCCCCATAATCATTTTATTAAACCTCAAACACAGATAATCATTCTCCCCCATATTTTTTCTCCCAATAATCATTCTAATTCTTCTTACCCTAAACACCCCAGTTTTAAGAGCATACAAATGCTCTGAAAGAAGTCTTTTAATGTTACAACCCTTGGGGACTGTTTGTTTGGCATATTTAGGTAGGATTTAGTTTTAGGATTTATAAACTCCTCTTCGAAAACCTACATCCAAACGAGCTTTTACTAACTCCTTATTTTTACTTTTAAAAATAAATCTCATTTTTAACCATTCATTTTTAATCGTTCATTTATAACTCAATTATTTCTAACCACTCATTTTTAATCATTCCTTTCAAATGAATCAAAATAACTCATTTTTAACCATTCATATTTAATCATTTCTTTTTTAACTACTAAAAATAACTACTCATTTTAAATCTACATCCAAACAAGATATTGACTCTAACTCCTCTACACAAAAACTACATCCAAACGAGTTTTTGGCACAACTCTCAATTTTTAACTACTCAATATAACTCTTCAATATAACTCCTTAACCTAAATCCTACCTAAATATGTCAAACAAACACCCCCTTAGCAGTTGCTTGGAATTTAAGCAAATGTATTATAAACAGTCACGGTTTCCATGGAACTAAATCGTGTAAAATCAAGTATAAACACATGGGAATAAACATTTTGCAGGCATAACTAATTCCCTGACATGTTGAGATTTAGTGAAACCATCGTAATTACGGCTGAACCTGTGATAGAATGCCCCAGAGAAAGCTTCTCTGGGCCGAGCAGCTTTTAACTAATTATTACCTATCCGGAGTGATGGTTTTGCGGTGTTCTAGATATCTCCGGTGGCCCTCTACGGCTCTTGCCATGTTCCCTGAGTATGTTGGAACAAAAACATCACTCTCAATTGAAATGATGTAATCAAGTGCAGCACTCTGAGAAGCATGATTGGTGAATGGCTTCAATTCTTCCTCTGTTGCAAGTGTTTCCTGTTAGAAAACCAGAATTAGCTATAATTGCACTAAGTTTGTGGATTGGCATAATTATATCACTTATCATTGAGGTAATAGGAAATTATAGTCAACTAACTTTGGTAAAAATATTTGGAAATCGAGAAGAAAGCTCAGATAGTCGAGTATCGCCGCCATAGATTTCCCCAGCCGCAATGTAGATTAATGTTGATGGAAGATATCCAAGAGCCAGCAGGAATATTCCCACTTCCTTGGGAGTAAGTGGGCAAAGGCCTTCTATTCTCTGTTCTGTTGAGTTTATATTTTTGATCTTCCAATGAGGAGTTTTCTCCCTAGAAAAGAATGACAGCATTGAGCAACATAAAAGGATGAAAACTGAAAAAACTTCCACATACTTTATTTTTAGAGCATTCAGATAGATTGTAACACATAATTTACCTCATTATTTTTAGCTCTTCGGCTTCAAGATGAGTCAAACCGTAAGTACAACCTGTGAAGGATAGCATGTCTTTCTCATATCTCAAATGCAGGGCAATATATCTTCCTCCATGCAATCTAAGCCGCTCGACCAGCTTCTGTGGTGTCACCGGCATGCATGCTCAGACCCTAATTTAGCAGGAAGCCCCATAGGAGACCTCTTAAATTTATAGATACTGAAATAAAGGTTAATTTGACATTCATTAACATCCCAGTGACCCCACTGTCAGATGAAATTACTCATACAGTTCTAGATGAGTTTTTTTCAAGGATTTTGAATCCATTTCCAGAGAAATGCTATTGCAATGTGGATTAGTGAAAATTTTAACCTACACCAATTCAAGAATTCAAATATCTCTAGCTTGTTCGATGCTTGAAATTTGAATTAAGGCATTTGATTAAACTACTAGTGAAGTAGGTGCTTAAAATTATTTTATAACCAACAACTATCCAAACCTTCCCAAAGCTTTCAATAGGTGGAGCAAAATGAAGGGCTTCATACATTGCACGACATCTGAGTCTCTGGATATCTATGGGCAGATCATTATTTGCCAATCGAGAATCAGATTTGGCGACGTGAATGACCTACAGAAATATACTCAATAAGACAGTTGCATAGTCTTCCTCATTGAACAGTCAATGTGGAGGGAAAATCAGAAATTGAACAAACAAAGCTTTTTTAGTTGAACAGTTCGTGATATAACAAGAGTACATACATACATACATACATACCTATGGGACTAGAATTGTAGTTCAAATTAGGTGGTGCAAACTGACTAGCTATGAGAAGGATCCTACAGAACTTCAGAATGATACTAAAAATTAAGCAGTTATGTTAAAGGAAAGAAGCTTTTTAGATTAAATTCACGTTTGTTTTTTCTTTTGTGGATGGACCCTCTTTTTCACCACTACATCCACCTCTTTTTCACCACTACATCCAAACTAAGGATAGTAATCAACGTTCAGAAAATGGAAAAATATACTGAAAACAGATTACTAAAGAAGCAAAAGATTCCTCGCTTTAACTTCAAACACTTACATACAAGATTTGAAACAGTCAAAATACCTGATAATCTTTCCATAACTGTGTCATCTCTTCATAGTAGCCGACACTAGCCCATGAAGTGAAATGCTTACGAGCACGAGGAATAGACTCCAATTCTTTAGGGAGCTCCTTGACTATTTTAACATCACTTTGTAAGGTTTTGATAAAGTGATGTTCGTCGAAAATATCTGAAAATGTACTGTAAGAATGTATTACTTAGAGGGGTTAAATTAAAAATAGAACCAGCAACCAACTTATCCAAAAATTGGTATGAAAACATATATCTTAGTACCTTGTATCATGCCAAAAAGAACGTTTATCCAATTGAGGAATAACTAGGGTCCCATTCATGATGCGTGCCACAGCAACCATGTCAGAAATCTATTCATAAATAAAAAAAAAAAATTTAAAATTTAAAAGTTCTCCAAACGAAATCCCAACAAATTTGCATGTCATGATTTATTTCTTTGAAAGTAGATAAAAAAAAAAGTGGTCTTGTTAATTTTGTCGCAAACTTCTATTTCCCTGAAACTCTCTCGAAGCAAAATGAGTTCAAATAAGAAAAAATTGGTAATGTATATATTTTTTTAAACAAGAAACCAGCTTTTCATTAAGAATATGAAAAGAGAAGAAAAAACAACATAAAGGGAAAATAAATATGAAAACATAATGGAAGGCAAAACTAATGGAGATTTATAAGCACGTCCCAATACAAGAGTAATCCTGAAAAGCAAAAGAATCCTTGAATATGGTTGAAACAAACTTGCAGACCGCTAAAGAAGCACAATAAGGCGCATTGGAGATCTAGGGAGACAGAGACAACGTCAATGCCAAGGAAACAAGACAAAGCAAACACATCGATCCAGAGGACCACAAAGGACACCTCAAAACCCAAAGATAAGAAAGCATAACCAACAAATAAGACATTTAGCATAATTCAATAATCCACCAGGTGAAGGAAAACGTAACCAAAGAAAAGCAGACATTCGACATAAGTCAATAAGACAGATTATTTGGGAGAGATTGCTTTCAAGTTTCAACTGAAACCTGGAAACATCAATAATAGAAAGAAATTTGGCAGACACATCTGAGCTTAAGACATGTTGGCAGTGTTTTCAAAGCGCAAGGCACAACGCAAGGCGATACTCTCCTTAATCGCCTTAAACCGAGAGGCGATAAAAAGGAGAGGCCCGATTGAAGAGAGGCGCAATAAATAAATGCATAACTAAATAATATATTGAGCATAAATTGATAAATAAACATATTTCTATT
>JBBMKA010000026.1:9750456-9761863 GCA_037833695.1 Sechiopsis laciniata | reverse complement strand
AAAGTGTTATTTTTTAATTTTTAGATTGCAACAATCCAGATGGGAGACTCAAATCTAAGATCTCTTAGTTATTAGGTAAACATTAATGTCGTTGAACTACTACTCTTGTTGGCAACAAACAAAGTGTTATTTCAACGACAAAGAAAAATATTAAAGTAGCATTTTATTAATTAAAAAGGAAACAAAAATTAAGATAAATTTACGTTTTATCATACATGTAAAAGTCTCACCATTTTAACTGGAAATGGTTAATAACAACACTTATCTAGAGGCGATGGACATATTCAAAGTTTAAAAGTCTATGTAAAAATAAAATATAATTATGCGGAGGATCAACATAATAATAATAATATTTATAAAAAAATAATTTTTTTTATTAATTTCTTTTTATATAATTAATTAGTGTATGCACTATTTTTAGTTTTACAATAGTTGGAGCTGAAAAGATTTGATGCCATTTTCGAGATATTAATGGAAGAATACTTTTTTTCTTTTTTTTTTTTTTATTTGTTTGTTTTCGGTTTAATTTTGTAAGAGGTGAAAATTTTAAACCTTCAATTTTCGATTAAAGTTATATCTTTGTGTCATTTTTTTTTCTTTTGAAATAAATGTCAATTTGTTTTAATAATTATGTTCATAGTAAGCAAATTTTTTTTATAGTTTTTTGTTTTGTTAAATACAATGTGGGATTGACTTATTTATTTTGAAAAATGACATTCATTTCGTTGAATTCTAAAAAATTAGGGTTTAGATTTAAAAAAATGCTAGGAAATTAAAATCTGAAAACGAATAAAATCATATGTATTTTAATAAATTAGGGTTTAGATTTAAAAAAATGCTAGGAAATTAAAATCTGAAAACGAATAAAATCATATGTATTTTAATTTAAATGTACAAAACAATCACTGAAAATAGACGCACAGAAAAACCTCAGATAAAGTTCCACTGTTCTGTAAAACCACAGCTCTTCAGTTTCTTCACATAGTTTCCAAGAACGCAAGATAGAAAGGAAGAAAACCAGATTGAAGAGTAGAAGAAATTCCCTAATGCAGCAATCATGGCGTTAATGGCTTCAAACGCACTTAATTTCATCCAATTTTCGCATCCCGTTCTTCCTTCCACTGCTTCTCTCGGTCGAATTCATCTAGTTTCTTCCTGTTCTTCATCCTGTAGCAATCATGGTTCACCTGCCAAAATTTGCTCCAGAAATCGCTTTTTTGTTTTCCAGAAGTTCCGGCAGGGTAGAGTTTTCACTCCGAGAGCTTCAAGTTCCGACGCAGACGCGGTGGTAGCTTCCACGAATGTGGAGGAAGACGTCGAGTCTTCTCAGCTATTCGAGGTTATTATTATTATTATTATTTCTCATTTCTGCGTTTGAATTTGGATTGGTGTTTATGAATGAGATGTGGACATCGTGAATGATTTAATTTTGGCGTGTATGTTGCTGAATTTGTGGAAGAGGTTGATATGTTAGTCGAGGTTGAACGGGAGAGAAGTGTTTTCATTTCCTGAAATTGAAACTTATGTTCAAAATAATTTTGGTATGTTCATTGCTGAATTTGTGGTAGAGGTTGAAATGTTAGTCGAGGTTGAACAGGAGAGAAGTGTTTTGAGTTCCTGAAATTGAAACTTATGTTCAGAAAACGAACTTTTACTTCATGATTAATTGTAACACTATCGTGGAAGGCGTTTGTTGCATATAATTGTTCTATTTGCAGTCTTTAGTTTTGCAATGACTATGTTTGTTGAGAAGAAACCCTAATTTCTAATGAGAATCAATGAATTAGTCATATATTTGTCTATTGGTGAATCGACGCATATCTGCTCATATACTTATCAACAATTTAAGATCTTCTATTCCATGCGACATGCAATACTAATTTGATTCTCTAACTTTTTTTAATCTCATATATGTGAGTGTTGAGTTTTTCAGAAATTAAAGGATGCTGAGAGGCAACGGATAAATAAGTTGGAAGAACTTCAGAGGAAAGCGAATTTGCAATTAGAGAGGCAGCTTGTAATGGCTTCAAGTTGGAGTAGGGGCTTATTGACCATGCGTGGAAAACTAAAGGGAACTGAGTGGGATCCCGAGAATTCGCACAAAATTAATTTTAGTGATTTTTGGACACTGCTTAATTCGAGCAATGTCCAGTTCATTGAGTACTCAAATTATGGTCAAACAATGTCAGGTAATCACAATATATTCTCTCTCTATTTTAGAACGCATGCACATTTTTCTTGTTTTCAAGTTTATTTAAAAGCATTCTCCTTTCAAGTTTGTATTTTGAGTGTTATTTTCTTTTCGTTTCTTCAATAAAAAGCTTTTTTGTTTTGTTTTGTTTTTTTTGTTTTTTTTTAAAAAAAGTCATTTAAAAAGCAAGTAAAAAGTATGAGACTTCAATTGGAAAGAATGGAAAAGACTAGTTCAGTTTCAAAATTTCTAGTGCCTTTTAAGATATTTTGGTGTAAATTAGTTTTTTAAGACATTCTTCTTGTTCTTTGTCTCTAACAATTCTTTGTAAGTTATGTATTTGAGCGGGTTTCTTTAGTAATCTTTGTTGAGTATATAATAGTTATGTTTTGAAAAATTATATGATAGTTGATTGTTATATTTGCAGTTATTTTACCATACTACAAAGATGAAACAAAAGGAAATACGAAGAACGAAATCATTTTTCGGCGTCATGTGATTGATCGCATGCCAATTGATTGTTGGAATGACGTCTGGAAGAAGTTGCATCAACAAATAGTAAATGTTGATGTAATTAATGTGGATGCAGTCCCTGCAGAAGTCTATTCATCTGTTGCAACTGCAGTCGTTTGGTCTATGCGGTTAGCACTCTCTATTGCATTGTATGTTTGGATTGATAACTTGACGAGACCAATATACTCAAAGTTGATACCTTGCGATTTGGGAGTTCCTCAAAAAATAACCAGTTTACCGCTCAAGCGTCGTGCACTTGGATCCTTAGGGAAGAGTCGGTAAGTAGATATCCTTGATATTTTATTTTTGAATATTACTGTTTGATTAATGAATTTGGTCCAGTTGGTTGATAATTCTGCCAAAGCTTCACTACAGATTGTATTTTTCTTATTTGCCTTAGTAGTTTGCTATTTCTTTCATACAGAATTCCCACAAAATAGTTTTGTGCTTTGGGCTGTTGTTCAATACCTTCATATCGTTTATGTATTGCTACTTATTTATGGAGAAATAGTTATCTTTTCTGCCATCGTGGAATTTGGAATCTAATACTTAATGGCCTCTTGCCAGGGCAAAATTTATATCAGCAGAGGAAACTACTGGTATCACTTTCAATGATTTTGCTGGACAAGAGTATATAAAGAGGGAGTTGCAAGAGATTGTACGAATTCTGAAAAATGATGAAGAGTTCCAAGAAAAGGGTATCTATTGCCCAAAAGGAGTACTACTCCATGGGCCTCCTGGAACTGGTAAAACGCTACTAGCTAAAGCTATTGCTGGTGAAGCTGGCCTTCCATTCTTTGCTGCAAATGGAACGGATTTTGTAGAGGTGAGGTTTGTTGCTCATCTCACTTGAAAGTGAAAGTTGCCCTTATTTTATTTTGTCCATTTTCCCAATGGAAGTTGGTTATTTTTAAAAAGATTTGAAAGTGAAAGTGGTTTACAAAAAGACTTGAATTAAAAAAAAAGAAAGAAAGAGGCTCTATGATTAGAAAAAATTGCGTGAGGAGTACCCCTTGAAAAAGCCACTCATCTTGTTTGCCAAATCCCACATTTCCTATCCATTCGTTTGGTTCCTTTTAGAAAAACTCCTCAATTTCCGATCCTTTTGCCATTTTTCTTTGTTCTTTTAAATGTATAAAGATAAAGGTTTGATTATTTAATAATCATTCTTTAAAATAAAATGATCCTATGGCAGTAGAAACGTTGCATCTAACGTTGCATCTTGAGGCCAAATAAAAAACACTTGCTCTGCACCAGTCTCGCTTGTTCTATTTAGCATTGCTCATTTTTTTGAGTACCCATCTGACATCCATCCAGTCACAACTCTTTCTGGAATGAGCCGAGGATGGTTATTTTAAAATCTAGTGTTGTTGCAACATGAATAAAATTCATTGTTTAAATTTAGATTGATGTACATGACGAAGGGATTGGATTCAGAAATGTTAGTAATATGTTCCTGTTTCCAGATGTTTGTGGGAGTCGCAGCTTCCCGTGTGAAGGATCTTTTTGCTAACGCCAGATCATATGCACCTTCCATTATATTTATTGATGAGATAGATGCCATTGGTAGCAAACGCGGTGGACCGGATATTGGTGGAGTAAGGAATACATTTTTGTTTTCTTCATTTCATATTTTCTCTACAATGTTTTTTCCTGAAAATTTGCCACCCGCATATTTATTTGGTTTCCATTTTTTTTTCCTCCGTATGATATCTTCCCATTTCTCAACTGCAAACAGTTGTTGATTCTTCGTTTCTACGTGCCTCCTCTCTGGGTTGATTGAACTTGAATATTCTCTACATACAGGGTGGAGCAGAGAGGGAACAAGGCCTACTTCAAATATTGACTGAGATGGATGGATTCAAGGTTTCTACTGCACAGGTGCGTAGAGAAAGTTAACTCAATGGTATAGTGTCCTAACTGGAAGTATTCTCAATTTCAAGCCACAAATTCTCTGTTATATATGTCCGTACTTTTAGTATATAGTTTGTTTCCTTTCTAATTTTCTATGATTTACTAGTTTATAATTTGCTTAACATTCATTATTCAAATGTTCATTCATACAAGGGGAGCATGCATAGTTATTTGGGACTTCATCTAGTTTTAGACTGCAGTGGTAAAATTGAAGAGGGATTCTTTATTTTGGGAGTTGTTAATGATGGAATCATGGAAGAAGTTGCGTTGCTATAGAGGAAATTCACTTTAAGAGTTGCAATTTTTCTTTATATCATGGAAATGCTCACTTTCTGTTTGGTTGGATCAAGATCACAAGAGTTCCATCATTAAAATGATTCACCAAATTAAGATTCTTAGGAATGTTTTCTCATCTTTCCTTAAAGTTAAAGAGTTAACTTCTGATTGATAGGTTAAATCTGGGGTTTTCAGGTGCTAGTTATTGGCGCTACAAATAGACTTGATATTCTTGATCCCGCTCTGTTGAGGAAGGGCCGTTTTGATAAAATTATAAGGGTTGGTTTGCCATCTAAAGATGGAAGATTGGCCATATTGAAGGTATTTCAGTTAGTTAGTTTGTCATTAAAGAGTAAAAAAAAACTCTCAAAAAGCCGTGATGTCTTATTAAGATTTGCATATAATGTACAATGCAGGTGCATGCCAGAAATAAATTTTTCCGTTCTGAGGAGATTAAGGAGACTCTACTCCAAGAAATTGCAGAGCTAACTGAAGATTTCACAGGGGCAGAATTGCAAAATATACTGTACTAATATTAAAATCTTAAGCTATGATTATAACTGAACAAAAGAAACTAATATGCGTTTTATATTTCAAAGGAGAGTTGGACTTATTTATTTATTTATTTTCAAATGTGGACAGAAATGAAGCTGGAATTTTGACGGCTAGAAAGGATCTGGACTATATTGGACGTGAAGAGTTGCTTGAAGCATTAAAAAGGGTTAGTACGTTTTCTGCTGCCCCCACCCTCACCATTTTTTAGGAGCTTAAATATAGCACTTTCCCTTGTAATTGATGGATGTTGCCATATTATCAAATATCAACAATTTTCTACTTCCTCAATGGTTTGCAGCAAAAGGGTACCTTTGAAACTGGTCAGGAAGATAGTACTGAAATTCCTGAAGAGTTGAAACTAAGATTAGCATATAGGGAAGCAGCTGTTGCTATTCTGGCTTGCTATTTTCCAGATACCTACCGCCCATTCATTGATGTAGTGTTGTCATCTTCCTTCAAAACTTTTATAATGTTTCCTAGGTAAAGATGTATGTTAACTATCTTTCATTCTTATACTTGCAGACAGATATAAAATCAATCCGTAGTCAGCCAAATATGCGTTATGCTGAAACTCCTGGGAGAGTGTTTGCAAGAAAAAATGATTATATCAATTCCATTGTGCGTGCATGTGCTCGTAAGTTATATAAGATGCTTATGCTTCACTTATTTAATTTTCCGTTGATAATTTACAATTAGGAGCTGTTAATTAATGAAATTGTTTCCTCTTCAAAAAATAAAATAACATTTGGGAGTTGCTATGTGTGGTGCAATGAAACTCTTATTTCATCAATCGTATTAATCATTCCTTTTCTTACTCCTTTCTTTGCTTCTCACTGCATGATAGAGGGGTCTTGGGAATTAACCTATTGCTTATTTCTTTGCTTCTCACAGCACGGGAGTTCTTGGCAATAAAAGGGTATTAGCAATCTTTTGGTTGAAAGAAAGAGTATTAGAACAGAGCTCTGAGGAGGCTCTAAATTTGTTGAGTCCTCAGGTTCAATGATTTAATTGATTAATTCAACTTAATACTAAATATATATATATATATATATATACACACACACTAAATGATTAATGGATTTTCAAAATAAAAAAATTCAAATTAATCAACTAAAATAATTTTATAGGTTTATTAGTTAGGATTAAAAAAAAGGTAAAATCAATTAAATCTGTGTACTTTTAGTTGTTACTACTTGATTAGTTAGTTAAGATTCATCAGTAATAAAGAATAGTTTTAAATTTATATCGAATAGCCAATCAATTTAATTTAACATTGAAATAAACATAAATTCCTTTTAAAAATACCAAACTAAAATCAATTTTGCTTTCAGAGTAATCTCCTGGACGTTGGCATTTGCTTGTTATTAATACCAAACCAAACTAAAATCAATTCCTTTTATATCGAATTACTAATTCACTGGTTTTATGTAAATTATTAATACTTGCTCTCTGGATTTCTCACAGCACGAGTAATTGAGGAGGAAATGTTTGGGGTTGATAACTTGTGTTGGATCTCTTCAAAGGCTACATTAGAAGCTTCAAAGTTGGCAGAATTTTTTATTCTACAGACAGGGATGACAGCTTTTGGTAAAGCATACTACAGGAATCATGGTGATCTTGTTCCAAATGTTTGTCTGCATAATTGAAGCTTATTATTCTTAAGTCTTTTTTACAGTTATTTTCTAAATAATCAAATATTTCAGTAACGGAGTTAATTTGGATTTTTTCTACAGCTTGCTTCCAAACTTGAAGCACTTCGTGAGGAATACTTGCGTTATGCTGTGGAAAAATGTTTTTCTATTTTGAGAGAATACCATTCCGCTGTGGAGACTATCACAGGTCATATTAATTTATGTAACTCTTTGGTCTAATTTATGCAGCAGTAGTTGATTGTTGAATGACCTTTATAGTAGTTTAGCTTAATATTATGTGACTAGAAATTGAAGGAGTTGATTTCTGTTGAGTAATGAATCCGTATCATCTAAGTTCTATTTCTCATTGAACATAGAGCATTTTGTATTATGCAGATATTTTACTTGAAAAGGGAGAGATTGGAGCTGAGGAAATTTGGCACATATATGAAAAGGCTCCTCGATTTTCACAGGTGTTCTTCTTCTTTTAATTAATTAATTAATTTACTATTACTATTATTTTTTTTTTTAAATTTTACTTCAGAAAAATGTATTGCCACTGGCCCACTATTGGGAAAAATTGTCCACCTGTTTACTCTCACGTGGCAGTTTTGTCTCTCGCATGAGCCTTCCAACCACCTAAGGTGGATTATAAAAGACTACCAACTATTTCTTTCAAATTAGTGAGGCAATTTGGCATTGTAAAATGTAAACTCATAATTTTTAAGCTGAAGTTTTTGCAGCTAAAGTATTTATAGCTATTCTCAGAGACAATGATGTGGAAATATTCGATGAAACATAAATACCCCCAGATTATAAGGATTGACCAATGCATTTTTTACTCATGTTATTCATTAATTCGACTTGTGAATAGACGTTCAGTGTCTTCGAACTATTAAGTCTGTTGGTGCCTTGGCTAATGTCTTGTCCCTGACCGTTTTCATTTTTTAATCTAAAGAATGAGAGTAAAGGTTTTTTTTTGTTGCACCCTATCAGCCTGCTGTGCGTCCTGTTGATGAACATGGAGCTCTGATATATGCTGGGCGGTGGGGAATTTACGGAGCTACATTGCCTGGAAGGGTTACATTTGCACCTGGAAATGTTGGATTTGCAACTTTTGGTGCACCTCGACCTATGGAAGTACACAACCATCTATAGTGCTCAAATTTATTCAATCCATAATGTCAGTACTGAAAATTTGATCTTTCCTCTTTGAACCCTTGTGCAGACACAAGTTGTTAATGACGAAACCTGGAAACTACTTGATGATATCTGGGAAAAAGGGGTTCAGGAAATCAGAGCTGAAGTGTCAGCAGAGGTTGAAGAAGACGAAGAGAAGCCGCAACTTCTGATGGCCAGTCATTTCCTTTGAATGTATTACTAGATTCCTTCACCTGATTTTTTTGATTCATGCACCCATTTTAGCCTTTTCTTTTTCTTATTAATTGAAAACCGATATTATATTGATAGTGGAAAGTATATAGAACAATACAAATATGTAGAGGGATGAGAAAATCTCACAAGAAAGGAACTGAAATTACAAGAGTTTTTCCTAGTCGAGTAGATAAGAAGTCATGTCGAATTCCTAGAGCATTTTTGGACCAATAAAAAGTATTTAACTAAAAAGAACCTTATCGGGGTACTCCCGTGTAATGTAGTGGAGCAAAGCTCTGATTCCCGGTTATAAAAAAAAAAAACCCTACCCCAAGCAACTTCTCATTCATCAGTGGTTCCTCGAAGACATGCTTGTTTGTCTCTAACCATATGACCACTGCTAATATGAATCCTTCAAGTTCACTTGCAATGTTATGGAAAATATCCCAATTGGGCCAATTCTGGAATTACCCACAAAATATAAAAGTTAAAATAGTAATTTCATCATTGAAATAGTAACTTAGCCTGTGTTATCCTCTGCTGTACTTAATATCTATGGCAACTCTCCACATGTTCATCATGGAGGAAATAGCTGCTCAATTATTTTTTTAGGAGGAAAAATGAAGGAAAACAAAAACAAGTTCATATTTCTGATTTGGATTTTGTACTGACCCCATCAAAATTGGTCTGCCTTTTGTGTCTCTATCTCGCATTCCTCTCTGTGGTTGTAGCATGTGACTTTATTATCATGTCATCTCATATTTTTCATTTATAGATCAGCTTGCACACTTTTAAAAACTCTTGCCTAGAATGCTTTCAACTTGAATGTTGGGGACCAATTTTGATGGTTTCTATTTACTCTTGCAGATCATAGCGGGATCGTAAATGTCTGCAGTAATTGCCAGAATTCTGGAAGTCTGAAAAATTGCATTCTTGATGTCTATGTAAGTTAGTGACCTCGGGGGTGCTCGTGTTTCGATGCAGATGCTGAAGGCTTGGAAAATTGTGCATTTGAGAACTTTGTGAGCTCGAGACTTCGTGAATTCTTATACTACATCAAAGATGATGCAATAATTTTGTTTTAGGCTTTCAGAAGTTGCAGATTGTAACTGAATCGCTGGAACTGTCTTTCAGCCTAAGTTAGCATCACTGAAAAGAGGTATTTCTTTGTCGTTGTTTCTGTAAGTTGTACCGTTTGTTCATTAGGTCATATAACTTTTTATTTGGTTTAAATTAGCACTTTTCTTGAATTTTGTTCACAAGGTTTTGTACACACCACATCATAATTGATATTTATCAATGAGAAATATTTGCGTCCTTTTGGTTCATTGAAAGGAGGGGATTCTTATAACTATAGAAGTGGCCCAAGTGGGCAGATAAGTTTAGAAGAAAGAACTCGTTATTTCATTGATTATTTGTTGAATTATGTTAAATCAACGATCAACCTAAAAGCTTAAGTTTATGAGTTGAGGTAATTGTAAATTTAGTATATTTACCAACACTCCCCTTCACTTGTGGGCTTGAAATTTTGAAATATACCTTGAGATTCTATTTTAATTGGAAAAGAAAACGACTTTGCAGAGACTAGAACTCAAGATCTCCTGCTCTGATATCATGTTAAAACATGTTAAATCACTAATCAACCCAAAACTTTAAGTTGGTGGGTTGTGGTAAGTTTAGTATATTTACCAACATGTTGGTATACCTTACGATAGCGGAAGTGTTACAATACAACTAAAATGCCGCATTTTTCTAGATTCTGAAGTATAACAGGGAGGATTCAATGTCCTCGACTCCTCGTGAATCTCTCTCAGGAGGGAACTTGGGGATGAGATTGGCAATGATATCGGTAGGTTCTAAATATGATCTATGCTTGTATTTTATAGCTGCTAACTTAGCCTCTGTGTTAGTGCACTGGTTTTTCGATTAGGTTTGTGAACTCATTTTTCTTCAGTGTCCAGTTACCAGTTCTCAAATTGAAGGCATACAAAAGGATTCTTTGTCCATAATCAGCTTTGGATTGAATTCTAAAGCTTTTAAAATGAACTCAAAACTCATCTTTGTCCATAAACAGTTTATGCACTATAATTTTGCTTTTATTTACTTTTACTTTAAATTAAGATTCTTAGGGTTGGATTGTTTAAATCTTCCTCATATGTTTCAAATTAAAATTAAATTAAAAGATTTTAGAAAACAAACACAATGAAACATTTTCCTTTTTTTCTTGAATGGACAATAAAGTTTATAAGCACTTATATGGGTGCGTGCATGAAATAATTGGCAACCAAAAGCACTTTTACGGTTTTACCCTTACACACATTGTCAAAATAATAAAGACAATCCATTGCAGAAAGCTGGCTCCTAAATGTACTATTGAAATCAAACAAACAGACAAAGATTGCTGCAAAAAAGCCTTAAAAAATGGCATTTTGTCTTTGTCCATTGGCACTTTATACCTTAGCCTGTGACTCTCTCTGTCTTTTCCCCTAAACAAAGCCACTGACCCCTACAATCCTATATTCAATTTTCCTAATGCAATTTCCCTTCCAAAATGTAATATTTTATTTTTGCTTTGATATTTTTCAATGTCTAGCCTAGATATGGTCATGAATACTCTGGTTAGTGGTTATAATGGAACGAGACTCCGATTTTTCAATTTCCAATTTTTTTTTACAACATTTAGTTATCAGAATAACCGATAAATAGTTAATTCTTAGATAGATTATATGCTAGAGTGTAATCCAATCCAATCATTATTGCTTCAAGAATCATTTCGTGTGCTTTATGTAAAGTATGCATATTCTTGATTGATGTTATTAAATAATTGTTGACAAAAGCTGCTTGGATGTTATTAAATAATCATTTCGTGTGCTCTGTTTTTTTTTTTTGAAAAAGAAAACCTCTTCATTAACCCTCAAATAAACCAATACAATCCTTCTCCAAAAAGAAGCCA
>JBBMKA010000026.1:9737349-9750356 GCA_037833695.1 Sechiopsis laciniata | reverse complement strand
CAAATAACATTTTCAACTACGTATAAGCCAACTAATCTAGCCACTAAGTCATTTGTATCACTTTCTTGGTTTATTGTATGAAGGAGCTTTTTTTTTTGCACTTATTCCAGAGGAAAGAACAGAAAAAAGAATAAAAAAAAAGTGTGAAATGTAAATTCAAAAGACAAACTAGGTACATTGAACATTATTGAAATGTCAAGCATGTAAGTGTTTGATGGTGAAACATAGGCATCAAATTGAAATCATACCCCAAACCTAAAGAACAAAAATGATTTTGGGAAAGAACTGAATTCAAGCAGTTGTATAGCAATGATAAAATCTAGAAGTCACCATATTTGTGAAGACATCCATTTCAAAATGGAAGGTTAAAAAAAAACAAGAATTTGAGGACAATAGCGGGGTTAGAGATTGACGAAGAGGAAATTAGGGGACGGTCGGAGACTAGCCTAGAACGAAAATAAACTGGGAAACCGTTCTCTCAATGGGGGAGATTCAGTGAAGACACACTAAAAAAACCCGGTAAAGCGAAGAAATGGACAAAAATAAATTTGAAAAACGAAAAAAAAACTTACAGAGGAGAATGGTGGTGTCAATCTAGTGGCGATGAAGATGAAAGTATCGGGAAGATAGTGAGAGAAATTAGGGATTTAGGTATTTTTGTGGAAGAAAGGGGGAAACAGAGTTTTTTAAATTTTTAACCCAAAGTATTTACTTTATTATTTATTTTTAAAGGTTAAGTTTAACGAAAAAATAAATTTATGACATTTAAATAAATGTCATAAACATTTAAAAACATAAATACTTATCATTTTAGCACTAAAACGCGTGTTTCTATCTTTTATGACAATTTTTTCTTTTTTCTCTTATTTTTGGTATGACCAGAGTGTCATAAAAAGTCAAAATTCTAGTAGTGCAATACTATGCTGGATTTCATAGATTCTTTGTGACTTCAAAGTACCTATTCCAAATGTGCCAATACTATGACTTGACAACATCTCAAACGATTCTCCACATAGTACCTATTCCGAATGTGCTAATACTACAACGTGACAACATCTCAAATGATTGCCCTAGCTAATAATTAGTTGGTTTCATGTTAGGGATGAAACATATTGAAAGTAGACTATTATTTTGTTCGCGAGAAGGCTATACGTAAAGACATACAAATCCACTATATCACAAGCATTGACCAAATAGGCGATTTTTGTTTATGAATGCAACATTTGGAGATGGGGTTTCAAATCAATAACCTTTTGGTTACTAAGTCGTATAAGACGTAAATGGAGCTTTCTTCCTTTTGACAAATAAGCGATTGCTTTACTAAGACTCTTAGTCACATTAGATTCTTAATAGTGTTCCAAACTTTGTTTCTTTAATCCTTATTTAAAGAGGCATATGTTAGTTAATATTATTAGCATCAAGTTTCCCTTTAGTTATTATCAGTTTTTAGTAGTGGTAAACTAATACTGTTTAAGTAGTTTTATTCTTTTTTCACTAAGCTTTCCTACAAATAAAAAGCTTAGAGCCTCTTGTGTAATATACAAAGATAATAGAAAGAAAAGCTTACAAAAACAAGATCAATCTCTCTTGTGCTTTTCCCTTGATACTTTCAACTTGAATGAGAAGCAATTTTGACGGTTAATGTTTACTCCTCTTGCAGCATCATAAATGTTTGCAACAAACGCAACATTCCTAGAGGTTGGGAAAATTGTCGGTGAAATACTTTCGATAAATCTCTACATTAATATCATATTGTCTACTTTCAACATAAAGCCCTTATAGCTTTGTTTCTAGTTTCGCTAAAAACCCTTCACACCAACAATGGAAATTATTGTCATTACTTTTAATTAATCTAAGTTTATTTAACTAAGGTGGAAACTACACTTTATTTGTAGTTTCATGTTCATATAATTAAATTTTTATTTGATTTAAATTTACTTTTTTCTTGAGTTTCATTCTCAAGGTTTTGTAGACACTATCACACACCACAACATAATTAATATTTATGTCAATGAGATACATATCTTCTTCCTTTCATTTATACTTAGTTGCATTATGTTGAAAGATGAGAATTCAAATTCTCAAATTATTCATTTAATAATATGGGTTTAAATAGAGTACAAGAGATGACCTAATTATAAAAGGAAAATATAATATCTAATTATAAAAAGAAAAGATGACCTAATCATAAAAGTAAAGGATAATACCTAATCATAAAAGGTAAAGATATAATATTTAATCTAATCCTAAAAAGGAAATCATAATTAAAAAGATAAAAATACTATTTTACTAAAATTAAAATAAACCAACACTCCCCTCAAGCTGATTGTATAGGGAATACAAGTCAAACTTGTAGTTAAATTAATCAGAGTTGGTCCTTGGATGATGATGCGCCAATTGTCATGATGATGTGCTAATTGGGATGATGATGATACTGATGTCAGGGCCAATTAGGAACACTGATGTTAAGGCTAATTGAGAATACTGATGTCAGGACCAATTGGGAATACTGATGCCAGGGCTGCCAGAGTCAATCGAGAATGCTGTTAGGACCAATCGGGAATGCTGCCAGGACCAATCAGAAATACTGGATAGAACCAATCAAGAATGCTGGACAGGACCAATCGAGAATGTTGGACAGGACCAATTGGGAATGCTGGTTGGGGCCAATTTGGGAATTCTGGTTGGGGCAAATCTGGGAAGCTGGTCAAGGCCAATTTAGGAAAGGAGATGTCAGGGCCAACTGGGAAAGGAGATGTCAGAGCCAACTAGGAAATAAGTTGTCAGAGCCAATTGGGAAATGAGATGCCATGGCCAGTTGGAAAAGGACATGCCAGGGCCAACTGGGAAAGGATAATGGAGAAAAAATTCATTTGAAGGATTCTGTAGAGAAAAAAAAGTTTTGAAAAGAGGGTAGAAGATTGGTAGTGGGATTTTTGGATTTTCTAGGGTTTTATAAAATGAGAACATAGAGGTTTAAAGGAAGAAATTCTTAAAGGATTTGAAGGGGAAAGAATAAGATTTTGGAGAAAGATTTGGAAGGAAAAAAAAATACATAGAAGAAAGCGATGATTTTGGAGATTTTTTTTGTTGGGAAATAAACGAAGAAGATTATGAAGACGAAGAAAGTTTAGGAGGAGAAGAGAAAAGGTTTTGAGAGGATGATTTTTTTTTTTTTTTTTTCATCTAGGTTTTGAGATGAGGAATAAGAAATAGAGATTTGAGGAAAGTTTTTTTTGTTTTTTTTTTCTAAAGGAGGAAGAAGATGATGAAGAAGAAAAAAAGGAGGACTAGAGAAAAATTTTACCCGGATCGGAAGGAAAAATTTGAGGCTCTGATACCATGTTGAAAGATGGAAATTCAAATTCTCTAATTTTTCATTTAATAATGAACCCAACAATGAGTTTAAATAGAATATAAAAGATGACATAATTATAAAAGAAAAATATAATATTTAATCATAAAAGGAAAAGATGATCTAATCATAAAAATAAAGGATAATATCTAATTGTAAAAGGTAAAGATATAATATTTAATCTAATCTTAAAAAGGAAACCATAATTAAAAAGATAAAAATACTATTTTACTAAAATTAACATAAACCAACACATCACTTACAAATTCAATTGAGAGGACTAATAAGAAAAGAGTTCAGCTCATATGATATATAATTTGATAACCAAAATGTTGTTAAGAATTTAAATTCTACTCCCCCTAATTGGTGTTTGAATTAAAAAAAAATGTGGATGGGGAGGTGATTGTTATATCTGGAGAAGTTGGGCTAGTAAATTTAAAAGAAATAAAGAATTTATTAGTGCATTATTCTTTATTTGTTGGTTATCATTATCAACTATTATTAGATTCAACTACCAAGCTGATGCTAGCCAAGATTACAACAACCCAACTACAACATGGTATTAATTTTTTCTAGATTCTAAAGTATATTAAAGAGGATTCAATGTCCTCAAGGTGAAGTTTTCTCTCAGGAGGGAACTTAGGCAGAAGATTTACAATTTTTTTTGCAGATTCAAGATATGATTTATGCTTGCATTCTATGGCTGCTAACTTAGCCTCTGCATTGGCACACCGGTTCGCCTTCCCAAGCAGGTCGACGAGCTCCTTTTTCTTCAATGTCCAGCTGCCAGTTCTTAAATTGAAGGCATACAAAGGAAGAAATCTTTGTCCATAATCAGCTATGAATTCTAAAGCTTTTAATATGAACTCAAACTCTTCATTTGTCATGTAGTATGGAAAGCTTACTCTTGTCCATCCTGGTTTTATTCCTGCATATCCCTGTTAAGTTGTTAAAGATTGAACTCAAATATGGGGGGACAAAATCTCATATTGTTTCTAATATATGTAAAATTGAAAGGGCAATGTGACGCTACAAAAAAACCGGGTAATTGCCTACGATTCGAACAGTGAACGAAGCGTAGCTACGTCATTGGTGAATAGTTTCCCAACAGTTTTTGATCTGTCGGTGTATCCCCGCTGGCGTAACTTTCACCAACGGCAAATTACATGTCGCCCGTGTATATTTGTTTATGTTGACTATTATAAAACTCATGAGTGTAGAATGTTTAGACTGATAGCTATATAATTGTTAGTGGAGATCGTCTATACTAATGGTGATAATGTCGTCGGTGTAGACAATATGTCGATAGCTGTAGAGCCGTCACTCTAGACGTTCTACACTGACGATTGTTATAGCTGTCGGCATAGACAATATACATCTACGAAGTATCCTATAAAAAAAGGAAGAAATTTTTAAGGATTTGCCGACGGTATTGAAAAACCATCGGTGTATATTTGTGAAGCATTGCCGTTTCTTAAAACGCCAACATAGTCTTTTCCATCATCCTGTTTTTTTAAGAATGGGGGGTGCGATATTTTAATACGCCGATAGGGTTGAAAATAGTCGGCTATGCCCATGCATGACAAGTATGCCAGTTGGCAGACAATCCGATACCTACCAACATTCTATCACCCTATCAGTATATATAACTAAATCGCCAAAGATATTAAAAGTTGTCAGCATATGATGGGAAATAACCAACGGTTTTAAAGAACTGTTCACGATATTAGATACGGAAAACAATCGTGAGCGATTACCCAATGTCTTGTAGTGATTATACCTTAGCAATGGCAGATCTATAGGCATGGGAGCAAGCTTCATCAATGTTGAGCAGTTTGTGACCATAAGGTCCAGCACAACTGCATCCCCCACGAGCCTGGATACCAAACAAGTCGCTCAAGAGCGCCGCAACAAATGGACCATGAAGAGGTTTTCCTCTCACACTCCCCGTCTCTCCCCTCATGTAAAGCTCCGCCTTTTCGACGTTTTCCATGCCTGAATTCGTCGAAGAGTAAATGATAAACGACAATATAGCTTGTCGTTTCAAAGATTTGTTTCCTAAAATGAAAATGTTGTTATTTTGTAAGAGTCTCTTCAAAGCTCTTTCAACATATTGGTGCTCTCTCTTCTCTATCTCTTGGTAGCTTATATATTCTTTCACCCAAAAAGCCAAAGCTGCTCTTATTATTCCTATAATTTGTGGTGTTCCTCCATTTTCCCTCTCTTCAATATCTTCATAATACAGAGTGTCCTGCAGAAAATATTTAAACAGATATCAAAATATGCCAACCTTTCGGTTTCGATGACCTCGAATTCACGTTGCGTGTACCTTTTCGTTGAAGCCATTGACATAGTTCACAGTGCCACCCCCACAAGTTGATGGAGGAGATGATTTCAACTTATAGAGACTTTTGTTCATCAGAAGAATTCCAGGTGATCCAGGCCCTCCAAGAAACTTATGTGTACTTAGAAAAATAGCATCATAGCCATTGTTTTGCATATCAATTTGCACATAAGGACCACTGCACCACAAACAAACAGATTTAGTTATGGATATACAAAAATAAACCAACAATCCATAGCAATATAATATGGACTATCCAATCCAATCCTTACCAATCCAAACCGTAAGGATTGGATTGGATTATAATGTTATTTGGATTAAGTTATAATTTTCCTTGGATTTGGTCAGTTCTTGGTAGTTGACCAATTATTTGTTTGTATCAGCCCAACCCAAATCAAACTAAGAAAAATATTTTATATATGTGATTAGATTAATTAATAAGATAACTTCTTAACATATTGGTAGGGTGGTGCATAGACTAATAAGATAAATAGCTCGAGTTTGAGTATAGTATTATGTAATTGACCAACTCGAAAGTTTGGATTAGTCTAAAACTTCTCCTAACTCAACCTAACCCGGGATCATGTATACCACTAGATTCAATAACCATTTAGTTGTCTCTAGGGGGTGACTTTAGAGATTTGGAGTTTTCAAGATATGCCCTCTTACAATTATCATGGCCCGGTGTAGTGGTAAGAAAAGACTTTGATGTACTAAAAAGGTGATAAGTTCAAATCCATGATAGACATCTACCTAAGAATTATATTTATTACTAGCTTTCTTAACATTCAAATGTTGTAGGGGTCAAACGATATATCTCATGATAATAGTTGAAGTACTATCACATGTAATTTTTTTTGTTTAGAAAAAACTTTTGGAGGTCTCAATTTTGAAATACAGAAGTAAGATTAATTGTAATATCTCTTGTTATCTCTAGTTAAGTTCAGATCTTGAGGAATAGGCACAGATGCTCAAGGTATGTAATGACATAAAATTCCGATTTCTCGATTTTAAAAAAAGTAATCAAGTTAAATGAGTAAAATTCAGGTACCTTGCAGCAAAATCAAAGCAAACATGACCTCCATACTGATGAAGAAGTGAAGCAATAGCTTTTGTATGAGAATAAATCCCAGTAACATTACTACAAGCTGAAAAAGACCCCAAAATTGGTCTATAATTTCCACCTTTCCTATAAGCTTCAAGTTGGGATCTAAGCATTTCAATGTCCAAAATCCCATTCTCATCCATTCCAATCTCCACCACTTCAGCCAAGCTCTGCCTCCATGAAAGAAGGTTTGAATGATGTTCATAAGGCCCAACAAAAACAACCCACCTTTCTTCTTCCTTTAGTGTCTCTATTACTCTTTCCCTTAGGATGGATGGCACTGCAATGCCCATCACCTCTTGAAGTCGTTTAATCGCCGACGTTGTGCCTTGTCCGCAGAATAGAAGCGCGTCTTCTTCTCTACTTTCTAAGCACCTCTTGATGTATGTTGTCGCGTCGTTTACCATCTTTGTTGTATGGTTCCCGACGTAGCTGTCGCATGTGTGCGTGTTGCCTACATGTATATGGTAAGCTTATGCTGTTTGTTAGATAGTTTGATCGATAATCATTTGTTTTTTTTTTGGTAAAAGAAGTAAGGTTTGTTATTTTTAATGCTTTTGGTTATGTAAATCTAATTGTTTGATATCAAAATTGTCAAAGAGGAGAAATGTTTTTGAAATCATGGCCTTTTTATTTTCTCCTAAAATTAACCTATGATTCAAATGTGTGTAGTATCTTTGGCTCTAATAGAGAACTCTTCTTCTTCTTTTATTTTTAATTTTTAATTTTTAATTTTACTATTATGTTTATTTATCTATCTTATCTTCTAAATGAGGTCGAGTTAGAATCTCTCAACGTATGTTGAACTAAAACAATAAATTATTAGAAGACTTGCAACACTAATTTTAGTTTCTATACAATAGACAAAAATTTTAAGAAATTTCTTCACTTTTGGAGGTGACAACTCATAAAATTTCTCAAGTAGATTATTTTTTTTCAAATCATAGATCCATATATAGGTAAGAGGTCAAATTATTTCTTTAGATTTTATTAAATTATAAAACCAAAAATTTTAACTAATTTTAAATTTAATGTTTCTACCAACTTAAAAAAAGACAAAATCTATAATTAAATCTATATATATATATATTAGGAAACTGCTATTTTTATGTGACTGTTTCATAAAAAAGAAAAAAGTTATTTTTATGTGAATAAAGAAACACAAAGTTGATTTTTTGTTTTTTGATTTTATTTTATATTCGTGAGAGTTTAGAACAGTTGAATTAAGGGCACTTTGCGTATTGATCTGACTCTACAAATATTTAAGATTTAGGTGTTAAAAATAATTAAAATGGTAGATAAAGAGATAGAGAGAGAAATTAACCATAGAAAGGAAGGACATTTCTGAGGATGAAATCTTCAACATAACAAAGGGAACGACCAGAAGCCGTATGATCAGCATAACACAATCTTCTTTTCCCAAATGGAGATTCAAACTCTGCATCTCCGCCTATAATCTGACAACGCAGCCAACCCAGCCTCTCCTCCGCCGTGCCCGAAAGCGGAACGCCACCGCCGCCCATTTTCATCGTCTTAATCGACCTGATCGACGACCAGCGGCTGCAAACTCCATAATTCCCGGCGGTGGTCGTACTCTCTGAATCTTCCCCGGCGACCTTCTCATCTGCGGCGGCGGCTGCTTTTTTCCTCATGGGTTTCTCCACCTTCAACTCTATTGATTTAGCTGATTCAGAAGACAAAGGATGATGTTATTAATAAGTGAAAATATTGTGGACGATGATGAACAAGGTTTTTTAATGGTGGGAACGTTTACATTTCCGGTGGGTTTGTACATTTCCGCGGGTAATTTAATAAATGGTAAAATAAAATACTATTTTGGAAATTCAATATTAGGGGTGTTTGGCCACCAAAAATAAGAGGGAGAATGAGAATGAGGATGATTTTCTGTGTTTGGGTCATCGAATCATTTCTCCATAATCACATTTTCCAAAAATCACTTTTTTCATTCTCCCCCTAACTACTTTTTCTCTCTCTCCAATAACTTTTCATACATCATATCACTATTTTTTACTCACAGCATATTAATTATTTTTTTTCATAATCATTACTTTTATCTCAAACACAAATAATCATTCTTCTCATAATCATTACCTTCACTCCAAACACAAATAACTATTTCCCCCATAATCATTCTCATTACTATTCTTCTCTTCATTACCATTCCCCCTTTAATCATTATTATTTTCCTTACCCCAAACACACCCTTAAAGTTCAACTTTAATTTGTTAATGTATGAGATTTCTTTCATTTTATCCTCTCCATTTTCAAAAATATAATTTAGTATTTGAATTTAAAATTTATTTCATTTCAATCCCAAAATTTAAAAGCAAAAGAAAGAAAAACTTAAAATTGATTTTTAGAATTTTATTTTAATTTATTTTTCTTTAAAAAAAATTATCATTTTTCTTTATAAATTTTAGAAAAATATTCTTATTTTGTCTTTATTTATATTAAAATTATTAATATTGTTGAACTAATTTCGATTAATATTAAATTTAAATTTATTAAAATGAAAAATGAATGTTTAAAAGTTTAAGGACTAAAAATAAAAAAATAAAAAATAAAAAGCCTCAAAATTTAGTAATAAAATTGAACTTTTGAATTTTCAACACCAAAATGAAATAAATCTCAAAATTATAGATCAACATAGTATTTTACTCTTTAATAAAATAGGATAGTTTCATTTTTGAAAACTTACGGTAAAATTGGGTTGCTTTCAAACTTATTTTAATACAGTGGTAACGTTTACTAAAGACGTCAACGACAAAAAAAGGTTTGATTTATATATATATATATATATATATATATATATATATATACCAAGTTACCTTTAAATAATTAGTTTGAAAACAATCACTATTTTACAATAAATTTGATAACTGGATCCAAACAAAAAGGTTATATAAAGAGAAGATTGTGAACATATAAGTGATGTAGAATTATTTTTATTGGTATGATATTTTTGGATGAAACAAAAAAAATAAAGTCGTTATATTAAAAAATTATAAGGAAATTTAGGTTGAGTTATCATCCTTATAATTATTAAATTATTCCATTTCGGGACCAAACATATTTGAAAATAACTAACTTTAGAATTAAAAAAAGGTGCCTACTTTTTGTTAAGTAATAAAAATATATGTCAACAACAACAATAACTTAATAAGATATATACCTTAGAGCTCAAAGTTATAAATTTGAATGTCTCATTTATTCTCAATTGTTCGGTTCCAAAAATAAAATATAAAAACTAAAATCTCTATTGGGTAAATATAAAAAAATTTAGTGTCGATTTGATAAATTCTCATAAATAATTTATCTTATAAGTATTACTAAAAGAAATAAAATATGTGACAATTAGTTATCACAATGTTATATTTTGTATTTTGTTGATGGATATGAATTAAATAGTTGAAAATATAAGTTGAAAATTTAATGAAGTTTTATATAAAAATTGGAAACTCATTTTTTAACTAATCAACTATTTAACTTACAAAATACAATAAGTTAACTCTTATTTTATATCTAAATAGCAAATTATTAATTACTTAATTTGTTTGTAATTATAATAGTAGAAATTTTATCATATTTCATTTAATTACATGACTAAATTCTAACTTAGATCATAAACACTAAAGTTTAATTTTATTCAAATTAATATATAATTTAACTATATTTAGAAAAATAAACTAAAAGTAAATAGAGATTCAAATTAATTACTGAAAATTGTAATCTGTTTAAACAAAATATTTATAAAAAAAACATTTTTTTAAATAAATTTAGAAACATTTTTTTAAATAAATTAAAAAAAATTGGTTCAACGATAATATTTAGAGAATGAGAAATTTAAATAAATGTATATTAATACCGCTGAGTAACTACTCTTGTCAAATTTGAACCCGCATATTTAGAAAGAGTTTTTAAAGTTGTAAATGCTCAAACAAGTGAGTAAATATTAATTTTTTAACTAAAAAAACAAAGTGAGTAGGTTCCATTCTTTTTTTTTTTTTTTTTTGAGCAAAAATTTAGGGGATTAACAAAATCTACTTCTTAGTAACTTTGATCAATAGGAGCTGTTTTATTGGTATCGCCTAAAATTTAGTAACCAAAAGATTATAAATTTGGGTTCTAATCTCCAAATATAGTTGAAATTAAGAAAAAAAAAAAAAAACCTAAATAATTTTAAAAATAACAATAATAATTCTAAATAATTTTGGGATGATTTTAGTCAAATAAATATCAATAATTACTAAAACGTCTTCTATTAAATTATTGTAGGTTTAAAGTTTAAACCTATTCTAGTTTTATTCTGTCAGAAAAAAACCCTATTCTAGTATTAGTTAATTGTATTAATTTGGAGTAGTTTTGATAAATATATGATTTAATATATTTTATTAATAAACATTAATTAACCAAATACATCAATTATCCCGATATTAGCAGAGTGAATCTCAGTTAAAGAGTTAATGTCAAGTTAGTTTCATTATTTAATGATAAACCAGTTTAACACCATAGTTAAAGATTTGATTCAAAAATCAATACTTGATTCTCATTTATTTGAGAGAAGGAGGAAGGCCTCCTAAGGATAGGAGACATAGGGTAAAGAGAAAGCCAAAAAAGGATCTTTTGTGTATAATCCTCCATAATCTCTAATGTTATCATTCCGGTATATCTGCTAACTAAAGTTTGTAGTCATCTTCTCCCAATTTATATTAAAAAAAAGGGTAAATTTTTGACTCTCGATCACAAAAAAATAAAAATAATAAATAAAAAAACACATCAACCAACACTTGATATGTATATTTCTTTAAGAAGTTTTAGGTCAAATGACATCTTTATTTTGGCTGGGAAAAGCCGGCTGAACATTGGAAAATGGAAATGCCAAAATGAGTCCAAGTTTGCAAATGGAAGCTATTTAATAAAATAAAATATAGAAAAATTGGATCTTCCACTATCTTATAATCATATATATATATATACACACACACTTATTCTTCTTCCCACATATTTATTCATTAAAATAACAAATACTTCTACAATCAGCTTTGAACATTTTTTTATATGAAAAAAGTTAGGTTTGAACATTGAAATTTGAAGTTTGACCAAAATCTTTACGGGCAACAAGGTGCGCCTTCACTTCTGTGACTTGAAATTCTGTGTTCCTTAAATCCATAACCAAATAATTTTGCCGCATTATTTTTTAGTTTTTAAAATTAAACTTATAAATAATATTTTAAAATTTTTGGAGGTGTTTGTGTTTGTTAGAATTAAAATAATTCCTGGTGTTAAAATAATCTCTAGAAATTATTTTAAACCTTCAGTTTGGCGGAGGGTTTAAAATAATTTTTCCGAGTTTAAAATAACACCTCTATTTTTTTTCTTTTTTTAAATTTATTTTTCAACACTTTTATAATTAATATATTTTGTAATTTTAAATTAGTAATATTTTTAAAATCAATTTATTTATTTATTTATTTTTTTGAACTATCTGATATTTTTTTAAAAATTAAATAATTGAAAATTGTTTGTCATATAAATTGTAAAAGCATTTTTTTTTTTGGATTTAAAATTAACAATAATTTTATAACTAATTTCTTATTTTAAATTATATTTTGTTATTTAAAATTAATTATAGTTTTATAATCATTTTTTTTTTGTTTAAAAATTTTGATAAATATTTATACATTTGTTTAATATCATCAAGTTTAAACTAATTAATTATAATTTTTTTCTTATTTAAATAATATCATATTTTCAAAATATGTTTTATAATTTGAAAACAACAATAATTTTATATTCATTTTTTTTTTCTAAACTTTTTTTAATTTGTATTCATCTAACATAATATGAATGATTCACCATTAATTCCCTAATTATCATAAAATTAGTTATTTTACAAATTTTTTAGTAATTCTTTAAAATATAAAGTAAAATTCACAACCTAAATAAATTATTATAGATAAAAAAAATGTTTTTTTCTTGTTTTTTTAATAAAAAATCACCAATTTTGTTTTTAGTTATATTTTGTAATTTTAAAGAAGTGATATTTTTTTATAATTAAATTTATTTTTTGTTTAATATTTTATTTATAATTTTTATCTACCTAATTTTTTTTTAACTAATTAATTAAAAATTGTTTTCGTTTACCTAATAAAGTATTTTTAAAAATTATTTTTTGAAATTTA
>JBBMKA010000026.1:9715898-9730685 GCA_037833695.1 Sechiopsis laciniata | reverse complement strand
ATTAGTTGCTTAATATCAACAATTATATTGTTGAATTCAGAAATATCTAAAGAGTCATCTTCAATAGCTTTAATAACATTTCGTGTGCTCTGTTTGTCTCTCTTTAAACAACTATTTGATATACATTATATTATTTACATTCTTCATGTTTCATTGTTATAAAATTTGTCTGCTCTCTTTCCCTGCCATTTAGTAGGAAATAAAAAATCATATCTCTCTAGAGCTCCTTTGATTAATATTTTTTACTAAAATTATTATTATTTTAAAATAATTTTCTCTCTTTTTTATTAGGAAAAAAGTATTATTATTTTTTTCTTCCAAAAAATGTCATCTTTTTCATTGTCATTTCTCTATCTCTTTCCACTTTGGAAAGGGAAATACAAAAGTATGATGAGGGTCTTTTATTCGTTATCTTCTCTTTTTATAATACAAAAATCAAATTTATTTATTTATAGACAATTTTTTAATTAATAGTAGATCTCACTAGATATTTAAGATATTTATTATGTCCATTCCAATGTTTGAAACTTGAGTAAAAAGAGATTTTTAAACTAAGCTTACTTTGACCAAAAGGGTCAAGAATGCATTGATTTCAGTGTTTGATGGTAATTTAGTATAGCACTACGGTCACAAATTCAATTCCGTTAATCGGTATTTAACTTTTCCCTGTATAGAGTTTGTGATCCCCCACCCCTAACATTACTTTGATGTTCTAATTTTAAACTTCTTTCTTTTTATACTTTTGTAAAAGTAAAAAAGTTTAAATTAAAAAAAAAAAAAAAGGTGTGAAGAAGATCTTCCTTTTCTCTAGCCACTCTTCCCTATCATTTTAAAAACCCCAAAAAAGAGCTCTTCTTCATATTTCTTCTTCTCATTTGTAAAAAGATCAAATTTTAAAGCAACATCTCAAATGGGTGCAAAGATTTTCCTCATATTTCTCCTCTACCTCACAAACCCACAAATCTTTCATCACCAAATCACAAAATTAGTATCCGCCGACCAAACCCTAATCCAAAAAACATGCAAAAACACACTTTACTACAACCTATGCATGAAATCCTTAACCTCCAACCCCACCAGCCTCACCAAAGACACCAAGGGCCTCGCCGCCGTCATGCTCTCCATCGCCGCCGCCAACGCCACCGCCACTAGCGCCTACCTCTCCTCCCAGCTCCCGGCCACCTCCGCTGCCGCCAACAATAACAAAACAAAACTCATAAGACAATGCTCCGAAAAGTACGGATTTGCAGCTGAAGCCCTTAGAGCGTGTTTGAAAGAGTTGGGTGATGAGAGTAATAATAATAATAATTATGATTATGCTTATATGCATGTTTCTGCGGCGGCGGACTACGCCAATGTTTGCCGTGATCGGTTTAAAATGTTCCCGGCGGTGACTTATCCGGCGAAGCTTGGCCGGAGAGAGGAGAATCTCAAGCGTATTTGCAGTGTGGTTTTGAGGATTTTGGATCTGCTTGCTTTGTGAAATTGGTCATCATCATTGAATAAACTTCGTTTTTTTTTTTTTTTTTTTTTGCTTTTTATGTTTTCTTTAATAATTTTGTTCTTCTTTTTAGATGTAATGTTGATGTGTTTTTCAAGGGATTCATGGACTCTTTATCTTTTGAATTAATTTGCTTTTTTATGTATTTTTTTTCCTTGAGTTTAAAGAATATTTAGTGTAATAATTTAAACTTTTAATCATTTTATATTTATATAAATAATTTGGAATCAAAGCTTAAACCTAGAAAATAATAAGAGATTTTACAATTAAATTTTTATATGATTTTGAATTTGTAACCTTCAAGAGAATATACTTCGAAGACTTTAAAATTTTACCAACGAAGTCACCATGGGAAGATAAAGTGTATGTAATAATTGATATAGTCAATCCAAATTTAACTTTTAAAAAGAGTTTGCTCAACAAATATTGACATGTATTTTCGGCCAACAAGTCTATTAGAATCCTTCAACCTCCGAATGTTAGTTAACTCAATTATTTTTAAAAGCTTATTCGAGTCGCTAAGGTATTATACCTTTGATCTAAACGTCACAAAATGTTAAAAAAATCTTTACTGTCTCGAATAATTGAACTTAAAATTAAATAATTAGTTTTCACTTAATTAAATTAATCAAAACATGCCAATAAGAGTAGTAGCTCGACGACATCAATGTACATCTAATGACAAAAATAGTTAATCGTTTCATAGCTTAACAATTTTGATGCTTAAGGTAGAATTAAAATTCTACTTGCCCATATATAGAGACTTTTTTTTAGGCGGTAGCATTTTACAATGCTTGAAAAAAAAGTACAACTTTTTTTTTTTTTTTTTTTTTTTTTTCATATTTCAATTCTACTATTCACCTTTTTTTTTTTATTGAAAAGATTATATATTGCACTAATTGAAGTCATCAAGTGTGCATGAACTTTCTCATCTTTTTATCAGGCATGCTCTAATTTTCGGCTAGGCACTAATTTCTTCTAAAAAAAATTGCTATATATAGATTTCCATTCTTTTTTATACATAAACCACTATTATATATGCAATATACTTAAAAAAAAAAAAACATTTACTGATCAGAGGGTAAAGTGATGGTTGTTGTTGCGGTCTCTCCCTAATCATAGTTGAAAAGTGTTTTTGGTTTTTATTTGTTGTTTTTACCCCTTTTTTCTAACAACTTTGTCTGTCCTTTAGTTTCATGATGATGTTTTTGAAGAGATTTAATGATTCTGTCTATTGAATTTCCTTCTAATACATTGAAAGCTCGATTAATACTTTGATGGTCAATTGATTTTTGTTTGTCTAGTTTACTTTTCAATTTTACAAAGTTGAAACTATGTTTGTGGATTAGGAGTTAAATGCTTAATTCAAGGGTTAACACACCATTAATGAAATTGGTGAATTTTAAATTAATCTTTAATATATTTTTAATCTTACCCATTAAAAACCGTTATCACATTTTCTTTCAAATTTAACATCATAGAAAATTGGTAAATGAGTTAATAACGCACTGATGATCTTATTCGGTGGTAATCTATTTCAACTCCTAAAATATAAGTTCAATCATGAAAATCGATATTTGACTATCTCATTATTTGAGAGTTGTAGTGTCAATTTGTTGGCCTCCTCTCCCAAATTTGTACTAAAAAATGTCTTCGAAAATTCAAATCTTACCTTAACTAATATCACATTAAACTCTTAGGGAGGGGAATAAAAAAAGGATCACCAATAAACTCGAACCCACAACTCGGGCCAAGACAAGTGGCAAGTGTCCAAGCCAATCCAACTAATCATTTAGACCCACATTTATCCTCTCCTTAGTTCCTGTGGTTCACAAGTTGAAAAGTTGATCCAGTACAAAAGAAAAGACATACCTAAACTTACAATTTCATCTTAGTTTCAAAATGACATACCTAAACTTACAATTTTGGGTAACAAATCTCTGCCATATTTAACCTTCTTAAAAACATAACATGCAATCGAAAACATGTAATTTAGTTTGTTAGGATAAAAGTACAAAAGAAAAGAAGCGTGTTGATATCATAGAACTCTTTTCAAGAGCCTTACAGAACTAAATATCATTAAACTCTTCATAAGAATAATCACTAGGGAAATTAAGATCAAAGATGATACAATAATCATAAAACGATTATCATTTTCGATATTTCGACTAAATTGGTGACCGACATTTGATCAAGTACCACAACAAAATGCTTTTAAGAACTTAGCAAAATCTGTCATGATGAATAGAATATACAGTTGGTAATAATGTACCTCTCTTATGGATCAATGGCCATGGGTGTAATGCGCCTTTTGGCTGGCTTGCTGATTGCAGTGTTGCTTGAAGAGCTTACAGATACCTGCTTACTTGACTCCTTTTCCATTACTTGTTCTTTCTCTTTGCTGTCAGGTACAGCAAGACTTGCTCCAGTAGAAACTTTTTCAATCACCATGTTATCTGGCTTTTCAAAGCTTTTGTTTTCTTCATGTTTCACTTCTGCTTCTGTTTTCTTACCTTGATCGTTGTTTACGGTCATCGAAACTGTTGTACTTGTATTCGGATTGGCTTCCGTACATGTTCTTTCGTCTACATCGAATGAAAGAAAACTATGAGGAACAAATTACAAAAGACGAACAACTATTTTGAGAAAACAAGACAGAATAAGAGAAGTAAACAAATAATAAAATTCTTTCCATTTTTGGTCGGTCATCTGCTAGACCACGAGATCTGCCCTAATTTCATTGATGTATGAAATTACAAAAGATAGATCCGCCCTCTCTCATTTGCTACTTCCTTATTGGTAACCCTTTTATGGCTCAATATAATTTATGCTTTCTTTTGGAAGTGGTGGACAGAAAGAAACAACCGGATTTCCAATGACACTACGCTCCCACGAAGAGCCCTCATTGATTCTATAATCTATCTTGCATTATTCTAGAGCCACTGTCCCCCATTTTGTGGCCATGATTTTTCAACTTTATATTCACTGTGGCAGTTTTTGTAAGGCTTTGATAGGCCTTATTGTATTTGTTCATATATTAATTTCTGTTTCTTATGAAAAAAAGAAGTAAATATTGACCTGGTTGAGCGATTGGTGATCCCAGTTCATCATTTTCAAATTCCACTAAAGTGCAGTAACCATCTTGAGACGATAGTGCTAAATAATGAGCATCTGCCGACCTTCGGAGAACAATTCAGAATTGAGAAAATAAGCGATTTGTAGAAAGAAAGTGCGAAAGAGTGTAGCAAAAAGGAAACTAGACAGGAGCAGAAAATTTACCATGCAACATCTGTTATGGCAGCATAGTGAAGACCAGCCATTATAACTAGTGGCACAACACTTTCAGTGTCATATATGTACAAAGAATTTAAAGTCGCTACTGCAAAAATGACCCGATGAGGAAGCTTAAAGAACCCAGCTGCAAAATTCAGGATATAAAAATTGAAGTTACCATTTCCCAAACCAATAAAAAATTGATTGAGTAATGAACAAAAAATGGTAACCATCATTTAAGCACCTGAATTCAATCCTCTAAGACTAAAAAGCTTTGGACAAAAGCTAACAGCTACAATCGGCTTGCTGGCACCAGGTAGCTGAATAGCAGGCCTGCTCAGAAAGATGATAGAAATAAATTTAAAAAAAGGATCGTTCACTACATTCTAGGAAATTTGTTGTTGATAGCAAATTCTAACATCAATATTTTAATTGTAGCAATTTTTAAAAAATATTTCATACGCAAAATATGAAATATTTAATTTGATTGAAGCCTATCAGTTTCAAGTTTCAATGATTGAAGTCTATCAATTTCACTTGATTGAAATCTATCAATTTTGTGGCTAACAATTTAATGCAATTAAATCAGTTTTTGTTATATTTGATTTTTTTTTTTCTAAAATTTTGATATCAATAGAATTTTTTTCCTTTTTTTTTGCTACTCACCCCTATATTCTATAATGTAATTTGGCATCTCACTTTTGTGACAACAAAGATACTGGATATCACTACATTCATCACATTATCGTTTATCACTATTAACAAACTAGTAATTACAAAGAATTGAGTCTTGCCTCGAAAGATCCTTTCTGGAAAAGATATAGGCTGTATTAACTGGTTCAGATGCTGGTGATATTTTACAAATACCTGCAAAGTGAAAGGAAGCAAATCAACAAAGTTTGTGGAGAAGAAATGTGGTTGTAGACTGTTGAGAAACAAGAGTATGTAGGAAGGAGGAGAGCAAGTAATACGTGGTTAAAAATAATATTAAAAGAAAATCTTTTTATTGCGTCACCAAAAGCAGGCATTGTAGCTCCCAGAATAAAATTATGATACAGTAAACAACATTGGGTACTTTCTTCTGCCTATTAAAATTTTACCAAATAAACTGAAGCCATATCTTCAAAAGTTTGCCCATCTCATTCTAGCATAGGACAGGTTGGGAAAAAAAGGAATGAAATGAAAAGTACACGAAAAAAACCCAAAAAATTTCTAGATGTTTGTGATCTCACGAAAAGGATCCATAATCCCATTTGCCTTATGGTTTTTATCTAAACAGATATACTAATGAGCTATTCTTTCGTAGAAGTACCCAATTACATTCACCTGGCATGTATCTAGTAAGATCAACCAAACACCTAATTATGGATTCTCCGTTTGATCCCTTGGCAATGATAACAGGAAGATTGACTAGAGGTAGTAGTTCGTGTGGACCAAATTTTTGATGGGATACCTAACTACATTTCTAGGATGATTGGATGATGCAGCAATGTAATTATCAACCGAGTTAATAAAAAAAGTACGATAAATGCACCAAGACTGTCCCAAACAATAAGAAAGGCCCATAAAGTAAGAATGGAAATTTTCTTAATCACTGGATATGTGGTAAATAGAATTCAACATCTACCCCAACTATTACCTGCAGGCACAAGTAGAAAGGACCCATCAGGTGACCAGGCCAACCTTCGGAAGAAAGATGGTAACGTCTCATCATGAAAGAGATGGTTTCTAGCAGACTGCAATTTAAAGCATAGTCCATATTGTCAATATAAGTAACATAAACATACTACCAACTGCTAGAACAACTAAAACATTCTTGACATCATTTACCTTAGAATCATCAACTGAAACATGTTCTGCCTTAGTGATAACATGCTGACAAACATAATTCATTTTGTCACTGCCTTTTGCTTTGGTTGGGGGTTTATAGGCATAGATTCTGCAACTTCTGTCTGAACTCAGAGAAGCTGCGTACTTTCCCAGTGGGTCCAACGCCACACCTTGAACATAGTGCATATGTGCATCAAAAATCTGATGGACAGATCCTGAAGAACATTGAAAGCTAAATGAATAATAGAACAGTAAGCTGAATTTTAAAATGGATATCTTTTTTCTTTTTGCATGTGTAATTTGTTCAACCTTTGCTTACATCCCATATGATGCAAGAATTATCGACGGATCCAGATATCAAATAAGAACCATCATGAGACCACTGCAGGGCAAGCACATCCTTACGGTGAAATCTAGCCAATTTAACATAGAACAGCAATTAGTGGAAGTTCATGCAAGAGAACAACTAGGAAATGTCCCTACAACTAGAACTTATATATGCTCTACTAGGTGAATTTTTTAAAAAAACAAAATATTTATGAGTGCTTGGGCCAAATTGTGCGCAACTATATTGATCTCACAAGACAACCATTTGACCTGACAACATTTGATTGAAAAGAAAGCTTGTAGGATATTAAATACATGTGGGTGATCACACCATTTCTTCAAAGCCCTTAGCTATTCACATTGGATTTTATTGACCACAAGAAAATTAGAACTTCCTGGCTTCTTAAAAAGTAATATAAAAATAAGTTCAAATAAAAGAAAAATAATAATAAAGCCTTACGATAACGTCTTCAGGACCTTCCAAGTCTGGCCACTTTCCAAATGATGCAATTTCCATATGATGAGCTCACCTCCTGCAAGAAATGAAAACTAAGATCTAAGGACTTAAATCTCCAAGGATTTAGTTGGCTAAAACATGTACTAAAAACAAACATCTGCAATTAGGAAAGTACCATCAGCACCAGAGGCAAGCTGTTCCCCTGCAAAAAACAATGAAGATTAACTTCTAACTCTAAAGATAAAAATAAGAGAGCAAGCGTGAAAATAAATAAATAGAAGGGAGATGCTAATGATATTACAAAATATGTTAGTTTTATTTTATTTTTTTTTATAAGAAACAAAAACTTTCATTGATGAATGAAAAGTTACAAAAGGACCATCAAAGGAAAATTACAAAAAACTTTTCCAATGGGATAATAGAGTAGAAAAGCAATAATCTTTAAAAAGATGTTTAGAATATGCCCATGTAAGTGCAAGGACCGTAATAGATTCCATAATGCAGCATCTTTCTTGATCCTTCTCCTCAAAAAGCTTGGAGTTTCTTCTTTTCCAAAGGTCCGCCAAAAAGCAAAAATAAAGGCTTTCCACAAAATCTTTTTCTCCTCTGTGAATGGATGGCCATTGATAGCAAAGTGAATGAGATCTTGGATGTTACCAGGCCTAATCATCTCCCATCTAAAGGTCTTGATAAGAAAATCCCAAATAGCATTAGCCACTTTTCATTGACAAAAAAGATGGAAATGATTTTCATGGCTCTCAAAGCAAAGCAGGCAACAGTTTGGAGAGATAGCAAGACCAGGTGCCTGAATTTGAAGCCTGTCATTAGTGTTAAGGATCCCATGGCTAAGTTCCCATTTAAAGAATTTGATCTTTTTTGGCTGAGGACCTTTCCAGATTTCAGAATAAAGGTCTTTTTTTTATCAAGAAGAGTTCTAGATACAAGACCATTACACATTGATTTAGAAGAGAATATACCAGATGATTCCAGATTCCATCGCCAACTGTCTCTACCCGAGCTTGGCCAGATTCTATCCATCTCATTGGTAAAAGATGCCCACTCCACAATCTCATCATCTTTAAGGTTCCTTCTCAATGTGATACACCATGATCTCGAAGAGCTATCCCAAAGAGTAGCCATACTGTCATGTTCGTTAGGGGACAGATTATAAGTCAGAGGAAAAGCATTCTTTAACTCAATATCTTTACACCATTTGTCATGCCAAAAGCTCTAGTGTGCCCCCTGCCCAACTTTAATGGATATGTTGGAATAAACTAAGTGTTTCCACTTGTCAATGTCCCTCCATGGACCCTTCGATGATCTAATGTCTTTAATGCCAGATTTTAGATCACCACCAATATTTTCCATATCGACAGCCAATACAAATTCTCCAAAGCGCTTCATTTTCATCAGAAAACTGCCAATGCCATTAGCCAAAAGAACCAAGTTTTTCAAGTGTATGTCCACAATGCCTAACCCGCCATGCTCAATTGGTGTGGTCACCTTTTCCCATTTCAGCAGATGAGATAGGTGAGATCCCTCTTTTCCTCTCCAAAGGTAATTCCTCATCAATTTTTCAATGGCAGTAGTGACTTTTTTTTGTGCAAGAAAAAGTGATAGGTAATAGATAGGGATGTTAGCAAGAACCCCATTAAGAAGTTTTAGAAATATGGGAAGAAACTCCATCTATGCAACCTGTTTTCAATCTTCTCAATAATGGGATTCCAGAAAAGGGTCGATCTAGGATTACCTTTAAGAGGCAAGTCAAGATAAGATGATGGCCACTCTTCTATCTTGAAACCATAAGGTGCCGCAAGTTGAGAAGATTCATTATTGTCCATCCCCAATGCTAAGAAAGAAGACTTTTTACAATTAATGTTAAGTCCCGAAGCCTCTTTGAAGGTTTTAACAATGAACATCAGATTAGCGAGAGAGTCCTTTTTTAAAGTGGAGAAAAGGATGGTCTCGTCTGCAAAAGGAGGTGTGTCACAGTAACAACATTCAAGCCTACCTCGAGCGTAAAACCCTCAATGAGACCCTTATCAGCTGCAATGTCAAGTTGTCGGTTGAGGCAATCCATGACTAATACAAAAAGAAAAGGAGATAATGGGTCGTCCTGTCGAAGGCCACTAGATGCCAGAATTTTACTCCTAGGCCTTCCATTAATAATAATAAAGAAGTTAGTTGAGGATGTACAACCTCTAATCCATCTCCTCCAAGCAAAGCAGAAGCCTTTAGCCCTAAGGATGTCATCCAAGAAGTCCCAGTCAACCATGTCAAATGCTTTCTCAATATCAAGCTTGAGAACAACGCCTTTCCTTTTTCTTCTATCCCATTCATCAATAAGTTCATTTGCAACAAGGGCCGCATCCAGAATCTGTCTGCTGCTAACGAATGCAATCTGATACTTGGTAATAGTGTTAGGTAAAACTGTTTTAAGCCTCTCAGATAAGACTCTAGCAATCATCTTGTAAATACATGTGGTGAGACTGATCGGCCTGTAATTAGTGACAGATGAGGCTTCAATTTTCTTTGGGATGAGACAAATATAAGTTTCATTCAAGCTGGCATTGATTATGCCATTTTTTAAAAAATCATTGAACACGGTCGGGATATCTTTCTTAAGAGTGTTCCACGATTTTTTATAAAATTCAGCCGTGAATCCATCGAGCCCCGGTGTCCTGTTTGTCCCCAAGTCGTTAATAGTTCTCAATATTTCTGCTTCAGTAAAAGGCTCTTCAAGAGCATTGTTTTGTTCAATCGATATGGGACTCCAATCTTCAATAACAGGGAAAGGAGCTCTGTGTTTTTTCTTTGTGTATAACTTCTTGTAGAAGGAGACAGATTCATTTTCAATATCTTGGTAACAGACTAAGCTGTTACCAAATATGTTAGTTCATACCACTCCAACTCTTTAGTACAAGAAATCCTTTTTTTGTAAAAGCACCAAATTGACCAAAAAACCTTGAATTTAAAATACCAAAAATGCAGGTCCTAAATTCTTGGTGAAATGAAATTACAGCTTAATATAGATACAAACTATTGAAATCTACCATAGAAAGTACTAATAATTAACAAAAAAAATCACTAAATGTACTCAGCTTCCTAACACCATGTTATGAAAACGTAAACAACAATCAAAAGAAATTGTAAATAAAACGTGAGAGAAAAATACACAAATTACAATGTGTTAGCTACGTCCACGAACAAAGTAGGTAAGGATTATATAAAGGAGAATACGAATTGCAGAATATCGATCAACTGGGGCTAGGGCTTTAAGAGAGTTTTAGATAGTGGACTCTCATAAAACCCTATTACAAAAGATGCCCAAATACATAAAAGCTCATACACAAGGTTGGAGGCATCAAACAGTTCAAGGCATATCCCAATATCTCAACACACCAAACACAACGTTGAGGCACCCAGATACGTTTTACATACCAGAAGGTGAGAAGCGAAGGCTATTAACAGCAGAACCATGATAAGAAAGGCTGTTCTGATAAGTAGCACCAGGGACTTTCTTCTGCCCTTCCGCTGAATTTAATAACCAAAGCTGGTAGAATCAAGGGTAACAGTTAGCCCATTGCTAAATATCTAATCAACCACTCAAATCTAAATACTCAGAACTCATCCATTGACATCCAAACTCGGAAACAACTCAAAATTGAAGTTGGCAACCCTAATTTCATCAAAATAAATCAAAATCAAAAGAGAATGCAGACCTTGATATCGAAATCGGCTCCGCCAGTTGCGAGGAGACCTGAAATTGGATGGAAATCAAGAGTGAGCACTGGCTTTGAGTCGTGCCAGTTGATCTGAAGCGTCCCGCCCTTCATTTCTTCGTCCTGCTCCGAATTTCCACACAGCTGAGTGAGAAATCGCAGGAAAAAATTCTAGGGTTCTAGTGGAGAAAGAAAGAGGAAGTGGAAATTTTGCGCCTTTTCAATTTGGCGCCTTTTTGGAAAGCCTTTGTTCGAATTATTAAACACTCGTTTCATGATTAAGTTAAATCTAATCTTGGTTCTTTATGTTACAAACAGTATTTTATTCAACATAAAAAATTTGATTTTATTTAAGGGCATTTGTACCTATAATAATAATAATAAAAAAAAAAATGTTAAATATAAACTACATATCATCAAATTGTATTCACTCATGTAGTTAGTTTAATAAACTTGGGTTAATGTAGGGTTAGGTTAACTAACTACATGTAGGGTGTGTGATTGTGTTATTATATAAAGCACGTTGAGTTTATCTTCAACCTTCGAGAGAAACCTTAGTCACCAATTTAAGAGCTTTTGATATTTATCAATGGCAATTATGAGTGAGTTTGATCTAAATTGATTGACTCACATTCTGAACAGTGGAGTAGACTAATCCGAACCATTTTATATTGATGTGTTAATTTCTTCTCCTTTATCCTTCTTACTTTTGTTTTGATTTTCATTGTTTGACTTGGATTTAGAGTGCATAGATCTGGAATTGCAATTTGGTTTTTACACAAAAAAAAAAAAAAAAACTTTCAAATGCTAACTAAAGGCAATTAGAGACATCAAAATGATTGAAGTCTATTGATTCAACTTAATTAGTGACACTAATGAAAGACATTTATTGACTTTTAATTTAATAGCTTGACTGAAGTCGCTAATTGGAGTTTATTGAGAACAAGATTAGTGTCGATTAGTTTGTCAAGTTATATTATAAACTTCAATTAGTGTCGTTGATTAATTTCAATTTATGCCAATTAGTGACAAAGCAATTTATCTTTTTTTTTATTTTTTTTATTGAAGTTTATATTATACTTGACAATCTTGTTGGAGCCCGTATTGTACATGGTTACGAGGTTACAAGAGAGTTGTACTAAGCACGAGTATGCACTATATTCACAAATTTAATAGATTTTCCTGCAATTTAAGATAAATTAAGAGTCGTTCCATGACGATTTACTTCAGGTCCCTAAGAAATAAAGATTAGCAAATTTATTTTTTATTTCATCAACGAGGTCATCAACGCTAGTCAAATTTATTTTTTATACAAAATTAGCAAGCTTTGTTGAAGTTAGCTGGTGAATTGATTAAAGTACTATTATAGAGAGAGAAAAAAAAATAATTATGGTCAAAATTATTAAAAGTGATAGTTAAATAGACTACTATTTTCCCTACAAATTATAAATTAGAATTTGAGTAATTAGAAAAAATAGAAAATAAAAGTATTTGGTTTAAAGTTTAACGGGATAGTTGTCAACCAAAACAGAACTCCAACAACATCTTGTATAATTCAATAACCAAGAGATACAGGTTTCAAACCTCCCACCTCTAAATATGGGTAGAGAACGGTTGGTCCTCGAAAAAGTGACAAGACATTCATTGAAAAAAAAAAGAAGAAGAAGAATGCACAAACTAAAAGCAACAATTTTCATATATCTAATTTGAGGGCTGGAGAAAGGTGTACCTCTAAGACTGCTAATAGAAGATAGCTTACACTACATTAGTAAAAGACATGATAAACATCATTCAGAAGGCTGCACCATTCTAACAAATTATTACATGGGATTTTTTTTTTCCCTCAAAAAATACTTAAGAATGTACTTCGACACAACCTCGTCTTCTCACGTCGTCTTCTGAACTCTGTCCACGTATGCCTGGCAACGAAACGAGAAACATATTTTTACATAAAGTTGTTACTCTCAACTAGATAGAGAGGTAGAAAAATATAGTACTGTATTTTGACAAGATCAGCAACAGAATTCTTAAAAGACTGGACAAAATACTTCACTTTGCAAAGAATGAATACATAACACAACAAAAGAGCTGTGTGTTGAAGGATGTGCCTGCAGGTCAAACATGGAAGTAGTTTCTTCCTTATCTATAGCTTCCACATGAAAAAAAATAAAAATAAAATAATATTGTTATATATGTGAGTTTCTGGCCCAGCTTACGTGCCTCAAGTCTTCTCACGAGACATACCGTATGATTTTACAACATTTAAATATAAAGAAAATCCGTAGAAAATTATTTCTTAGGTGGGTTATCACCATGAATAAAACTCATAGTCTCTTAGACCTCTTTGACCACTAAGTCAATCCATGATGAAAAGCCTAAGAGAGCTTTCATGATATCATCTTGAAAGATGGCACATCCAAGATAGTGAGACCGAATGTTTACCATAAATCAACTAAATCGATAACGAAGAGGTTATAAGAGGCCATATCTGCCAGCATAGAGGATAAACGCAAATGACCCTAACAGTCATGACGACCTCAATGGTTAAGTCTCGCGACATATGAAGTCTATGATGACTGTAATCGGCATATGTATTCGACTAACTTTCAATTTTCTTCGGCACGTGCAAACCTTTGCTATTTTCTTGGGACAACTGCTAGACCCTTTTCTGTTTTTATTTTCTGAAAATCTTTTGCAGGTGAGCCATACTACCAAAGGCCTTTCAATCTGAGTAATCATGCAACTCTTTTGAAACTCTAGTGCAACTGTCTTATTGAAGAAACGAAACTTTAAGATGAATGAATGAAAGACATCTTGGATTTTTTGATATCCATGAGTATCCGGACCACTATCTTCGACGCGTCTATAAATATTATTTTTGAGAATTTTAAGTGCCTTAAACCTCTAATAAGCAGAAGGATAAGCCAAGTAAATAATGATCCCGGCATTTTAAACCTAAATAAGCATTTTTTGTTGGTTATTCGACTTTTTGGCATGCCTCACTAAGTTTCTCATTGTAATCTTCAATAGATAGTCTTTCAAAAGATAATATTACTCTAATCCTTATCCAGGGATGTCCACTTCAACTGAGAAAAGCTTGGAAAACTGTGGTAGAGGAAGCACAGTTGCTAACTTTTCTTTTTTGAGTTCAACAATAATTCTTTTTTTTTTTAAACCAGAAAATCGGAGCTTCGCTCTACTATACTCAAGGTAACTACGCCCGTCCCTAGGCCAGGTTGAATTCAACAACAATTGGGGGTGGAGAATCGAATCCATAACCTCTTGTGATGCTGCAGAGCTATCGCTAACTTAACGTTGTTTGATTGTAGCAGTCTTGTATAGCTCAAACTTTATTTACATCAATCTTACAAAAAATAATACAGTCAAATTGTGAATTGAAATGTGAATCATTTATCTAACTAAATGTGTACTGTGCATTGGAATGGATCCGGAACAGTAAGAACTAAGATTCGTTTCATTCATCTATAATTATATGAATACTAAATATGCATATTCACGTTTAATAATTGACTTGCAGCAATTGTGTGAATGTAAAATAAACGTAGGAAACACCAAAACATAATATTTTTTTGTTTTTTGTTTTTTTGGATAAGAAACAATTTCATTATAAATATGAAATTATATGGCGAATGCCATTACAAAAGGGATCTCCAGCT
>JBBMKA010000026.1:9683113-9705821 GCA_037833695.1 Sechiopsis laciniata | reverse complement strand
GAGCTTGGTTTAATTTGAACTCGAGTTCCAAATAAATCCACTTATGTTTCAATTACCTTTGGGATAATTATGAATTTCTAATTGGCCCAAGAGTGAATTAAATTTTGTCATTAATTTACACATGACGTGGCAATTTCTTATTGGCCGAAATTCCTCAGTCAACACCCCCTAAACTTTCAATTTTGAGCAATCACCTCTCTTAAAATTTAATAAATATTACAATTAATTTCCTAAACTTTCAATTTGTCATATAATTTTTTTTTCAATTTAAATTAATAAGTAATTACAACTCATCTTGACTTTTGGACTCTTGCACTTTTAGACCCTTTAAATATTAACAAAAACTTACCTCGAACATAATTAATAGTATTTTCGCGTCTGTTGTGCATCCACCACTGCCAGCACGCTATAAGAACGGTTGTAAAACATGCCCCATCCATCACAATTTTTGTCCCAAAAAGAAGTTAGATAAGCATCATTGATCTTTTTTTAAGTCGCACAACAATATTTGAAAGTCGGGGATTCGAACATGTGGCCTCTCGGTCAAGGGTACATGTCAATTACCGCTTAGCTCACTTTGGCGTATGCATCATCCCCATTCAGGACTTTTTACAAACATCTTATAGACGCCTCAACTAAGAGAAAAAGAAAACACCTCATTAAATATTTTTTATCTCCATTACTCTCTTACATCTCTATTAAGATTCATACAATCCAAATTTAGAACATCAGTAATTTAAATGGTATTAAATCAAAAAAAAAAAAAAAAAAAAAAAAGGACAGCCATTTCAACAATAATTTTGGCATTTACATCCGTGAAAAATCTGGCATTAGAATTATAGTTTTGATTGTATAAGTATGTTTCAATTTCACCAACCAAAATAACTTGGAGAAAGCTATATAAATTAGAGAAAGGTTTAAAAAGTAATTGTTGATTCAAAAAAAGTATTAAAAAGTAATTGTTGTTTCAAAAAAAGTATTAAAAAGTAATTGTTGTTTCAAAAAAAATATTAAAAAGTAATTATTTATTAATTCAAAAGAAAAAAAAAATTATATGACAAATTGAAAGTATAGAGATTAAATATAATATTTATTAGATTTTAAGGGAGGTGATTGCTCAAAATTGAAAATTTAAGGAATTAATTATAACATTTATTAAAATTTAGGAGAGGTGATTGCTCAAATTTAAATTTTATGGAGTTAATTGTTACAAACATCATAGTTTATGGATGATTTGTGCATTTTTCCCTGTATTTTATTTCTATAAAATCCTATATACAAAATATTTAAAATTTACCAATGTAATCTCATGGGTTTCAAGTCTCTCTCAACTTCATTTATGATGACTTTCTTTTGGGAATCTTGCAAGAATGCAATAGAAAAACTTTTTATGATATAATTATCGACTACAACTACTTTTTTGAAATAATTATCAATGTGCTTGTAACTTACATAAAACACTTCCCCCTATTGTTGACTATATTTTTTTTTTCTCGATTTGAATTTTCATTTTAATTACAATCAGCAACTAAACTACTCCTTATTCAACGAAAAATAAAATTTACAGATATGTTTAAATGTTATTAATTAATTATATTATTTAATTACAATATTATATCGTTGATTTATTTCACATCTAAAATAAATGGTGGTAACAAAAGTAAAAGATTAGAAACTTTTAGTTATTAGATTGAAAATTTAGCAATACATTAAGGTAAGAGTGCAAAATCGAACATTTGATATTTATAGATAACTTTTTAATTATATTTATAAAAATAATAATTTTCACCCTCAAGCCTGGGCCCGCCCTGTTCGTCACTAATGTTTGAGTATAGTTTGTATAAAATTCTTAGAGTTCCAAAATGGACATTTGAGTTTAAATTGTTCTAAATGATCTCTTCTCACGTCATAGAACAATTTGAAAATAAACAAATGAGAACATTGTATTTTATCCAATTTATGATTTAGTTCCTATGATTATAAAAGTTTTAGTACAATAACTTAAGAACGATTTACGAAACTAATACGAACTTAGCTCAACTAGTATAGAACATAATCACAAAGCAAAATCGAACTAAATCCACTAAATCAAATTGGTAATTTGAACCTTTTTGCCCATAAAGTAGATGCAAGCTCTTCCTAGGAAAACCAAGCATAGTTTAGAATTTATTTGATAGTGAGATTTCATTTTCTTTTACAATAAATGTCATGCACATAGCCAATTTTATTAACAAAAATAGAAAACCAAAGGTAATCATAATCAAATACATACCCCTCAAAATTTCTAGAAAAATGAATACCTCTGGTTCTTAAGGCCCCATTTGATAATCATTTAGTTTTTTTGTTTTTTATTTTTGAAATTTTAATTTATTTTTATTCAATTTCCTACGATATGCTTTATCTTTAATACTTTTTTTTGTTTCTAAATTTTGATTTGGCTTCTACAAATATAAGTGAGAGGTAAATATCCAAGTAAAAAAAACATACAGTAAGGTAGTTATTATAGGCTTAAATTTCAAAAATCAAATGGTTATCAAACGAGACCTAAACTATGATCAAAATTATTTATTAAAATAAATAAATAAAAACTCAAAGCCCTTGGTTAAGAATGCTCGGAAAGTAATAGCCATTCATTTAACAATAAAAAGATGAATAATGCACAAACTAAACGCAACAAATTTCCATATATCTAGAAATCAAAAAAAAAATCCATCTATCTGATTTGCAGAGAGGCTGGAGAAACGGTGTACCTAAGACTGCTAATAGGAGATACATTACATTACATTAGTAAGACAAGATAAACATCATTAGAAAGGCTGCACCATTCTAACAAATTAGTATATGAGATTTTTTTTTTTTTTTCAAAAAAATAATAACTTAAGAATGTACTTCGACAACCTCGCCTTCTCAAGTCGTCGTCGTCATTGTCGTCTTTTGAACTCGGTCCACGTATGCCTGACAAGGAAACGAGCAACGTTGAGGAAACGTATTATACAGAACAAAGCGTTAACTAAGAGGAAGAAAAATGGAGTAACCTTATTTGAAAAGATCAGCAACAGAATTCCTATGAGACTGAACTAAATACTTCATTTTACCAAGAATGAACACACAACAAAAGAGCAATGACCATAAAAGAGTGTCTTGCAGGTTAACCATGGAAGCATTTTATTCCTTATCCATATCTTTTACATGAATCTTACAAAAAAAAAAAAGCCTAAGAGGGCATTTGTGAAATGTTTGTCTAGTTTGCATGCACTTTGACTATTATCATGAGTCTGTCAATCCTACTTATAGGTCATATTACTTCTAACGACCTACACTATCGAACGCAACGAATGTTCTCGTATCTCTTTCAACCATATAAATCACAAAACAGTGAAGAAGCAAACTTTTCATAGCCCACCTTTCTACCAAAATGGAAGATCAATACAACTTTCTCTATCATCCTCAGAAGGCTCGACCTCTAATAAGTAAACATTAATTAAAAAATAATAATAATAATATTATTATTATTATAATATTTATAAATAAATAAATATAGTGGCCAAACTCAAGAAAAATGATGCTACTCTTATTAAGACCCACCAATTACAAAATCTGGATCAAGATCAGAAGAGTAGGTTCTCACAAAATATCTAGAGTGCTAATCCCTCCCAAGGCTACTGGCCAAGTGAAGAAATGAATCTTCTTTAGATTTTGGATTTTAAACTACTGCAAAGAAGAGAAAAAAGAACCAAATCTAGGAGGGGACAATGATAAAATCAAATGAAGTTACAATTACTAACAACTTAACAAGCAGTGACGTTGAGGTGACGAGCACTTGCCAATGGCAAGGCGACCCAAGGTCTCATCACCTTGCAAGCAACTGAGGCGAGCGACTTCAATCAGGTGCACGCCCAACTGCACCTAATTGTCGCCTGGCAATGCTTTCAATTTATGAAGGCAAGCAAGCACCTGATGCATTCTATCACATTGTTTTAAACAAATCAATATGTATAGTTCGCATTAAAGTTCAAAACTAAACTTTAATGTTGAGTTCCTTTTATTTCATTTGATCCTTCTTTGGCAGCCCCTTCTTCGACTTCTTCAGTCTTTTATTCTTGACATTTTAGTTTTGGCTTTTGGCTTCTCAGCTGCTTCTTATTTGGCTTCTCATCCCGCTGGCCTTGCTGTTGCTTTACTTTTATCTAGATGGAAAGGAGGATGTTGACATTTGATGTTTTACTTTTATTTTTGTACATTCTTAATGACTTCATGGATTCTGATTTGATATTCATCGGTGTCTGAATCAGCTTATGCACACCTCGACTATTCTCAAGACCCAACTGCCACATTTGGTTGTAAAAAAAATGAATTCCTAGGTAGGTAGACAGAACCCATAACCTTTAGATTCTCACAGCCCTTATTTGACTTCATGATGTTTTGAAACCACACAACTTGATTATTGTATGATGTTTCTACTATTAAGTATTGCTATCTCTCTCTGTATATTATTTATTTATGCATTTACTTGTTGCACCTCAGCTTTTTTGTCGCGGCTTTTTTGTCACCTCTTGCCTTGAAACGATGAATGTGCTTTTTGCCTTAAGGCGCACTTTGCGCTTTGAAAACCCTGCTAACTTCGAAAACGCTGCTAACAAGAAAAAATTCTGATGAATTAAAGAGACCACCAACGAAGGCTCCTACCAAATTGGAAATAGAATGACCAGCACAAGGACAAAGGGAGAAGGAGACCAACTCAAAAGAATATCAAAAGAACAAACAAATAACCAAGGAAATTGGGAGTTTTTGGAAAAAGGTTATAGAGTAAATAAGCAAATGATCCCCTACCCAAACCAAGCTCTATTGCCATAATGAAAAAAATAAATAATAAAATAAAATAAAACTATTACAAGAACATATGAGGTCTTTAGAAGGAATAACAAAATATAACAAGAAGTGGTTAGAGTACTATTACAGTAAGATGAAAATGTTAGACAAAATAAGCTACCATATTCTACAGCGTGGATGGATTTTCTATGGCCTTCTTTCTTTTCGGGCCTCAGTTACTACCTTTTTTATAATTACCTTCAGGTGTAACTTCTTTAGATCGAAGACTTTTCTTGTAGAAGTCTCCGTTTCTTTTGTTCGGGGCTGCTATTTTTTAATGCCCTTGTTTTGTTCTTTCATTCTTTTCTCAACAAATGATGATTCCGTTGAAAGCCCTTATGATGGATGAAAGCCCTTATGATGGATATGTAAGGTATCTAATACCTTACCAGGTTCCAGATTATAACAGAACAATGCCAACACCAAAATAATAGAAATAACAGTAGAACTTCACTATATTTCAAAGATAATACTCATAATCCAGACTATACTTCATTACAATCACTAATAGAATCAACAAGATAGAAGGATAACACATAAAGGATAACGACAAAGAAATACGATAGTTAACCGGTGATGTTCGAGAGCCACCGGAACCTCTCCTCCAAGTCCTAAGACCTAGCCTCCACAAAATCATACTCCTTCTCTAAACCCCTCCTTACAATATTTATACCCTAAGAGCTTCCCTCTTTCTCTTCAATAAAATAACCTATTTAGGGAATTACCCAATTTGCCCTTTCTAGAATAATTATAGGAATTGAGGTCCTTACAGGATACAACTTAGGATTTTCACAAGACCAACGGGAGGTAGTAAAATGACGTCATCAAAATAAAATAACACGGGGAAACATTAAAAAAAACAAAAAAGTACGAATATATTCCAGTTATTTATTTGAAGATAAGAAAACATAGCTACAAGTTGAATCTTGCGTATGTGCAGTGCTTTAAAAGGTGTGCGCCACGCCTAGGCTCAAGTCCCACCTTTAGCACCTCGCTTGTCCCAGGCGAGGTGCGTGTAATAAGGCGCGTGCCTTGTGGGATTTTTTATTTCCTTTGCACTTTTTGTGTTTTAGATCCCTGTACTAGGTCATTCGAAACACGTGAATGTTGATAATTGAAAAATATGTATGTTTTATATATTATTCTTGGTTAAAACTTCATTTATGTCCATGAAATGTGTTTTTATTGTATATACACACATATATATAAGTTTTTTGTATATTTTTATATAGTGCGCCTTAAGTAAAAAAGCCCTCGCCTTTTGGTGCACCTTGCGCCTCGGGCTTCAGAGGGCCATTGCGCCTTAGTGCACCTTGAGCTTTTTAAAATACTGCGTATGTGCAATGTAAACCTAATTTTGTACAAGAAAAGACTTGTATTCAAGCAAATGCAAGTCGTTTCTATAAAGTCTAAGAGAATTAAACTCATAAACTGGATAATTTTAGAAAAGATACTGGCAGTCTGGCACTCCTACATTCATTGCCACATGTCCAACCAAAAGGTCAAGATAATACATAAATTAATGTATTATCATTTTTTTAATAAGAAACAATTTCATTCATATGTGAACTCAAAAGGGCAGAGCCCAGTTACAAAAGAGCAGTCCAATTAGCAAGTAATGGAGAAAAGCTATAATTGGAGAAGAGGGGGGAGAGTTTACACCATCTAATAGACAAGGTAAATTAATGTATTATCTTTCAAGACAAGTTTCTTCCATTTAATCGGCTGAATGATAATATCATTATTTCAGTTGAATCGTGGTGTAAGTAACAATCTATTTTCGATTCCTATAGTTTCAACACCCTCCTTTCTAATTGGAGAAGGCTTTTGTAATTCCTTCTCCCTCTTGGGCTCCCTGCCCTTTCCCTTGTAATTTCATACTATCAATGAAATCGTTTCTTTATCAAAAGAAAAATACATAAATTAATGCAATAACTAAAACAATGAGCATATTATTTCCAACCATTGCTAAGAAAATACAATATTCGTTTTTATATTTATGCTGATGTGGATACTTAAAAAAACCAACTTATAGTTATCAATTTATCACTGAGGACTTCATTGAAGCAAAGAAAAAAATGATAAATCAAACAAAATAGTCAATGGCCCAGTGCAAAATGCTAAGTATAAAATAGCCAAAAGAAAATGATAAGAAGAGAACTCAAATGAAAAAGAATTTGTAGTTACCTGGACAAGTTTAGTGAGCTTTGGTTTTGATGATGAAATATAGTGATCAATTTTCTCCTGCGTTTGAGGAATGTGACCCCCCTGCAAGCTACCTGTCACTTTGTCCACCGCTTTCTTCACTATGGTTTTATAAACATCTTTGTTGATATGACCTTCCTTCCATGTAGGTTTTAGAATTTCCTTCACAAACTCCACAAGTGCAAATTTAAAAGCACGAATTCCCTTGGCATCCTTGCCTTTCTTCTTGTCGTGGACCTCATCATTTCCATTCGCATTTTCTGTAGTATCATTCTCTTGAGAATCCTCATTTTCCCCTGGTTCAGTCTTATTCTGATTGTCCCCATCATTCTTCTCTTTGATAGCCACGCCGTCTGCTACTGGATTCCCATGATTTGTTACACCACTCTCATGAAGAGTTTTTTTTGCAGGTATTACTTCATCTTTCACACCTGGAGTGCTTTTAGTGGCTTCTAGCTTCTTCAGCTCTAAGCTATTGCAGATTGTAGAATCATGTTGGTTAGACCATTCAATTACAGGAACTTTCATTGATGCCCCCAAAGCACTAACTGGTGCATCAGAATAAGCGAAGGAAGGTATTTCTGACACATTATGCGTATTAAGGGAGGCATATAACTGAGGCAATGGTTGCACATTTCCAAAATATTGGGCAAGAGAGACTGAAAGATTAGTTAATTGGGTAATTTGTTCGCTGGTTACTATATTTGGAGTGATGGTTGTTCCAGGATTAATTCCCGGCATGCTTCCATCCTCCTGTTGAAGTTTGACTCTAAAATTTCCATCTGCAACATTCAAATTCATTACAGTTCCGCCTGGATGATCGACGTGATATGCTGTTCTTTGTCCAAGGACAATGTTACCAGAAGGATTGCCTACAGCATGTGAAGCAATAGTTTTGTTAATTGTAATTTTATCATTGAATGTCGATGGCAGCGTAACATCCTTTGTTAAATTATGGTTTTGCCGAAAATGAGTATTATCGACTGTTATAGGCTCTATGGCAATGTCTGGCTTTTTACTCAAAGCCTCTTGAGCTATTGCATGGCTGAGAATGGCTAAAGCCATGGAAGTTTGAGAGCCAGAATCCTGCATAACGTTGCAATCTCCTTTCACCACATGATTGGATGGTTGCACAGGGTAATGCCAATCAGGAGACATTTCCATATCATCGCTTGGCCACTTTCTCGGATCTTTAGAATCAAAAGTGCCTATGCAACCACCAGCATCCTCTGCTTTTCTCACAATGGTATCGTTCTTGTTACTCTCACCTGCCTTGATATTAGCAGATTGATTCCATTGAATTTTGCCCTCATTATTCAAACCATGACCCAATTTTTGTTCCAAAGGCCATGTACGTCTCGGTTCTTGACTAGCCATTTGTTCATTTGTGTCCTCTCTCAACTGAGTGAAATCTGAACCACGAGCTAATTCATTTGATTTTGAGCCATCCCACAACCGTTCCCTACCATCTGAACATTGAACTTGTTCCCATCTATCAGTACTTTGCTTCCTCTCTGGACTTGCACGTGGCTGGTTATGATGAGAAAACTTGCAATTGTTTCTGTTACGACAATTTCCAGCAGCAAAAAATTTACAGATAACAAGACTGCTACTGCAAGGTTCACGCTCACCACGTGAGAAGTATGCTTCTTTACTCCTATTATTTTCTCTGTCTCTACTGATATCATTCGGAGAACCTCGTGACGGTTCATGAAATGCACTGTCATGAAGATACTTGCAAGATTCTTCCCTATGACACCTTCCTTTCACAAAGTCGGTACAAAGAGCGGTTGGTCTTCCACTCCTGGAATAGTCCCTAAAATCATGGGGAGTTGTTCTTAAGGATTGGCCCCCCTTTCTGCTCCTATTTTCCCAGCTATCATCCAGATTTTGATTGTCCGGGTGAAGAAATTGACAATCACCACGCCTGCATCTACCAGAAGCAAAATCTCTGCACAAGTGATTAGATACACGTGATCTGTTTCTGTTTCTATCATGAAATCCCGAGTCCCGCTTAAAACTATGAGGACTTCTACTTCTACTCCGACTTCTACTCCAACTCCGGCTTCTACTCCTACCCCTGAAACACAATAAAAAAACAAGTTAATTAATAATGAAGTTGCAATTTAGCATCCCTTGGAATACAAATACCCAAGTGCATAAAAGCTCATTCAAACAAACAACATGGATGCACACACAAACATGCAAATTCAGGATCAAAATTGAGTGACTTGAATAATTGGCATTGTTATCTATGAAAAAAAAAATGCAAATTTATGACAGTTTGAGATTGAATACTTTTGTGATGAAGAAAATAATATAACCTCACCGACCTGCTCCGATCATTTCTATCCGACAGATTTGAGTTATGTCTTCTCCATCCATCTAGACCAGGAGACATTCTTGTGTCGTAGCTTTTGTCAGCATCCCATTCAGCAGTGCCTTCCATATTTTTATTATAGCCTTTAGTACTGTAATTCTCCTTATGTAAATCTCTGGTTCCAGATAAAGGTTCTTTTGACAGAAATCCCCAATCTTCCTTAGATTTATAAAGGGTATTGGTGGTCTCAATACTAGACCACTTGGAAGCATCATCACTTGCAAGTTCAGGAGAGATCAAACCAAGACGTGATTCTTTCCCAGGCCGGCTGTCAGTTTCAAAATGAGATTCTTCTCTCAAATCCCACTTTGACGAGCGTTTTCTGCCACTTCCACTCATAACTCTAGGATTTCCTCCTAAATACAATAAAAATCTGAAGGCAGGATAAAAATAAGTTAATTTTAATGACGCTTCATCCGCACCTAATTGTCAAGTCCAAGGTATTCATACAGATTGAATTGATTGACATTCAGCAAAGAATAGATTAGGCCATAAATACAAGTTTTCATACACTCAATCAAAGACCTAAGCAATGTTAATGAAACTATGCCCTTCAATGTTTCCATATACGCACTAATGAAGGCATGCCATAATTATGTTTCATACGGATAGAGAAAAAGAAAAAAAAAAAACAAATAAGCATAGATGTCTTTCAAGTTTCACATAATATTCCACGCCAAACAATTTACTCCTAGACATCACACTGTTTGATGCAGCAAAAAAATTGACTTCCACACAACCACAAACCTACACAGCCCAAGAAAGAACTAAAATAGATGCAAGGATTCTTGAGTGCATTTTTAAAAGCCAAAGCTCATGTAATCCCTTGATTCAATTCATTCCATCTCGAAAGTATTAACCGTTGAAAACAAGCAAAAGGAAGCCTTTTTTTCCTCCTAAGCTCACTATAACTTTGAAGTTTCATGCAATGATATTCGAATCTCCACCCTCCACATGTTATGATATTCTAAAAAAAGAAACGCTGTAGGAAAGGAATGTTTTTTTCAAGAATCATTTGCAAACTTTTTAAAAAGTGTACTAAACCATGATCATTAGTGCTCCCTTCCCAAAAAAGCTTTTACATTCTTTTTATTGTTTCCATAAAAGCTCATATACATCCTTCAACTAGGAGAATACTAATAGGACCATAAATTGACTTCTTCGGGATTGAATTTGTTGAGGAAGTATTAGAGAAAATCTAAAGCCCACCTTGCATCTAGTTGAGTAGAGTCCAAAGATCCCCATCATAAGAAAACATTATTTCCATTAATTGATTCTAAACAAAAGTGTTGGAGATTCTCACATTGTGGCAATTGTCCCACATTGGAAGGTGAGGATTCTTCAACATCTTTATAAGAAATATGGGTTACTCCCATCCCTTATAGCCAATTGGTTTGGAGGTGGAACCTCATATTATCTAATAAAAAGTCTCCTTCCCTTTAAACCCCTCCAATTTCAACTATATAGATTTTTTTGGATAAGAAGCAAAGAACATATTACTTAAAGAAGAGTTTACAGAAGAGGAAACATCTCCACACCGCCAAAGGGTTACATTCCTAATTGGTCATGATATGAACAAGATAACAATTATAAAAATAATTATAAAGAGAACACCAAATGAATGCAAAAGGTCTAATGGAGTCGAAAGGTCCTCCACAACATGTAACCTTTAGAAAAACCAACAGTAAAAAAAACCTCATCCACGGTCTTTGGAAAGCATCAACTCAAACCAAACAACAAAAGTACCATGCTCCAAAGAAATCCGACAACAAGGCACTAAATGAAAAGTTGTCTATAGGTCTCAGGTTCGAAAGTTTGAGTGAGTTTAAAAATAAAAACCTTGATGTCTCCCAGATCTAAGCCTTTGGGCTTGTTCAGGTACCCAAGTATAGGGGAACTAAGCTCCAATTTCTCGATTATTAAAAAAAAATCCATAATCCTCCACACTCCCTTTACAAAGGCACACACCAATTAGGACACAAACAATAACTAGGTCATTTCCAATATTGAGCTTGTCTTATTCTTTCCTATTTAATATCAAACTATTTCAAATATCAATGAAATGTTCGTTTCCTTTTTTTTTTTTAAGGTTTTAAGCTTGTCTTGCAAATAATCCACAAAAAAAAAAAGTTCACCTTCCTTTAAATCTTATGTCTCCTAATAAAGTCAAATCAATGTTGATATGGCCGTGAAAAATTAGCAAAGCAAGGGCGAGCAGTTCACTGTGAACGCACCATCTTTGTTGAGGATGAGTATCATTTTTCAGCACCGACCCAAGCTTTAGAGATGGCCTTCAAAGTTCTTTTAGACCACAAACCTCCGCTAGAATCTACTCCCCTCCTTGATCTTATTCGTGTATTTACTAGCTATGACCTCTTTCCAAAAACAAATCTCAATACACCCTGTCATAGATTTTCTCAAAATCCAGCTTGATCACCCAACCTAACCTTTCTTATTCTTGCTATTATACTCCCAATTAGCTCATTGGCCAAAGTCCACAATTTGACTTCGAGGAACAAAAGCTTACTGTTTCTAGAAGATCGTGCTACTCAACACCTTTTTTATCTGTTAAAAAAGACTTCGGCCACCACTTCGTAGATGCTACTAACAAAACTGATTGGTCTATACTCGGCCACTTTAGTTACTCTGACCTTTTTAGAGATGAGGCAAAGCACAAAGGTAATCTCATTCACACATTTATTCACGATGCCTTTCTCATAATGTACTCTTCAACAACTAATAAGTCATTGAAGTAATTTTCAATTAATCCAACCCTCCCTTCCCATGTAATTTATCCACAATCCATGGTTCATTCTCCTTGTGCTTGGCGAACTATAGTTATCCCATAAAATTGTTCAAAATAAGCTTGCTGTAAAAAATTGACTTAGTTCCATGAATTTGTGCTAATGCCCAATTGCTCTTGTTCCAGAAGCCATTTCCATAAGTTATTATTGTACACCCTTGCTAATCTTTCAATCAACCGACCACGTGAAGATACTGCAGAAAATTATATGTTGACATTAGCACACTCTACGCGATACATTAACTATAGAAGAGGACATCTATCAAGGTACCTACTACCTAATATGTTAGGGTCTAATCAATTAACTTAGGCAGGAACAAGAACCTAAGACCGCAGGAGGTAAGATAATAAGTATACAACCAGTAACTAAATTATTTAAGACTAAGCCCAATGTTTTAATGAGTAATATAAATGAATATTTTTCGAATAAGAAAATTTCATTGATTAATGAAAAAGTGAAAAACTCCCAGCACCAAAGGCGAATACAAAAAAATTAACTCCTGAAGGAGAAGAGAAGTAATATAAATGATAATAATAATAATCTAATTTGCGACTTAAGACAAAAAAAAAAAAAAAAAAAAATCAAATTACAAATATTTTAACTACTTAGATTTGACATACAATAAATATAAAGAATGCCACATAAAAAGCTGACGAGTCTTTTATTTTTTTGGTAGGTTTCAAGGTTAAGCTTACATTAATGAGTCTTCAGTAGACAGAATTTACTACAATTACAATTACAATTACAATTCAAAATATAAAATTCTTGTTATTATTATTATAATAAAGGTTTCAAGTAGACAAGAAAGAGAAACTAAAAGAAGGGAGAGCAATGTGCAGACTCATAGAAATACGTCACAAAACCCTACAACAGAATCGCATGGAATAACATGCCAAAGGGCACATGAATTTCTTTTTTACTTTTTTATATCCATGAGTGTCCAGGCAGCTTATGCGCACCTCGGCTATTCTTGCGATTGTGGAACAACCTATCAGAACCTAGAAAATTTGGATGACAATGAAACCTGTGAGAAAATAATTCTTAGGTAGGTGGTCACCATGAATTAAAGGTCCTCTTGACCACTAGGTCAACCCATGATGGTCGAGCACATGAACAATCAACAAAACCATTCTCCGAATTTTCGTATCTACATCCACAGACATTATCAATTGAGCTATCCACCCTATAGTCCTACCTTAATTAGTTGTTTGGTTGCAAAAAATAAGAAATGCAACTATTTCGTAATCCTACATTAACTATTCGTTTGATCACAAAAAATAAGAATGTCACTAATAATGCCCCTCGGGATATTTCGTTTCCCAATCTAAAATTTTGATTCCACACATCAAATGAAATAGTCAAACAGGTTCATCCTAACCTTGAATTTTCTATTATCCAAAACCTTTCCATGACCAGAACCACATAATGAGTACTATGACATAAAATCTTAACATCCAACTATTCAAAACTTAGTCTTCAAAAGTACAAACACTCCTCCAACTATAAAATAAACGAGGCACGAAAACTCCACTATACTGTATATGTCAATGTCAAGGGAAGGAATCTATTGCAGCACTAATAAGCACTAACGTTCAGCACATGACTCAGGGTTCGTTTTAATTTAGTATGCACCTAAGAGATGTGCTTATAAGCATTTTTCCTTCAATTTCAATAATTCGAATAAATCCTTCCACAGGCTACCAACCAGGCATAAAAAATTTCACTTGTAAAAATATACTAAAGTGCCAACAAGTCCTGTGTGCTCCTGCCATCTTTCTAAAGCAACAAGCAAGAAACTTATCAACAATAACAAAAAACTGTCCAAAATTTTGAGCTCCCTAATAGAATGTCATGGTCGGATCTGGAGTGGTAGCCTGAGATCATATCTCAACCTCCAAAGATCGTTTGAATTTCAGATTCATACTAGAAAAGATATGGCTTTCACTTTCAGGTTAAGAAAATTGAACTGCAGGTATGCAAGTGCAAAAATCATCAATTCGCCTAATCTTTCCTTCCTTAAAACCCCACTTACAAGAATCAAATAAACTATAAAAGTTCTATCATCTCCATAGTATAGCATTTTTCAACAAAAAGAACAGAGTGTAGCATTCTTTTTGGACAAAGACAATCTTCTTCACCTCAGCAACAATTCAATCTACGTAACTTCACTGAAATAGAGTTGGAAGTAAGATTAGTCAAATCCTAAGGGAATATCACCTTCATTTCTCAAAAAGCCGGCTCAAAGACAAAAATAAGAATAAACCCAATTCCAAAACTCGATTCCCAAAAATGCCCATAAGCACAAACAAAAAATAACAACCCCACGCAAAAAGGTCCAAACTTGGAAGTCCAAGAACACAACAGCACATACAATCCCAAGCAAAAAGAGTAAGAAATCAAAACCCAGATAAGAACACATCTACACAACCAAATTGCAGAAGATTAAGAGAAGAGGGAAACGTAGAACTCACGTGAAAAAAAAGGAAGCAGAAATCGATGGCGAAACCCTAGAAAATAAGTGAAGGAGAATATAGAGGCGCCACGAACTGAGCTAAGTCTTGAGAGCGGATGGTTTGGCCATCTTTTTGGCTGAGTGAAGCGAGAAGAAGATTAAGAGTGAGGAGTAGGCGAAAAAGGGTTCGAAGACTTTGAGACCGAACACACAGTTTCCTAATCGCGATAAATTTTCCTTTTTCTCGATTTTATTTTCTTAGGCCATGTTTTGGTTGGGGGTGTTGGAATCTAAATTTTCCGAAATTTGCATTTCGTGCAATTCATCTTCTCGAATAAAATATTGTATTTGGTTCCTTATATTGTTCATTAAATCTTAATAAAATATTGAAAGTAATTTAAGTAATGTCTTGACATTACTTAAATTATGAAACTTACCTCACTTTAATTTTCTTTAATTTTATCTTTCTATTTTTTTAAGTTTACGAATAACAAGATGTAGTTCTCATTATTCTAAAAAAAAAAAAATGTGGCTCTCGTTGAGCCATATAAGTGAACTTCACAATTTAAGTGATGTCAAATTTATGAAATTTTTTGTTATTATTATTATTATTATTATTATTATTATTATTATAAATTAATAATGGTGATATAATTACAAGCCTACACAATAATAGCAATAGTAATAATAATAAATATTATTTTTTAAGTTTATAATTATAATTATAATAATTATTATTATTATTGGTTTGTTAATAACCATTTACATTTGGTTAATAACCATTTACATTTGAATGGACATATTTACAAACAAATTAAATGTTGCATAAAAAAATTAATTAAATAACTAATTAGAAATACTAGTCATCTTCTTTCACTATTTTTTTTTTTTAATAATCTTTGATACTGTTTAAAAAAAAATGTTTTATCACCATGTTACAAATAATGTATAACAAAATTATTTTTAAAAAGTAAATCATGTGATAACAAGATAAAATGACTCAATTAAACAGGTAAATAGAAATATAAGCAATCTCCTTCAAGACGAGTAATATGAATGACAACAATTGTAATTGAGGATTTCTTAAACAGTATTGTCAACAATTGTAAAACGGCTTATGATTATATAGTAAAATTAAACAAGTTATAATAAAAGATATTAACAAATAAAAGTCATAAATTAGATTTTAAAAAAAGAAAAAAAAACACATGCTTAACTGGGAGGTAAAATCGTTGATGTTAAAATAAATAAAAATACATATTTCGGGTGAAAGGACATGAAAAAAAGGTTGAGAGAGAAATAATGATGACAGAAATTAAGAGACATGACAAGAATTTATTATATTTTGAAAATCACACCAAAACCAAGTGAAGGGTTGACATTGAAAAATAGATGGTTTTGAAATCAATTCCAAAATCATGTTTAAATACGGTGAACCAAACACTGGTTTGGATTTAGATTCCAAACCAATCCAAATCCAACCAATGAACCAAACATGGCCTTAGTGTTTTTTTTTATTCCAATTCTTCAGCAATTTTTTTTTTTTGAAACATTCTTGAGGAGTTAATTTGAATGTAGATGAAGTTTTGAATGAAGAGTTAATTTGAGTAGTTAAAAATTGAGAGTTTAAGAGAAAAAAATCGTTTGAATGTAGTTTTTTTTTTTTTTTGTAGAGAAGCTAAAGACAATAACTTGTTTGTATGTAGATTTGAAATAAGTAGTTATTTTGAAAAATTAAAAAAGAATTATTAGAAATTAGTAGTTAAAAATGAGCTATTTTAAGTAGTTAAAAATAAAATGTTAGAGATGGAAGAGTTATTTTGAGTAGTTAGAAATGAATCGTTAGAAATTAGTGGTTAAAAATGAGGAATTGTTTTTAATAGCAGAAATGAATAGTTGTTTTGAGTAATTATAGTAACTCGTTTAGATGTAATTTTTTTAAAAGTACTTAATAAATATTCATTTTAAATCCTCCATAAATTCAACAAACAAACACCCCTCAGGTTATGTAATGAAACAAAGGAAATTAAGTAGGGTCATGATGGTGATGGACCCTAATAGGCTAATATGGAAATATTTTCATTTTTTGTGGTCAATCATAAGTTTTAGAGAGAAGTTCTGCATGGGTTTATGGTAGGCTTGGCCTCAGAAGTTGGGAGGATCTGTCTTTAGTTGGGAAGAGGACTTTTTACTCTTCATACAGGGTGTTAGTGTGGTCTTCTCTTTTTCAATGGAAGTATGTATTTTCTCCTTTCTCTAAGCTTTGGGGATACCACCTTCCAGGGCTTTGTCAAGAAGCTCGGCCGTCTCAGGAAAAACAAGGGTCCTCGAGGTTGCAGCGGTGCATGTAGTCAGGCCCTATGAAGATTTTAGTCGAGTGCAGGGCGTGGGCAGCCAATGTTTATTTGTTTGGTTATTGTCTATCAATTTTCTATTTTCTATGGTAGTTTTAGTTGGTTGTTGTTGTTTGTTTACATATTTTACAGTTGGTAGATAAAAGTAGGCATTTTAGGTTGGATGGTTCAGTTGATCCATAGGAGAAAATTGTCATGTTTTGGACGATTTTCTTTCTCCTCTTGTTTTGGTTGGATCTCAAACCTTAGTAGGATACTTCTATTTTGGATTACCCCTAAAGTGCATCAAAAGACAACAAAGATCGATTTAACAAAGTTTTATGGGCCTTTCCCTTTAGATTCTTGAATGTTTTCTTTGTTCCTTCCAATTGGTTATGTATGGAATGAATGTGGTTGTTGCTCCTCATATTTGGTTTGATTTAAGGAATATTTACTTTCAAAATATATAATGCTAACTTTTATAGTATGAGGTCGACAAAACAATTGTTTGAACGCTTACATTTGATGGTTGAAGTAATTTCAAACAAATTAATTCTACCTATTATGTATTAAACTCATTTTCTCTAAGGGGTACTGAGAATCATTCCCTCATAATTTCATTTTCCCGTAACCACTTTTTATTATCTCATAACTTCTCTTTAATCTCTCATCCATAACCACTTCTCATCCTTACTATTTAATTCTTCCCATAATTATTTTGATCACTCAAAATATAAGTAATGGTTCTTCCATAATTATGATCTTTACCTCAACCACATAGTATCATTCATTCTTCCTTTAAATCTTATTTGTATTTTCATTCACCTTGCTTCAAACACTCCCTAATTTTCAAAATAATGATTTAAGTATAAAATCAATTTATGATGGTTAGGAATCAATGTACAAAATTCAAGTACATTAATATTTTATATAGTTTAGTTAGAAATGAAAAGGCTATGTGTATTATAGTGAGTGGTTGCCAATAATTTAACCTTTATGATTAATGTGTTTCTATCCTCAACCTCAAACATTAATCTTTCCAATGGGAGATTATATGAGTGTGTATTCAAACAAATAATTGATGTATGTGTGTAACAAAGATCATGACAAATGTTGTATGGGAGAATATTGTTGGGCGTTGTTGTTTGTTCGAAATGATAAAACAACTTAACTAGAGAGCCAATTTTTCTATCTTGTTTTCCATTGTAAATTGAAATTGCTAGCCAATTTATTAGACTAACTTAATCAACTTTAAAGAGCAAAGAAAGGAGTGAAGCCCCTCTAACGATAAGGAAATAATTAAAGTTTCTTTAAATTGTTTGCGAGATTCAACGCAAACTACTATACTCATTATCAATTAATTTTGAAATAAAAACACATGTTTTTTTAAGATTAATATATTAAGAATAAAACCCCGAGCTAAGCTACTCTAACAACACCACATAGGCAATTAGAGGGGGGAGATTCTCCCGTCTCAAAACAACTTCAACATCGTCTTCAACACCCTGAACATCAGGGAAGTCCAAAACACAAAATCGAATAGGGGCCTGGCTGACCAAGGCTTTAGCGAGCAGATCAACTACACCATTACAATCCCGCCTATAGAAAGAAATGTTATCTAACCATTTAACTATTAATATTGGAATTAAAACAAGAATGGGCCCATTAACCTTTTAATCTCATTTGACCTACTGCCGTAAAATGCAATATAAATTGCAATTGCAATTTGTGCAGCTGAGGTGTCTAAGTTGGAAAATGTCGCAATTGTGAGTGTGTGTACAGCCGTCTATCAACTAAAACCAAGAAAAGAAAGAAAAGGCTCTCTGCCTTTTGGGTCGCACAATGACGACGAGAGAATAGAAAAGAATTCAATTTCTTTTGTGAGTTTATTTCTTTAAAGTTTTGTTGTAGGGATTTCTTTCACCATTAAGGAGTTTATTTTCTAGAGTGATTCGTGAGCCTTTTGAGAGAAAAGTGAGAGAGATTATTCTTGAGCGCTGTAAAACTCTTGTATTTTCTCCCTGATATTTTAGTGGAACCTGTATTGGTAGCAGAAGACTGAAGGTAGTCATCATTGGTTGAACCAGTATAAATTCGATGTCATTTTTTCTTCCCTTAAACTTTATTATTTATCGTTCTTATTGCTTGGAAGTTTAGGTTGCTTTAGCTATACTTTTAAGCTGTTGGTTTCAAATTGATAATTTCGTTGTGCAATTTGGAACTCAAACTTGATCTGGAAGAGGCAAGAATATGTTTATCTGAATTGTTGAATTATTTGGATTGATTGTATTTTGACGACATTGAGCCAATTTTGCCTAACAAGTGATATCAGAGCATCAGGTTGTAGAACGATGACTGGAAGAAATGAGAAATTGGTGATTTTTTATGGACGTTTTGGAAATGTCAGATATTAGATTATCTATATTCGAAAGATTTGTATTTACCATTGGAAGGGAAACCCGATGACATGAGAGAAGCTTAATGGAAAAAGTTGGACAGGAAAGTGTTAGGCACCATTCGTTTGACTTTGACAAAGAATGTACAAAGTAGTGTTGTGAAGGCGACGACTACCGAAGAGCTGATGACAGCTTTGTCCAACATGTATGAAAAACTCTCGATAAATAATAAGGTGTATCCCGCAACTCGATTTTTTAATTTAAAAATGGCTGAAGGTACATCTGTGACTACCCATATTAATGAATTCGATTTAATGATAAATAAATTAGCTGTTGTTGACTTAGATTTTACAAATGAAGTAAATGCAATTTTGTTGTTGAGATCTTTACCTGACATTTGGGAAACAATGAAAGCTGCAATTTCGAATTCATGTGAAAAGAAGAAATTAGAGTTTTCACAAGTTAGAGATTCTGCTATTGCAGAAGGGATTCGCAGAAAGGACTCGGGTGTTGCTTCTACTTCTGGTTCAACGTTGAATGTCGATAGAGGCAGAAGTAACAACAGAAGTCAAGGGAATCGAGGTAAATCAAAAAACAATAGAAGTAAGTCCAAAAATGGTAGATTTGAGTGTTGGAACTGTGGTAAGAGAGGACATCTGAGAAAGAACTGCATGGCCCCAAAGAAAACTGAGGGCAATGAAGCTGGTGCAAATATTGTTGCTAATGAAGCACAGGATGCTCTAGTTCTGGCAGTGGAATGTGCTCATGAAACATGGGTGATAGATTCAGGTGCGTCGTTTCATACTACAGGTCAGCGTGACATTCTTGAGAATTATGTTGTAGGAAATCATGGAAAAGTCTATCTAGCTAATGGGGAACCTTTAGACATCATTGGGATCGGTGACGTAAGATTGAAAATGGCAAATGGTTCGATTTGAAAATTTAGCAAGGTACGTCACGTTCAAAATATGATGAACAATTTGATTTCTTAAGGGCAGTTAGACAGTGATGGATATGAGATTAGCTTTAGCCAAGAAAATTGAAAGGTTACAAAATACGCCATGGTGATTACTCGAGGAAGAAAGTCAAGAACTTTGTATGTTAGCAATAATGACATAGACATGGTGGCAGTTGTAGATCATTCAGGTGAAACTGATTTGTGGCACAACAGCTTGGGACACATGAGTGAAAAAGGTATGAAAATTCTTCACTCACCAGGGAAGTTACTGGGATTTAAGGCAGTTTAACATAAGTTGTGTGAGGGTTGTGTATTTAGAAAGCAGAAAATAGTCAGTTTCTCAAAGACAAGAGCAAAAGCTAAAATCAACGAGGTTAGAGTTAGGTCACAGTGATGTGTGGGGACCTCCGGAAGTATCTTCCATTTGTGGTTTCAGATACTATGTGACCTTCATACATGACTCAAACAGGAAGGTGTGGACTTATTTTCTCAAACATCTGTTTTCAAACTTGGAAGGCTATGGTTGAGAATGAGACAAGTCTGAAAGTCAAGAGCTTGAAGTCAGATAACACCGGAGAATATGTTAGTGGAGAATTCAAAATATATTGTGCAGACAATGGTATTGTGATGGTAAAGACAGTTCTAGGGACACTGCAGCAGAATGGTATGGCAGAGAGAATGAATAGAACGCTGAATGAGCGTGCCAGGAGCATAAGATTACATGCAGGATTGCCTAAGATGTTCTGGGCTGAGGCAATTAACACGGCGACCTATCTGACCAATAGGAGCCCGACCATACCACTAGATTTCAAATTGACTTAAGAAGTATGAAGCGGTAACCAAGTAAACCTTTCTCATCTAAAGGTCTTTTGCAAATAGGAGTAAACTAGATCCTAAATCCAAAAAGTGTTACTTTATTGGATATGGTGGTGCTGAAATGGGATACAAGTTTTGGGATAACCAAAATAAGAAGATAATCAAAAGTAGAGATGTGATCTTCAATAAAGAAGTTTTATATAAGAATAGAACAACAGTTGATTCAAATACATATGAGAGTAAAGAAGAGAAGACTTTGTGTATAAGTCTTCCTGATGTTGACACCAAAACAACAAGGATTGAAGATAAGAATGTAGTTACTCTAGATGAAACAGTTGTGGAAACTGAAGAAACAGTTGTTGAAACTGAAGGACTAGTTATTGAAGCTGGTGAACAGACTGTGGAACATCAGAAAGTTTAGAGAACGCCACCTCTACCAGTTAGGAGGTCTAGTAGAACTATCAGACCACCACAGAGGTATTCTCCTACTCTAAATTATATATTATTGACTGACAGAGGTGAACCAGAATACTATGATGAGACAGTTCAAGTTGAAGATTCTATCAAGTGGGAGTTAGCCATGAAAGATGAGATGGATTCTCTTATGACGAACCATACATGGCAACTAGCTGAATTACCCAGAGGTAAGAAATCTTTGAAGAACAAGTGGGTTTATAGAATCAAGAAAGAACCCGATGGTAGCAAAAGATATAAAGCAAGGCTTGTAGTCAAAGACTGTCAACAGAAAGAAGGTGTTGACTTTAATGAGATATTTTCTTTTGTAGTTAAACTAACTACTATTAGAATTGTATTGTCGATAGTGGTAGAAAAGGATCTGTTCCTGAAACAGATGGATGTAAAAACTGTTTTTCTTCATGGAGATTTGGATGAATAAATTTACATGGTATAACCACAAGGTTTCACAGTTCAGGGAAAAGAGAAAATGGTTTACAAACTTCAGAGAAGCCTGTATGGTCTCAAACAGGCACTCAGACAGTGGTATAAGAAGTTTTATAGTTTTATGTGCAACAGTGGGTTTCAGAGATGTCAGACAGATCATTGTTGCTACATAAGGTCTCAACGTAACTCGTATATTATTTTACTGCTATATGTTGATGATATGTTGATAGAAGGTGCGAACAAACAGAAAATTATGAAGATAAAGAGTGAATTATCTCAAGAATTTGATATGAAAGATTTGGAGCTGCCAAACAAATCTTAGGAATAAGGATTGAGAGAAGAGATGGTATATTGAAATTGTCACAGGAAGAATATGTGAAAAAGGTGTTAAAGAGATTTAACATGGAAAACGCAAAACCTGTGAGTACTCTTTTAGCCTGTCACTTTAAATTATCTAAGGAGTACTCACCCACTACAGAGCAAGACATAAATGATATGGCTAGAGTGTCACATGCTTTAGCTATAGGGAGCCTGATGTATGCTATGGTTTGCACAAGACCCGATATTGCACATGCAGTGGGAGTTGTCAGTAGGT
>JBBMKA010000026.1:9664076-9675047 GCA_037833695.1 Sechiopsis laciniata | reverse complement strand
TATATATATAGTTAAGGTATTTATAAACGTCAACAACTAATACCATTTGATAATTTTTTTTTTTTTTTTTTGAGTTAATTTGATAATCAATTTATTAATGATTTTTGTTTCACTGTTAACATATTTTGAAAAATCATATCATATTTTAGAAACTAAATAGAATAGTTTTCAAAAAATCAATTTTTTAAATTTAGTTAATAAATCAAATACTTCTTTAAATTATTATAATGAAATGAAGAGAAAACAAGTTTATTATTATTATTATTATTATTATTATTATTATTATTATTATTGTCAAGGAGAACTTAACAAAGTTTTAAATTAGACTAGCTGACAGAGACAGACATTATCTTTTTTCCAACAAAAAAAAATATTTTAGCAAAAACTATTTTTTCTACATTTTAAAATCATCTTTAAAAAATCAATATTAAAAAGACTTGAAAGCAAGTAAAAAGACGTTTTAAAAAAATAATATAAAAAGTGATTATAAAAACTGCCAACCTAAAAATCAACCTTGTATTATAATTTTCAAGTGAAAAAGAATACAAGTTTAGTATTTTATGAAAATATTAGGGTTAGATGCTTTTTTTTTTTTTTTTTTTTTGCAGATACAAATACATTAATTTCAAGAAGAAAAAAAAAAGGCTCACTGAAAAGACTCACGTGTTCAGAACTCACACTATAATGGATTAACTTTAAAGAAGTATAAATGAAGCAATTTTTGGAGGAAGAAAAAAACAAATCTGCCCTTATTTCCTTTTCTACTGTGAGCCAACAGTCTCCAAATTGCTTTCAAAGCAAGTAAGGTGGATTGGAGACTGGCTACACATGTCAAAACTTTGCTCGTAGGCACAAACATACCTTTTTATCATTTTTAATATTTGAAAATTGAAACTTCGCTCCACTACATATTCAGTAGCACTATATCACAAAGTCACAAACCTGAAAGACAATGAAAAAATTTTCAATTAACCTCTCTCGTAAGTTTCAAACCTGAGACCTTCAAAAGAAAATATCGGGCGGGACAGGTTGAGGGCATACCTGGTTCACAATAGGTAGGTATTTGCAGCCATGTCCAATTGCTGATTGTTCAACAAGAAAACAAAATCGAAATCTGCAACTCCAATAGATGCACAATCCACCATCACCCATGGTACTCACCTATATTCAACCAAAATCACCTAAAGCATGTTTATTTTATGAATAAGGTGAAATGAAAGGGACTCAGCCTTTATCCATTAAAGGTTCAATGTCATGTTATGATGTTAGATGATGCAGTGCATGGAATTCTCAAGAAATGTGCAACTTTCAAAGCTGAAAAATCACTCTTTGTTTGGAGTAAAGCTTTAAGCATATGGAACAAAAAGATCATATTTGTAAAGTCTATACTGGTTTGGTTTTACATCTGAAATTTGTAAAACAAATAAGATAGGGTGGCTAGATGGTAATTAAAAAAAGCCTTCTTATTGAACATAAAGAGTATCAAATTTCAGAGTCAGATTTCGTCTCTTTGGGCGGTGCGAGCTGCCTGGTAAGCCGTGATCTTGTCCATGGATCCAATGGAGCCTTCTGTGGTGATTGAGGAGTTGGTGGCTTTGACTGTCTTAGCTCATTTTCTCTATCAATAAATCTGTAGCAATAGCATATAAAAATTATGAATTAACAAAATTGATTCACCATTTACAAAGAGTGGGCCATCAAATAGGTTAATGACTTTCTCAACCAAAAAATTTGTATAACAGAAATAGACAATTTTTCATTTTATTTGATAGGAAAATCGAAATATTGCAAAACAGAAATATACAATTAAAGATTGTAACAGCAGTATTACTCATTACTGTTCATTATGGGAGAAATACATCAGCTATTTATTATTTATAACAGATGAAAGTTATATTACTGAAGAAATATAGCAGCTGTCGATGGTAATCACTTACTCGATATAAGCCATCGGTGCGGCATCACCAACACGTATACGAGTCCGAAGAAACCTTGTATATCCACCAGCTCTATCTCTATTGAACACAATATCTGTCCAGTTTAATACTTAAAAATAAAATCGTGAACCAAAGATTTACAGATTTGAGATTCACTTGTATCGATAAGCCAGTTCTGTGAATAGTTTGTGAATGACATCATCGCCACGAACAAATGCAGCAGCACGCCTTGCAGCACAAAGAGTGCCCTAGATTGATAACAAAATAAAATGACTCACAGCATGCTTTGAATCTATGATAGTTAAAAACTTTTTTACACTAGCTCTGTAAGTATTTTAGGGCAATTGATTAAAAAAAATATAGTATTTAGTGCAATGGTTGATTTCATCAGTTATCTTGGATTCTAGTATGTTAGGATCAGAGTAAACAACAAAATGTCCTCGGTGCAAACAAGAATAAGCAGAAGCAGAATTATATACACCCTTGTGTAAAGCAGAGCCACTGCATTTTAAATTTTAAACTAATAGGTATTTCAGAAATTGCTATGCCACTTCAATCTCAACAATAATAAACAAACTTAAAATCACTGCTCCTTATTCACTTTCAAATAGTTTGCCTGATCCTAACAACAAATCTTCCTTCTGAAAGCCTTTCTTTCCCATATTCACATTCCCTTATTCTTTTTAGGTTTCCATCTTTTGAGAACTACGTATACACTAACTTAAGAAGCATTGAAATAACGTCGTCATCCTCGGCCCAAATTTTAATGGTTTAAACTATTAACTGGAGATGCCTCTTTCTTATTTCACTTTGCTTCCAATGTGGGTTGCAGGCCAAATCCTATTTCCCTAATTTACCCGCAAGTTTTTCTTTTTGATAAACTTCCATAATTCCATTGAGATAAACACGAAAGAAACAAGGCCAAAAAGAGCCCACAATCCAACAAAATATGACCTAAAGAACAATCCCTTAAACAAATTAGAACGGAAGCCCACAATCTAATAAGGGACCAGTGCTGTCATGTCAAAGGATATTTCTTGCCCTTGAAAAATTCAATTGTTTCTATCCCCCACAGACGCCCAAACGCCAACCTCCCACAAAAATTTGCCTTCTTCACGAAAGGGGGTAGCCTAAACATTTAAGCGGGCCATACCCTTACAATCCCTAGGCCTAGCAAAAGAATATCCTAAATCTAGAAATAAACTATTTCAAAACCAACTTGGTAAAATTACACTGCCAAATAACATGATTCAGGTCACTTTCTTCCCTAAACCCGCAAGTCTAATTATCAAGCCCATGCCAAACACATTCTCTTGCTTTCCTGATTAGAATCGATTTGCAAATCTTGAGCCTTTTTCTCTCCCTCGAAGTTTTACTCGTTACTCATTTTAGACCAGCTAAATCTTGAACCATATGCACTTCATTTATTATCATATCGACAAAAAGTTTCACTAAAATCAAAATTAGAAGGCAAAAGGAACATTTTGAGAAGGGAACGCAAAAGGTTGAAGTTATACAGACCTCCTTTCCAAGTTGTACCATATTATCAGCATGCCGGCGAACTTCCTTAGCCTAAAAACAGGGTGGAAGGAAAAGACCGTAATAGTTCAGAATACAGTCATAAATTCATAGAAGTGCTAAATAGGGGTGCAAGGCAAAACCGAACCGAACCAATCCAATGGATCAGATTGGTTTTTTAGCACAAAGTTGGACATATCGGTTTATAATTTGAAAATATTGGATCGGTTCCGGTTTTCGTTTTCAAAAACCAATAAAAACCGATCCAAACCGAAATGTATATATTGTCAATAAATCATATAAAGTCATATTTATTCCATTATTTAGATGATTTTTTAAAGTTTTGAGATGAACTTACTGTTTTTTTATCCTTCGAATGTCAATATATTTTCTAAGTAACTTCCTCAAACTTTACTTTTTTCATATTACTTTGTCATTATCTATTTAAAATTAATTTTATGAAAGAAAATTAGATGCAAGAACCAAACTTATTTAAGAAAATTGGAGAAGTTTCTTTTAGTTAGAAATGTTGTTTTTGATATATTAAAAATATTGGACATTGGATCGGATCCAAAACCGAACCGAACTAATTGAAAACCGAACCGTTGGTTCTATACTTTATTGGACATTGGATTGGATCCATTTTTAGAAAACCAAAGATATCGGTTCGGTTATCGGTTTGGCACAAAACCAACAAAAACCGAACCGAAATCACCCCTATCTGACTCTAGGGCAATCTGGAAACTGGCTCCAAGCCGAGGGATTTGGCGAGCAGAGCTACCCGTTCTTTAACAGGCCCTTTCCTCGCGGTGAGAAGTGGATCTGATACGACTCACCCAGGGCATTGTAGCCCAAACCACATACCTGGAGGGTTTCCTATGCTACTAGTAAACAGTTGTTAGGGCTGTGAGCCTGGTCGGCCGACCATCCACGGAAGTTCTAACTCAAGGACGTCGTCACAAGTTACAGTGTGAGCTCGAAACATCATCGTCCACACTGGTCTACTAGTACCTCTCTTCGTCTAGTGACTCGATCAGGCTTAATCGAGGCATCAAGACGTGTCAGACACAAGCAAGTCCACAACAGGAGAACATGCGATTCAACATGCAAAATCACACAATATGCATACGATACATCATCAATGGCAATAGATATTTTGCATGCTCTCCATACAATCAGCACATGCATACAACCACACAAATCATGCTACAATCATGACAAGTAAATCGATACAACCAATCCAATACATGTATTAACCACAAGCCTCGAGGAGGGGGTAAAAGGTCTCTTACCTCGGCTGAATCTACTAAATGAAATGAAGAACTCATGAAGCCTCCTGACAGTCAAACCACAAGCCCTGAATAGAACAAACCGATCAAAACTAGCACCTTAAACTATCCCAAAAGAACTCAGAGCATCGAAATTACCTAACCACGAAGAATCTCGATATACGTGCCCGACGATCCCACGTACCTAACAAACTCGGCTCGAACAAACGAGAAGTAACTCGGTTCAAAATTGGTCAACAAAAGTTAAAGGGTCAATACTTACAATTTAACCCAAACAAACCACCATTAAGCCAAACACTCCCTAAACTCATAACCAAACACTGCTTAATCATAACTTGAATGCCCATAAACCAGCAGCCAAACAGTCCTTACTCTTTAATTGAATAACCTTAGACATACAACCAAACAAACCTAAATCTTCATTTAAATAAGCCTGAACCTGAACCAAACAGCCCCTAATCCACATTAGAATAGCCTTAAACCCAACTTAAATAGCAAAACCCATTTACCAAACACCCATCTTCTCCTCCATTTAGCCACCTTTTTCAACACAAACTCAAATAAGAGAGAGAAAGAGACCTTACCTTCAAACTCCGGCGACGGCAACAGATGAACCCCCTCGCTGAAGACACACCTCGAACCCGCGTGACCCCAGCTGCTCGGTCGAAAGCTCGGCAACGGCCAACAAACCCACACGCAACGACGATGTCGCAACAACCCACGGAAGCCCCAAACCCAGCTCCTGCACCCTTCAACGCAGAACCGACGACAAATCAGGCGAGCTGGTCGGAAAACGGGGAGAGAGAGAAGGAGGCGGCGCAGAGCTCGAGGATGAACAGTGATGAGACTTCCCTAGGGTTCCGAAAAATGCAAAAAATAATGGTTGTAAAAGGACCGGCTTGCCCATCTCTTCTCTCATAACCACAAAATTGCCACCAACTCTCAAATTAACAAAATACCAACTCAATTTCTTTATTTTAAAGGGCCAAAAGGTGGTTAATACAAAATGAAATTTGAAAATTTAATTTAAAAAACGGGACATACCAAATAATTTTTGAAAACACATTTAAATTTAAGTTAATTTTTCAATAACTAAAATAAAAAATCTAATTAATTGTATGAAAAATATTAATATTATATAAAGATTTTCTTTTCTAACAGAACGAATCGACCACTTAACTGAAAAAATTTACGATTAAATATTTTTTTAACCGACACCGACAGACATATACTTGAAAATTTGATCACCTTTTATCCAGTCACTCAATTTAATTTTGGGAGAATGACCACCAAATTAGAGTTTTTTTTTTTTTTTTTTTTTTTTTTTAAGAAAATCCGACCATTTCACAAGGGCCGATTCAAATATGAAGGTTACTTTTTCTACCACCAAATCTTTAAAATAATGTTGAACAAATCACCAATATAATATTGTAATTTCTTATTAATATAAAAGATTAAAACTAATTTAATATCATTTAAAATATTCTTAATATTTTTATAAAAAATAATTTAAATTACAATGAAAGTCCAAATTGAGAGAAAATTACAAAAGAATACTCTAATTAAAAATGAGGGAAACATAACTATAGTCAACAAAAAAAAAAAAAGTGCAGTGTTTTATAAGATCCAAGCACATTAATAATTATAGTTGTAGTTGAAAATTTTATCTTCAAAAATTCTTTTATTACATTATTGCATTATTGTTAGATTCCTTGAAAGAAAGCTTTCACCACACATAAGGTTCGGAAAAACTTGAGAAATCAAGCATCTATAATATTAATAAATTCAAAATATTTTGTAGATTTCTAAGATTTTTGTTTTTTTTTGTTTTTTTGTTTTTTTAGTAAATTCAAATATCATACAAAAAAAAAAGTCTATCATTTATATTTATAAGTTCAAAGTATTTCTAAGAATAATTTTTCTATATATTTCCAATTAATAAAATAATATTTTTTTATAACCACAATAAACCAAAAGAAGTCAGGAAAAAATGTTTTTTTTTTATTTGAAAATGAAGATCCAAACTTGTAACTTTTATTAAGTTATATAATATGCCATAAAAACTCACTCTTTTGGAAAAGAAAATTATATTGAATATAATAGCTATCCTTCATTAGAATTTATGACTACCCCACTCTTCCACTTATGTATGTTGTTTTTTTCCTTAGCTATAATGATCATATCACTTGTAACTTACACTTCTAAATACTATATATATGAGTGTTGAAAGGCTTGTAAATGACACAATGGAATAAGAATTCTCACAACTTTCCTCTTTATTTTATCTTCTCTAGTACTTTTGCTTTCTATTATACTTCGTTCTTTATTCATGATCTTTACTTTCTTTCAGATCAGTTTATAAAATAGAAAAAAATATAAATAAATAAATAAATAGTGAAAATATATTTAAAAGTAGGAAAGAAATAAGGGTAAAAATAATGTATTTATAAATAAATATGATCAAAACTAATTAAAGAAAGCAGACAAAATTAAACCAAAAAACATGAAACATAAATAAACGAAATAGGGAAGGAAAAAAAAAAAAGAAAAAAAAAAAAAGGCCAGTTACTCCTAAAGCACCTCTTGATTTACCAACATTTTGTAAATTGTATTAAAAGATAAACAAATTTGAAATGTTTTTTTTTTGGCCCCCTAGTTTCAATAACGATTCACTTCTCCCGCCACGAACCAATTGCTTTCATTCAAATAAGAAAACCTTTATCGACAAGTTCCATATAAGATCGTAACAACACATCCCAACCATGAATCGAATCAGCCACGAACACCCAAACTCTAAGCCTTAAACAACATGAGGCCGGCTAATATATATATATATATATATTGTCCTACTAGCAAGTATAATCAACAATACAATAACAAAAAAATTCGGGAGAAAACAACCATCCAAAGACTTGTTTTAAACCTAATTGACCGGATCGATCGGACCAATATGGGGAACTTTTGGTCGAACTGGGTAAGGTGAACTCGCGGACCGGTCCTAGACCGATATCAGGTCAACTAGACCTTCAACCCTGATCCAACCCCTTCGAATCATTGGTCTAAAGCTAAAATCGACCTCGAGCCACTCCAAATGCAAGGTTCTCTAATCAAGCCCTCAGCCCTGCGTCAAGACGTGTCTGACCACACATGTACTGGTGTTTGTTCATCTTGAGTTCTCTGGTGAAAATGACAGTGAACTTACTTTTGAATGTGCCATTGAGCTTGCCTCTGAACGTGCTATTGAGCTCTCCTTGAAAGTGTCGGTAGATATTAATTCATCCCACTAATCCATTCATTACACTCATTTATTAATAAATTCTTCTTGATCTTAAAAAAATAAAAATAAAAACAAAAATAATAATAAATTCTTCTTAAACTACTCTCCATGATTTTCCCACACTTAGCCATTTAAAACTCAATAAGAGAGTTCTTTTATTTTCTCCCTAACATCATTATATCATTTCTTTCATACTTAGTTTATATATAACACCTATATGCAACGATTCTAGCTGGAATTTAAGAAGTATTATCATGCATGCATTAAATACGTTAATTCCAACCTACAATGAAATAAACAATTTCCAAAAAATCACTAGAGATGTATTATAAATAGAATTAAATAGTTTTATTGGAGTTACCCTTTAGACAACTAAAATAAAGTTTGAAATAATTAAAGTATGCGGAATAAAAAGTGGGTTCTATGACATAATACATAAACTAAAAAAAAAAAACTCAACAATGTCCACAATTTTCTTAGTCTCCTCAATTAGTCGTTTGCGCCATTACCTAAAAAAATGATGTACAAAAAAATGAGTATAAAATACTCAATCCCCCTTCACATGGTATTACATGTAATTAGGCCTATACAACTAACCTTAATAGAACCGTTGAAACATGCAATAAATAATTTTACCACAAAACATTTTGTTTCCTCATATATTACTTCAATTATACGTTTTACAAATAACTAATAATAATTAAGGTTTTAAGATTGAGATACATTAAATATTACTAAAAAAAAAAAAAGAAAGTTAACGCTCATAAAAATAAGTATAATCAAGTGAGATTCCGTCGACGCTCTTGCCATCCTATAAGTATTATGTAGTGAGAGTCTTGGTACAAGCGCGAATGCACTAGTCTTGATGATTTGATTAGGACGATTGAATATCTTCTTTTATATGACTTTGTTGTGTTTCTAAACTTTGTCATTCATGTCCCCTAAAGTAACCTCCTCCTTCTTTTTGCACTTAGATTCTTACTACATTTTTTTGAATGTTTAATTTTTGAAGTTTTTTTTAGTTCAATTTGGTTAGTATTAATTTTTGTACTACAATAAAAAAATAAAAAAATATAAAGGCTTTTTAAAAATTGAAAATCACAAACAAATCTCAATTACGGGTAAATAACCAATTCCTCAGAAAAATAATAATAATAATAACCAAAATTGAAGTACATAATTGAGTAAATAAGGTTAAATAACCATTTCCTCAAGAAAGGAAAAAAAAAAAACTTCAATGTGAAAAAAGAGCTTAATTGAACGTATGTATGAAAATAACCGAAGGATTTAGTGGCCTAGTGGTTTTATTATTTGGTAGTTATCAAATTTAACATTATAGTCACATGTTCGATTTTGAAATATGAGAGCAGTAATACCTTTAATGTATAGTTTGTTAGTCTCCTTTTAAACATACAAGGACTCCTCAAATTTTTGAAAAATGTGCATTTTTCAAGTATAAACGACCCTTCATTATATTTAAGTATATATTTTTTGTCATACAATTGATAGTGTGGCTACTCCTAAAAATTTTAATATTTTTTTTAGATACAAAGTGATCATTATTGTAGCCTCCATACAATTTTTGTCCCCCTCAAATCTTTAATGTCTATATCCGCCCCTATTTATAACCCAATTAAAATGCGCTATAAACATGCTCACTCAACATTCTTACCAAAAAAACCAAAGGTCTCTTACACGGAAAACAATGTTAAGCCAAAGGAAAACAACAACTACCAAAGAAAATGCATAAAAAAAAGAGAAAAATGCAGATAAGCAGAGTAAAGTTGACGGCTCCAACTCTTGTCTAGAAAATGCTCCTAATTCAAATGTAAATGATTCTCTGTGGTCCAAAACGTAAATAAAAGAATTACTCATCCTTGCATCAATCACCCTCTAAGTAAAACTGCAATAATCCTCCCACTTCTTGTGTCATACAGCTAAAGCTCTCAAATTAGGTGATGAAATATCTCTTCATAGCTTGGATTTTGTATAAGAGGAAGATTTGGATGCAGCCAAGAGCCACACAATAAACAAAAAATTATAAGCAAAAAGGTATTATAAAAAAAAAAAAAAAAAATTTGTGGCTCTCAAAGAGCCACATCAACGGGTGCAGCCATGACTGCACTTTCTTTAAGAGCCACACAATAAAAAAAAATTATAAACAAAAAGGTATTATAAAAAAAAAGAAAAAAAAATTGTGGTTCTCGAGAGTCACATCAACGGGTGCAGCCATGGGGTGCAGCCACCTCATGGGTGCACCCAAATCTTCCTCTTTCTATAATATCATCTCTTTCATTTGCTGTTTACTTGAAATGACCAATATGTTTATGTTTGCATGGGAGAGTACAAATATTTATTTCTTGGGTATTTAGATTACATGGGACTTTGACTTTTCCAACTTTTGGAACTTGTTCAAGAAAGTGGCAGAATATATTGGTGTTGAAATTGATGAATATAGACAAATAACAAGATTCAAAATGATTATATTATTTTTCATATATCTGAAGTGATACAGGGATTGCTTTTATACAAGAGTGAAGCAAGAATCAAGTAAGATTTAAAACAAACATTTAACAAAATATTGTTACAACAGATTAATAAATTAAAACTAAATAACCGTATTCTTAATATACCCCCTCAAACTCAAGACGGAGGAGTAGTCATGAGTTTGGTTGTGCAGAGCAGAAAAGAGTGAGAAGGTCGTGCTTTGGTGAAAATGTCAGCAAGCTGTTCCTTTGTAGAGACATAACGTATAGTGATGTCTTTGCGAACAACTTTCTCACGAACAAAGTGGTAATCAATCTCTATATGTTTCGTTCGATCATGGAAGACAGGGTTACTCGCAAGGGATATCGCGGATATGTTATCGTACCAGAGAACAGGAGGACTCGGTTGAAATAAGCGGAGATCACGGAGCAACTGTCGGAGCCAATAGATGTCAGAAGTAGTA
>JBBMKA010000026.1:9640866-9655736 GCA_037833695.1 Sechiopsis laciniata | reverse complement strand
TTTTTAGATTAATAACCATGTATTGGTTTCCACAAGACGTCGTTAAACCACTAAGTCAACTCATATGACAACACACAACACACAGCTCAAAGTTTGACTTTTTTTTAATAATTTTTTATTTATATTTTTTTAAGGTTGAATGTCATCTGTTATACTAAAACAAATAACAATAAAAAACAATAATAAATAAGAAGCACCCAAGTGCCAAAAATCTGGTCAGTGTATTCCATTTACATTGGCAGTAATATTCACAAAAACTAAACAAGAAAACAAAATGGGGTCCTACCTATTTAGATTTACAATATCTCAGACCTCTAAAACATACATTTTCAGAACAAATAAACAAATAGAAAGGCATTTCCTCTATAGCACTAGTTGGAAGATACAAACAGGAGAAAGAATCAACCACATGAAATGTCATGTTTTCTCATTTTTGAAGCCTTTTTTTTAGCCAAGTGAGCTAATATTCAAGTAAAGCTTCAATTGAATTCCTATAGCTTGATGGGCAATCCATAGTTGTGGAATGTCTTTATAGTTCCATCTAATCCAGCCACGACAATCACAAGGCCCCATGTTTCGGGTGGAGGTACGTTGTCATGGGCGTCGCTCTGACCATTTAGTTTCTTTTGATGATAATCTTGGTGTTGCAGGTTGCCATGTTCATCATCTGCAACTGGTGAATCCCAGAGAGGTAGTCTCTCTTCTGGCCATGTTGCAGATCCCCTGCACAGGCTATCGGCAGAGAACCAATTACCGAGGGAAAAACACTCTGAATCTCTTGTCCAAGAAGCAGCCTCTTGGCAATCCTGTCTCTGAGAAAACTGTGGTTGCTTGTCGCCTAAGCATTTCGGTTCGGTTCCAACACCAGGCCATGGTATAGCAACAGACACACCATCAGAAAAGAAATGCTCACAAGACTGCTGCGATTTCATGTCTTTCGTCGACGGGAGGCGAAGACTATCGTAGTTCCACATATATACACGAGAGTCCTCTCCGACAGATACAATATGTTTCCCATTTTTCGTAAAGGAAGCAGACATCTGACTGCCCGACTTCGATAGACCTGCATTTCGAAACCAGACTGTAAGCATCTAAACGTTAAAGATTCGTTGAACTACAAGTCGGCTAAAATCCCTGGCCTTCATTTCAATGATAATAATATGATAGCTCAATATACAGCTATCAAGAGAGAGAAACACAATTTCCCATCAATAGAAATATGTAAGTCAAGTGCAGATGCAATGGACATCCCTGTTTTATATTTAAATATGGTTTCATGGGCATCAATCACTATTTATGAATAATTCAAATGAATAAGCACAATGCAGAAAAAGTCAATGCAGACCCCCCCTCCTCTTTCTCATTCTTCATGAATTAACTAGAACAGCTTACAAAGTTGAAACTCATTTTGGAAGTTCTAGAGATTTTTTAGTAGTTAACCATTCAACTATACAGTATATACCAATAGTTGCACGAGTAAAACACCATTAGAACAAGTTTTTCAAAATAAATTTTGAAACATTATAATGCCTTCTATTAAAAAATTTTGCTTGAGATAATTCTTGCTAGATTATCTAATAAAATGAATTACGATGAACCATAAGAGCATTCGGACCAGATTTATACCTTTGTATTTGTTGACGATTTCTGTTCCTTCGAATATGCGAACTTTAGAGTCTTCTGACGTTATCATCACTCTTCGGGAGTTTTCCCGGCAAAACTGCAAAGAATGGCATTCAAGTTGAGGCATTGGTATTTGAGATAATTGTTTTCTTTTAGCAGAAAAACTATGATCAAAGTTTTGAGTAAAAACCTGAAGGCCAGTGATCCTTTTGCCGGAGGCTTTTTTTCTACCTTGGAGATTTATCTGCGCATCCAGATGAAGATAATCACCTACAAAATCATAAAAATCTAAATCAGTAAGGAATTGAAGGACAACATCTGCATACAATTTCAAATACGATGGATGCGCCACGGTTTGTACCTGATGTTTCATAGATACGACAGGAGCCAGTAATTGAGCCAACAGCAAACCCCTACTCACGTAGAAGAATAAAGTATGATCAGAGCACTGTGCATGGTTACATGTAAGGAAGTGTATTGACATATAAACATTCAGTTTGTGTGAGTTCACGATTCTCACCTTGCCGTCAGGTCGATAAGATAAAGCGGTAATTACGTCTCGGACATCAGCCCAATCAACTACCCGCTGCTTTGACACACTCCAAACTCGAAGTTTTCCATCAACCGAGCCACTGATGAAGTAGTTTTCATCCATTGGATTGAATTGGATACAAGTCACTGGTTCCAATAAAGGAAGTAATAACAATTTAGGAAGGAGAATGGATACAACGAGAAATTAAATGGAAGCAGGATTTCAGAACTTACCATAGTTTTTATGGTGGAAAACACTGAGACACTGATCGGAATCAACTCGCCACAAACGCACGGTTTTATCCTTCGAGGATGAAAGAAGACACTGCAGCAAGAGGTTTTAGTTAGCTTTGTTTCTTGGACAGTTTAAAAAAAACAAACAGTTGTCACAAATGACTTACGTTTGAATTGGACCAAGCTATGTCCAAAACATCACTGGAATGTCCATGTAACTCTTGCACTGGCGACTCATCAATCTGAAAAACCTTATCAGGAATGACAACAGTTGCAAATCTCAACGGTTTGCTGCTGAAACCAGACTTCACTTCTCTTGATTTGTTGTTATGATTGCCATAATTCACTAAAAACTCACTAGATACATTAGCAGAGGTTACACGCCAAATGCGTATGACTCCGTCTTCTCCTCCGCTAGCCAAATACTTCCCATCTGGACTAAACTTCATCGTCCAAATCAATCCCTTGTGTGCACAAATCTTCTGTCTCATATACAATGCACTAAATTCAGAGCACTTCTTATTATTTTGATACACTTTCATTCTGCAACTCTTGGATTCTGCTGGATTCAATTTCGATTCCTCCGAAAACTCTGTACTTCTTAGTCTCGCCGCCTTGCTCTTAAAGGACTTCCACCAAGTCATTATCTTCTTTTTCCCCACATCAACATCCTGTAAACCTTCGACATTGGCTTCACCTTGGGACCGTTCAGAGCTGGAGTTGGAAACAGAAACTGGACTAATTGCCTCGTCGACAAATTCAGCACTCCGCAGCATCTCATTACGGCATACTTCTAAATCATTGTCCTCCACATTACAGCTCGGTGCATAGCCAGAACTCGAGACAGCTTCACTGCACTCTGTAAGTCTCTCCAATTCAATCTCTGAATCCTGAGCACAAATCCTTGGAGATGCAAATTCAACCAAACCGACTTCTTGAAGAAAACGCTCTCTTCTCTTCTCAATGCTCTGAGGCTCACTCATCCAGATTTCATATCCCAACTTGGTGGATTCCACTTCTAATGGCAAGTAATCAACCGAGTCAAAGAAAACATCTGAGTTTCCATCAGAGCTCAGCATGTCTAGTTCCAGGAGCAATATTCCACATCAAAGGCCAAAAAACAACAATTCTACAAGGAAGAAAAAGTGAAAGAACTCAGAAACTTCTTTAATATGCTCTTAATCCAATTATCACGGCCCGAGTTTCACTCAACAATAATATACTAAACAATGAACATGGTCCACGGGTAATGAGTCGGCAGAAATATATAATAACCAAATAATTCTCCAACTCAACTACCAAACTCAGGAATGTACCAAAGACACTGGTTTGTGCATGTTCTACAATATTTAATGCAGTTACTCACCACACAACTTAGGATTAAAGAAAACAAAAATGGACCCCCAAAAGAAAAAGGAAGTTATAGGAATAATCAAATCAAGAAAACACAAACCAAGGCAGCAAGGTTCGAAGGCTATACCTCGAGATCACCACAAAGCAAGAGCAAAATTCAACTCTTTGTCACCGACCCGGCTAGGATTAAGGCTAATGCAACTTATCAAAGAGTCAAACCCCAACAAAGTTCATCCAAGTGCTTTGAATCGAGCTCAAACTCAATGGAGAAAAAGGAAGGTCAGCCACAACATAAATATAAGAGAAAATGGCGGATGAAAGCAAAGAAGAAAAAAAAAGGGGGGGTAAAAGCAAAAGAGATGTCAGTTTTTGTAGCTAAGAGGAAAAGGGTCTCGAGATCTGTGTTTGAAATTGTAAGCGCACGAGCGACAAACAAGAGCGGCGCGGTTCAATAAACAGAAGCCTGTGGCTGTTGTTGTTTGCCTATTTATCTGCAAAGCCCACCAATCTATGTTAGCAACCAATACAAATCCATTCTAATGAAAGGGGAAACTAAATCAAATTATATCAAGTTAAAGAACCCCATTTGAGCTACAATAACAAAACTCATCAACATTTCAGCCAAACCCCAGATGGGAAATGAACAAGGAAAACACAAAAACAAAGCAAAATCCCCAAAACCCAGTAGAGAGTAAAGAGGAGAGATTTCAAGCAATTAAATTATCAAAAGGGTGAAAAGAAAAAACAGTTGGGTTCAGCTCAGCATCATTATATATAATATAGCCTTTTGAGTGATTCGAAAAGAAAGCATTTAATGAACAAATTAAGCAGACATAAACAGTCTGAGAAAAAGCAGCCCCAAAAACACATCTACTAATCAACCTAAACAATCTAGGCACAGCCAGAAAAACAAACACAAAGCACTCGTTTATAGCAAAATCATACTCCTAATGAACAAGAACAAAGCAACAACCCCCATTATTTCAAAAGTTTCAACCTAATTTACCTAAACCAAACACTCAAGAACCCTCAATCAATTCCCTTTCTCTACGTGTCTCTCTCATCTGCCATTCTTTTATCAGCTCTGATATAAAAAACTCATTGGGGTTTGTGCAGCAGGGCTAAATGTTTTGTTCAATTTCACATAAAAATTTAGGTACAATGGAGCTAGGGCAAAGCTATAACTCTCATTTCTGGTTTCTGGGTTTTGTTTTAGAGATCATAAGAACATTGGATTCTGGGTTTTCTCTAACTGGTTCATGTATAAACTTGCACCATTTTAGTATATAAACCCTAATCGAAAAAGGGTCCCTCCCATTTCCCATTTCTATGAAGCATAGCTTAAATTAGTAACCAAATCTTCTACTAAACAGGGAAATCTCAAAGACAATAATGTAAACTAGCTATTCCTTTCTAGAAATGTCGCAATTCCTCGAAATGGGTCGGTTTGCTTTCGATCAGAAACTGAGAATACGAATCAGATTCGTAACAAGAAACTCACGGGACAACAGATCCAAACAAAAAACAAATCAATACAGAAACTAAAAAAGAAGATATGAAAAAAAAAAAAAAAAAAAAAAAAACAATCACCATATTCTCAGTCCACTAATCTTTCTGTATGAACTTCTTCACACGGTTCTGGATTCATACAGAGAAGATATGGAAGAACACAATCTGAATGAACCGCGTTCATTTTAAACAGCACAAGAAACAGGGGAAAAAGCGAGATTCAAATATTCACTATTTTTTGACATTTAGATTTTTTTTTCGAAGCTTCCAAATTGTAGTGACACTCACGATGATCCGTACCCCTATAGTGACCCAATCCCCAATTTTCCTACAACGATTTCTCATTTCATTTGGAATTAATTCAACTTTTTTCTTTGATTAATCTAAAAAAGAATCAATTTTAATTGTACCCCATCATAGATAATAAGTGAAACATTGGGAGATTAGATGTAAAAAAGATAAAAGAATCGATTTTTGGTGAAAAGGTAACTAAATGACGAACATTTCATTCAACCCACTATTCTATTTCTTTAGTTTTTTTTTTTTTTTTTTTTTTAATTTAATTTTGTAGCCAAATAACCCAACTCCCAATAGGGCCTCATATAATTGAACCATATAAAGATTAAAAAATATCATATTTATTAAATGAAATGTGAGGAATAATATTCACTAAAAACATTTTATGTTTGTGATAATGGACTAATTTATATGTGATTACACTATTCTTTGGAGAAAATCTATTTGACTTTATAATATTTGATGGATATTATTATTTAGAATAAATATTTGGTGGATATATATTAGAAAAAGAGTAAAAATCTGTAGGTCTAGAGGTGTCAAAAATTAGAATTTTCAAGATCTTAATAATTTAATGTGGGAGTGGTCATATAGAGGATAGAGACAAGGGAAAAAAGCTGAAAAGAAAATTATTCTTCATAGAAAGTTAAACCCAAACCCCATATTTTAACCTTTTGAAAAAAAATAATAAATAGAAGAAGAAAAAAAGTTATTTATTTGGTATTTATTTATTAATATTTGGTGCTTATCCCAAAGAGGATCCCATAATTCCGCAATTTGATTGGTTGGTTAGAGATTATTTTATGAATTTAAGGACAAAGTTTATGGAAAAAAAAAATGTTGCTTTAAAATTATGCAGCATCATTCTGTCTCAATTATTAGAATCATATGTTTGGTAACAGCACCCCCAATCACACATTTTGATTTTCCCCACTTTTTTTCCTTTTTTTTTTCCTCTCTCTTTCATTTTCATTTTTACTGTTCATCACAATAATGCATTTTTCTTTCTGACCCTAAAAAAGTTTAGAATTTTAGTGGGAGAAATGAAAGTGTGGTGTGTTTTGGTCACTATTTTTTTTTTTTTTTTGCCTTTCATTTTCTCAAGAAACATACAGCTTACCCCATAGTGGATAACAGACACAAAACATACCAATTAAAAAACATTGCATACAATAACATTAACAAAACCATTACAACAAAAGAATAAACAAAAATCCCAATAAAACTTAGCTCAACTGGTAACCGATAAGATATATAATTTGATAACCGAGAAATTACTATACACCTCCAAATATTATCGATACATAAATGTAACATAATCTAGATGTTAAAAAATGAAATTTTATATGATAGTAATGTGAATTAATTTGATAACAATAGATGTAACCTAAGCATAGCATAACTTAACTCGTTAAAACATATATCTTTCACGGCTAAAGTTTGAATCTTCATCAATTAAAAGAAAAACCCATGTGTTAATTTATAGAGATAAAATGGAAATATTAGAGATGAGAGAGAGAGAGACTAACTGGTTGTGCAGAATTGGGTTCCAAGGGGCAAACTGAGAATTTCCAAAAATGGTGTTGTAAGTGAAGTTTAGAGAGAGAAAAAAAGAGGAGAGAGAGGGGAAATTTGGGATGAGTTTAGGGAGGAAAATGAAGTATTTATATGTTAAATGATAAAATAATAATAATAATAATAATAATAGGAGAAAAAAAAGGAAGAAAGAGAAATATAATTTTCTTTTTTTGTGAATAAAATTGGAATGGGGACCCTTTTTGTTGTCTATCATGGCTCAATCTTCCCTCGATTTCCTCTCTCATTCCAAGCCAAAACTTCCCACGCTCATTATTATTATTGTTTTTTTTTTTTCTTATGAATAATTAACTTTTGTTCATTTTTACCTTATAAAACAAGTAAGCCATAAATTTGGGACAAAATTAAAGAGAAATGGCTCGGAATTTGAATAGGAATTTGGATCTTTTTATATAGTATAATAGGAGTTGGGAATTCGAACTAGAGACTTAGTAATTACTAATACATTAAAATGTCGCTGAACTATAGCTCTTGTTGATAATAAAGATTTGAAATACGAACTTAGTACTTAATAGCTTCAATGTTCATTTGTATTCTTAGATTTGTTTGCTCTAACTACCCTTAAACTATTCTGAAGATGTCGCTGAGCTATATTACTTTAATTATCCTCCAACCTACTTTTATACATGCTGTTAAATTGTTACTCTAACTACCCTCATTCTACTTCTAAAGTAAAATATAGGTCTTTTCGGCATAGTTTGTCTACATTCATATATATATTTTTAAGATTATTTTGAGACAAGAACAAAAAGATATTGAATTATACCGTAAAGGAAAAGTTAGTAGAACTAGAAGCTATAATTTCTTTTAAGTTTTTTTTTTAATCTCGATCTTGCATATTCTTGTGATCTCTCATTTAAATGTGATCATTATTTGTGTATTCCTCTTGAATTGAGACATTACACCATAACTTTTAATACATCACTTATCTTGTTTGTTATTGCTATTGTTACTTGAAAAATATAGAGTTCAGCCAATGAAGAAAATTGAGTAATTATCTACATGAAAAGTTTTTTTATTAAAAAAATATTTTTTTAGAGTTCAACCATTGCATATGAAAACTTCATTCTCGGTTTTACAATTTTTTTTTTTTATGAAAGGCCTTTTATTTGTTTCTCTTCGATTGAAGTTTGATATATATCCCAAAATGTATATAAATACTTTTATTTTATATAAATAATATGAGTGTATTAGAGATTTGTACATTTAATCTTTTAGGTGAAGGGTATATATTTTATTCTAATTGGAGCATTTTATGTGAAACATGAAGTGATGATTTTCACATCATATACATGTATAAATTCATATCATATATAGGCATTTTGAAGATTTATAAACAACTTAAATGTTTTTATTAAAAGTGTTGTGTATCGAGGATCATGCATGGTAAACATTATAAATTTTATCTACCCTAAGTTTTTTAGTGTAAATTGAATAATCGATTATGTAAGTTTTAGTGTAAAATAGAATATTAATAATATAAGGACGGTAATAAAACAAGTATAAAAGTTTAACTACTAAAGTATAATTTAAATCTCATAATCAATTGAATAGTTTTATTTTTGTCGTAAAAATATAGTTTCCATCAACTTACTGTTATTATTGTGACATTTTATGGGACCTGACTCATTTCTCCCACTTTTCATTTTCACCAATAAAGAAAAAAAGACACAAAGATTTGGACAGCCACTTTTTTCTTTCTTTTTTTTTTACTTGTAATAAAATCTAGTCTGTTCGAAAATGAAATAAAAAATAGTATTCTGATGCCAATTGCCGAAAAATATCATTATCGATTTTTTTTTGTTTATTAAAAATACTGTCCATACATCTACCATGCTGTTAACTATTCAAATATTGATAAATAATTGATGAATTTTCAAAATAAAAATAAACAATTTTACCAAACAATACACTACTTTTAAGTTTTGACCTTACTAAGCAAATTCCATTCATCTCCTTGAGTAATAAAAGCACTTTAATGGTTACAATTTTCACCCTTTTTAAAGGATGCCTAACTTTAACACTAATCTTTAATTTAATTAGTTGGTTTGGGTTTAATCTAATTCAACTCTACAATTACACATTTAAAATCTATATTTGACTTTCATTTTGTTTTGGTGCAGTATTCTCTAAGTTGAGTTAGTGGTCCATTCTACAATTTTTATTAGATAGTGTAGATATCCATCTCAAAACCAATTGGTAATGAGAGGAGTAGTCCATCTACCTTATAAACACTAGGAGATATCCTCACCTTATCAATGTGGGATTCTCAACATGCCCCCTCAAGATGATGCATTTTTTAGGCTATCAATCTTAAATCGGATCTCAATTTCATTTTATTGGACCGAATACCCGTTTGGGCTTTATGGACTCTGATATCATATTAGATAGTGTGGACATCCATCTCAAAACCAATTGGTGATGAGAGGAGTAGTCCACCTACCTTTTAAACACTAGGAGATATCCTCACCTTATCAATGTGGGATTCTCAACAATTTTAACTTAAAAAGAAATATTCATCTTTAATTTACGGTATAATGTATTTTTACAATGATTCAATATGTAAATATTATTAATTATTTTCAAAATACTATATAGAGAAAGAGGGATAAAGTGAAATCAAAACAACAATAAGTATCTAACCAAAGTTACCGACTGGGTCGGTGGGGCGATTGGTTATTTAGTTTGGTGTTAATCTATTTTTACTCCACAGTCACAGGTTCGATCCCTGAAATCGTATTTTTAATCCTCTTCCCCGACTTGTACTCAAAAAAAAAAAAAAAAAAGTATCTAACGAGAGTTTTGTCTATGGATTATTGATATATATCATTGATTAAGGGTTGTAAGTTAACTTTTTCATCTCAAAATATTATTGTTATATTAAAAAACAAGAGTTTAGCTCATGACATAGTGAAAAAAACGACAATGACCAATTGATAATAACAACTAAAGGTTAAAGAAGAAACAAAATGTTTGACAAATTGCTCTTCATTAAAGGCCTTTCATGACGGGTGTGGGTATTTGATGACGGACAACTTTTTATGGCGGACTTCTTTCGTGACAAACGATCTTTCATAAAGGATGCCTTTTACACGATTTTTTTTTTTTTAGTAGTAGTAGTGTGAAAGAGCTTTAATATCACATTCTTTCGATGTTGAGCATCTATCCTTCTGTTTGATATTAAGTCTTTTTTGTAATAGTGTGATAGTACATTTTATTAAAAGAAAAGGAAAAAAAAAAAAAAAAAACTAGTACATGTTTAGCACAATAAATTGTTTAGGAGTTTTAATGAATTGAAACACTTGGGCATGGTCTTCCTTAATTTAATTGTAATTAATAATGCAATGTTTGGTTGTTAATGATTAATTTAAAAAAAAAAAAAAAAAACAAACAAACAAAAACAAAGTTCCCCACTTTCACATGCCTCCTTGTTTGCATCTCCCACTTGACTTGCTCTCAATCCTTTGACTTGGGGATTTTGCACTTTCTGCCAAATCCCACACAAAACCTCAACATTTATTACAAATTTTTATTTTAAAAAAAACCCAACATTTATTACAAATTTTATTTTCCTTCATTAAACCACATTGAAAAAGTATTTGGTGTCCATTTTTCAACCAAATGATTTGTTTTATTTTCTATTTGGTTGGGATGCTTCACTGGCAATTTTTGTTGTTGGATCTCACTCATCCATAAGTTTGATTGTTCATCCTTTTTCTATATCTTTAATTAATATTTTTTGAGATTACAAAGATTTGTATGGTTCATTTATCAACTTTTTGAGGGATTATTTACAGCCAAACTATATACTTAAATGATAGAGCATGTGCTTTCATATATTTAGCCTACCTAATTGATGATCTTCTCTAAAAAAAAAAAACACCTGACAAAATCATCCCCACCTGAAATTTGTCATTAGTTTATGTTTTTTTTTTAGGAGCAATGATCTTGGAGAATCATTGATATTATTAATTAAATACTCATTCGATAATTTTCTAGTTTTTTGCTTTTTCTTACACCTCCACTCGTTATCTTGTTATTGATGTTTGTATATCTTATTTGTTGTTTATTATGTTTATTTTATTTTTTATAATTAACCAAAGGAACAAAACGACATACAAATACTTTTGATGGTCAATTAATGAAACTTTTACACCAAATCATGTAACTATATATGTATCTTGTAGAATCATTGTTATTATTAATTAAATACTCATTCAATAACTTTCTTACTTTTCGCTTTTGCTTCTAGCTGTATTTGTTATCTCATTAATGATTTTGTATATCTTATTAGTATGTTTGACATTTTTTTTAAAAAAAAGATTAATTGAAGGAACAAACCAACACACAAATACTTTTGATGGTCCATTAATGAAACTCTTATATCAAATAATGTTACTATGTATCTTATAGAATCATTGTTATTATTAATTAAATACTCATTCAATAACTTTCTTGCTTTTTGCTTTTTCTTCCGGTTGTATTTGTTATCTCATTAATGATTTTGTGTATTTTATTAGTGTGTTTAATATGTGTGTTTTATTTTTTTATATTTAACCAAAGAGCATAACGACACACAAATACTTTTGATAGTCAATTAATGAAACTTTTACATCAATAATGTAACTACATATCTTGTAGAATCAACATTATTATTAATTAAATAACACATTCATTAACTTTCTTGTTTTTCGCTTTTTCCTAGAGTTGTATTTGTTATCTCATTAATGATTTTGTGTATCTTAATTATTAGTATGTTTAATAGGTTTTTTTTAAATTTTTTTTATAGTTAACAAATGGAACAAAACGACATACAAATACTTTTGATGGTCAATTAATAAAATTTTTACATCAATAATGTAACTACATATCTTGTAGAATCATTCTTATTATTAATAAAAATAAGTCATTCATTAACTTTCTTGTTTTTCACTTTTTCATCGAGTTGTATTTGTTATCTCATTAATGATTTTGTGTATCTTAATTATTAGTATGTTTAATATGTTTGTTTGATTTTTTTTTTTTTTTTTTTTATAATTAATGAAGGAACAAAATGACACACAAATACTTTTCATGGTCAATTAATGAAACTTTTTACATAAAATAATGTAACTAAGTATCTGGTAGAATCATGCATTGTTATTATTATTATTTTTGAAGTAATGTATTGTTATTATTAATTAATTACTTATTCAATATATGTCTTGTTTTACGCCTTTTCTTCTTGTTGTATTTATTATCTCATTAATGATTTTGTAAATCTTATTTTTAATATTTAATATGATTTTATTTTTAAATAATTAACCGAATGAACTAAACGACACATAAATACTTTTGATGATCACTTAATAAAAAAATTACATCAAATAATGTAACTATGTATCTTGTAGAATCATTGAAATTATTAATTAAATGTCCATTTGATAACTTTTTTTTTTTCTATTTTTCTTTAAGTTGTAATCTTTATCTCATTAATTAGTATTTTGTATGGTCTTATAAACGTGTCGAGTATGTTTCTTTTAATTTATAATTAAAAGAAAAACGACATACAAATCCTTTTGATAATTTTTCATTGAACTTTTTGGGGTCAAAATAATGGCATAGTATGTCAGGGATGCAATTTAAAACAAAATAATGTCATTCTTACTATAACTCAACTAGTTAAGTTCGGTATGTCAAAAAAAATAATAATAATAAATAAAAATAAAAATAAAGAAAGAAAAAAGAAGAAGAAGTTAAGTACGGCCAAAAAGTTAAAAGGAAAAAACAAAGGATGAAAAATAATAATTTTATTAATATTTAGAAGAAAAGAAAAAGAAACTATATGAATCAAGTATGTTGTTTAGGATGAATTAAAGTTTTTTTAAGGATAAATAAGAGGTAAGAGGAGAGGTTAGCACTTGTATCAATAAATTTTAAGTTCAAATCTCAACTGGATTAAAAATAGAAAAGTTTTGGAAATATTTTTAAAATATTAAGAAAAGACTAGTAAGTATGGCAATCAATCTAGAGACATCTATATTCCAAAATTTAAAAAGATTAATATAAACTGAGAAACACGAATGTTTTTCATTTATTTATTTAATATTGTTTCATTTATTTATTAGGAAAGGGCAAAATAAAATAAAAAAATTTTTTAAAAAAAAGAAGAAAAAAAAAGAACAATCTAACTTTAATAATTTCATACATGATTTTCTTCAAAAAAAAAAAAAAAAAAAAAATCATACATAATTAGTTATTTCCTGTACAATTGTCTAATAGAAAATTCATATCTGTATCTTTATATTCCTAAATAATGTTAATAAAAAAAATCTAATTCATAAATTGTCATCATTTTTTTTTAGTATAGTTCGAGGGAAGGGGGATAATAAATTGTCATGGTTAAAAAAGCAACAAATGATTTAAATCATCTATCCATCTAATCAATGATATTATAGTTTTTTTTTTCTGTGTAATGCATAAATATCATTTATTAAAAAGAAATATTTAGATCATGCATGGGTATAATATATAAAATAATATCCACATGTGTGGTTCAATATGGGCCACAATCTTTTTTTTATTTTTTATCTTTTGAGTTTATAATAAAATAGATTGTGGCCCATATTGGACTACATATGCGACCATTATTTTATACATTATATCCGAACATGATTTAAATATTTTTCTTTATTAAATTATAGATAATAATAATTACATTAATAATTAGTGATTGGACTGAATTTTGGACCTGTAATCAAATTTAAACCCCATGGTTAGGATGTCACGTTGAATCATATATGTTTCAAGGTTAATCAAGAGCCCACTTGATTTTTATGAAGTGATGGAAATGATGTTTTTTTAATTAAAAAATTGAGATAATAATATATTTTTGGGGTTTAAGTATAATGTCAATCAATATCTCACCTTAGCTGAGCTCTTATATCTTTAAATATTTTGTTTTCATTCCAAAATTGTGTTTAATTTTTGTTCTTTCATTTCTTCAATTCTTAAATTACAGCAAAATAAATATACAAATGGACAAAAATTGAGTTGTGTTTAACAGTATAACAATTCACTTTAAACCCCCCAAAATAATAAGTATACAAATTAAAACAAAATAATAATGATTGAGATGTGAAATAACTGTGGAAACTATTAATCAAACTAGACATAAGAATAATTTTATTTAAAAAAAAACAAATTAAATTTTAAATGGTAAATATATGTTTGAGTTTGACTGCACATATATATTAAAAAAAAAAAAGAGTTTATCACTACACGGAATGTATAATGATTAGGGGTGCGTTTGGGGTACCGATTATGTAATTGTAGACGAAGGATTATGATAAACGGTGGGTTATAATAAACTGTGTTTGAGATACACTTATAAGAAAGGTTATGATAAACCGTGTTTGGGGTGCAGGTTATTGTAAGAAGAGTTATAAATTTTTTTTTACAATTTTTTGTAGTTAATTAAATTTAAGTTTAAAAGTTAACAAATAATTAATAATTTTTTTAATAAACTTATAAATAATATTGAACATAATAAAAAAAAAATTAAAAAATGATTTTTTTTTCATATCCTATTTCACTTATATATTGATATAGTTATGAATTAGAAATTATTTTTTTAAGTTAATATTGACCACAAGTTTTGTTTTCTTTATTTTTCACAAAATCTTTTTTTTTTTTAGATTCTTTTTCCAAAATCTTAATGTTTAAGTAGTGAATCAATTTGAAATAAA
>JBBMKA010000026.1:9606661-9633907 GCA_037833695.1 Sechiopsis laciniata | reverse complement strand
ATATGAGTGTATTTAAAAAAAAAAAAACTAAATCAAATAAGTGTTTCCCTAATGTGAGTGTATTTTGATGGCCTAGCCTTCTATCCAATGGACCAACTCTTTTATAAGTGTACAGAGCTGATCAGTTGGACTAAACTCTAACCCATGATCCAAAATCTAAGCACTTTACACTTTTTAATTTTGAATTAAAATAACGAAGATGAGAAATTTGAACCTATAATTTTTTAATCATTAACACATTTATGTTAATTGAATTGAATATTTATTTTCGGCTAAATCATATCATAATATGTTTTCGAAAAATAAAAATGAGGTAGAGCAGTTATTCATTTTCATAAAACTATAAATTCAGTTTCATCCAATAGGTTAACCTCATGAATTTAGACCTTCATAATGAGCCATATTTTAAAGTTTGAACCATATTGATCTAAAGGTTCCTGCAGAAAATAACTAAAATTCTTTATCCTTGAAGATCATGAGTTTTCACCGATGTAAAATTTGCAGTGAGCAAAAAAGAAAAGATAAATAGAAAATGCTCTTGTTGAGAGTCGAACTCAAGACCTCCCGCTTACTAAACGGGTGCTCTAACCAACTGAGCTACAAGAGCAGATGTGTAAAATTTTCCTTCAAATGCTAAATTTTTATTACATACATAGTATAAGCAACATTCTGTATTAAACATTTAAATTAAGAACTTACAAAAAAAAAAAGGTACTATAGTTAGTTTCGAAGATTTGAGAAAGCACTTTTTTTTTATAATGGAAGAAAGCAGCCATTTTTAAATACATGATACAAATTAGATTAAATTAGACCAAAATTATCGTGTTGATTAATCAGCTACCTGTCTAATATATGGATTAGAGAAACCCAACTCAACCCAACCGAGTATAAGTTGAGTTTCCAAATTGTGTAAACATCTTCCACTTTTTCCTTAAACCCCCACTCATAACTCATAAATTAATAGAAACAATATGGAAATTTTGCATAATGCTAGATTTGAACTTAGGTTATTTATCTTGTTAGTACATGTTTGTTACCAATATGCAAAGAATTTATCTTTGCAATCAACCTTACATATATATAATATACTTTTTAGTTTAGGTTGAATTGAGTTAAACCGAACAAAAAATTGATCAACAAAAAAACCGAATTAACCCAAAAAACGTTATCAAATTATAACTCAACTTAATTTAAAAAAAAAAAAAAAAAAAAAAATTCTAACTCAAATTGAGTTGAGTTGTCTCAATTGTTCGTATGATCGGTTTTTGTGTACACTCCTACGATAAACCAAAAAGAATCGATTCTTCAAAACAATATCCATAATTGAGTCAGCCCCACACGCACATCGCAATGGGGGCCGTTGGCTTTGGCTTTGCGCAATGCCAATGAACAATTTTTTGGTTGAGGCATTTCGTCGAACACTTGAAATTGGGGCAGCTTTTGTTTGTTTCCACTAATTTTAAGTCATTTGAATTTGAAGCACTTTAACCCATCATGGTGTTTTGGACCAACACAACACAACACAACAAATTAAATAATCATATACCCTCTTTTTTAAACATTAAAAACTCACTTCTCAATTAAAATAAAAAAATGAAAACATTAAATCCCACATCCCCATGTAATGGAAAAAAAATAAAAGAGAGAAAAAAAAAAAAAAAAAAAAAAAAAAAAGAAGAAAGAAAAAGGCTAAGTGGGTGACCCATTTTCTTTTTCTAAGTGCTTGGGGGAACCATCACCTTCCATTTAATAATGTTGCATGTTCAGAAATAAAATAAATTGAAAAAAAGTCCACTTTTTGTACAAAGGTAAGAGGGAAGTATTATTTTAGGATTAAAACAAATCCTCATGATATATTGAGAACATATGAATAAATTTATATCATAATAGAACTCGAGTGATTTTTAAAATATTTATAATTGATTAATAAATACTTGCAAAAACTATAGTAATACAATCAGTATTAATAATGCAAAGGCTTTCTATATTTTATAGTAAAATGTGTATTCTACTTATCACTTAAAAATGTTTATATTATTTTCTCGAGTAATTTTTTAAAAAAATTATTTTCTCTAAGTAATTTATGAAAAGTTAACTTATTAAATATAGTGATTAAACTATTAATTAAGATTGTTTGTAAAAGTTTAAAAAAAATGTTTTCTAGATATGCGAATTTTTTTTTTTTTTTTTGGTCTATGACTTTTTGACCATTTTTAAAAATTTCATAAAGATATTAAAAACATAATTGAGGGTTGTAGAAAAACAATTCAAAATTGTCTATAACTCTCGTGAGTTGTAGGAATTGTGAAAAAAGTCAATGAGCTAAAGTTGAAAATTCGAGAACCTATTTATTTATTTATTTATTTTTGGAATTAATTAATTAATTTTTTTGAATTCATTCGAGAACCTAAATTTATTTTACGTAGGGATTTGAATAGGGTTTGGGGGGACAAGTCTAGAGATTTATTTCACTTGGGGATCAATTAGCCACAATTAAAAATATTTTGAAGATCTATTGAAATAATTTTTTTAAGTTTTAAGAACCTAATAAACACACTTTAACATAAAGTTTAAATTTAAAATTTAAAGTAGCATTACATTGTTACAAGATGTAAAATTATAATTTAAATTAAATTTCTTTTCAACAACTCCGAGTTCCGCTATATAGGTGGCCTCACTTACCCATTCCTAAAATGTTGCACTAAAATACATTAAAAGATATTTTAGATTAAGGGCTCTTCAATAATTTTGAATTAAGAACGTTCAATGAAGCACACCTCGATGCCTGTGACCTCAACTAATTGAGTTGTTTCTCGGAAGCAAAATTTTAAAATAAAATTGAAGCTGATTTTTTTTCTTAGTTCAATAATTAAGAGGGAACAATTTAAATTGATAATATCTTGATTATGAATCTGTACTAATATTATTGCTGTTATGGGTGCATTGAAACTAACAAACTGACCTGTTTTTTTTATTTATGAACTTATACAATAAATGAAAAAGAAAAAAAATAAACTTTTGAATTGGTTGAAATATATAGTAAAAAATAAAGTAATTTTGAAGATTTTTTTTTTTTTTTTTTGAAATGAACTTTTGAAAGGGTTGAAATGCATATTAGTTATTTAATATGAAGATGGGAGAAGATCTCATCCCTTCCTTTTTCTCAAGATTGTGAATTAAAGAATGAATTACAAATGTATAAATGAGAGGAAGGCTGTGTCCACTTTGAAGGGTCTAATTTCATTTCAAATCTTTCAAATATAAATATAAAAATTGTGGGGATATTGTAGAGAATGGAATGGTCAAAGCAGTAGATTTTTGCTTTCCACCATTAACACATATATTAAATTAGTAATTCTTTTCTTGAGATGAAGATTCCAATCTTTTTTATCCTTTTCTTTCCTATTTTATGTTCTTAACTTTGTGACTATCAAACAAATTAACACAAAAAAACATTTGATGGAGAAGGTTGTATTTACAGTCAGCAAAGCAACAAACCATTATTTATATCCAAAGTACTTTTCTCTACTAATGCTTTGGTAACCATTTTAGGCTAAAGTTTTTTGTTGATATATAATCGAATGACTCATATTTGATCAAATTCTTTCACCTTGTTAATGAATTAGAGTTTTTTTTTTTTTTTTTTTTAATTAGTTTTTTTGATAATCGAGATCAGTTGGAGCTTTGCTCTCCTAATATCCGGAGCACTACTGGCCCATTCTTAGGACACAACACCGAAATACATCAGAGAAGTAAATACACAGTTGGAGGGTTTCTACAAATTAATTTTTACAAGTGAGTCTCTAACCTAAGATCTCGAGGGGAGTATATCCTCAAAGTCCAAATTTTCGACCAACTGCACCACTTCTCGGGGATTTGTTAGTGACCTAGAAGGTTAGCACAATGTTTTTAGATATTTCTGAATATTCGGGTTAGCTTATGCGCACTTCAACTATACTTACGGGATACTCATCTTGCCCTTACACCATTTGGATGAAATTGATTATTAAATAAATTATCACTATGAATTGAACTTATAACCTTTTAATTTCTTAAGGGTAGTGTTTTCTTAACCATTAGGTCAGTCATAATAGTTGTTCGCACAATATATTAAATTCATGCCAAACTCTTTATTAAAGTTGAAGTGACTATTATATGTACATGATCAACATGTTAATATGTCCAAGTTGAAATATGTCTTTACCTAAAATATGATGCAAGATGAGACGTGCCAACTTGAAAGAGTCACTTTACTTTGGTACAAACAATCTAATTATATGATAAGCTATATAACACTTGAGAGGTTGGTTTGGTCATAAATTATCATATAAAAAAAATGGTAAAGATTGTCCTACCACAATTGATAGGGTAAATTAAATGCAAAGAGGACTAGAATCTAGAGTGAAATTTTCTATAAAAAAAAAAAAAAAAAAAAAGTACTACACACTTTGAATTTTTGAGCAATAATTTCTATACCTACATGATGCTTCTAAGAAGGAGGAGGGTATAAAATGTCTCTCCTTTGAAGAGGAAAATACTTACTTTATTTTTTACAAGATCAACAAAAAATTGTTCTTATTTTGAGAACACCCATCCAAAAGCAAAATATAACATTAAAAAAAAAGAGTATTCATATGCTAGCGATATGCTATGGATTGATTCCCTTGTTTATTTCTTTTATTCTTAATAGAATATATAAGTTTAGTTTGGTTTCACATATTTAACTTTATATATTTTTAGAGAATGTAAAATTGATTTTCTTGACTTCAGAGCCTTTATCTTCTCATACTTTGCACTTCAAAGAGTCTCTTAGCTTTTATTCTTTAAAACTGCTTTGTACCTTTAAAGTATTTCACTTTGTTAAAGCTATTTTTATATAAACATTAACTTCGTAAACACTCAATTCATCGACCGACAAGAAGAAAGCAAGGAACCTAAGCTCATATATGTAACAATTTTAAAGATCTAATCATACCATTGATGTATAAAAATCATTGGCACTTAAAAATAATAATGCCTTTTAAAAAAGGCTAATTGAAGGGGTATTTCAAAGGGGGAGGGGAAAAACCCACTAAAAGAGCAAAAGTGAGATTGACATCCACTATGGAGTAGATCTTTTATCACAAACTTGAAGTTGAAAGTTCATATATACATGAAGGAATAGAATGAAAACTTGAACAAGATTCCAAACATTTTATATTTGGTACCAAATGGGAAGAGGGAATTGGGAATCCACTAAGCTTGCATCACCACAACACTCAATTTATTTTAGGTAGAAATTTTTGTTGGGTTTGATCCCTATCATTCTCAATGGGATGCTTGATTGGACTCCCTATACAATGGGATAATGGAAAGCATTTTCATTTATAAGATTGATTTCAACCTATATTCAAACATGGTACTATTCATGCAAATTTTCAATGAAAAGATATTTGAAGTTTTTTTTTCTTTTTTCGAATATATAATCTCTTAATTATTGGTCATATATATTAATGATATTGAATTATTATCGTGATAGACATATTTTAACGATTTTATTTCTCTCTCTTTAAAATATGGACTTTCAACTTATAGTATTTTAGTAGGTTTCTTTTTATAGATATTTTTTTCAATTTAAATATTAAAAAAAATTATTCCTAATTGTTTTGTTGTGTATATAGTTTTTTTTTTTTAATGTTTGATCAATAAAAGTATATTTGAAACTCGAATATGGCCACATAGGATGCCAACATATATAATTTGAAAAGGAAAAAAAAAGAATGAAAAAGAAAATTATTCATTAAAAAGAAAGAAAAGCAATATCACCATTTTAAAGAAAAACAAGAATATAAAGGTGTGGATTTTATTATTATTATTATTATTATTTTAATGGGGAGGAGGGGAAAGTCTTGCATTCAAGCAAGTGAGAAGCTCCCATCACATACTCAACCATGTTTTCTTTGCACACCACCTTCAAGTGGACACACATTGCTTTCTTTCATCCAATTGCCTCTCTTTTTTTGGTTTAGTTGATTTATAATTTTAAAATAATATTTTGTAAGAAAAACTCAAAATTTATAACAATTAAATTAAAGAAAAAAGAATATCGATAAACTCAATAAAAAAAAGAAAAAAAAAAAGAATATTGATCACATGAATATCATATCTAACATGAACACTGATTTTTCTATTTGTTTAACAATATGAACTAAGGAGACTCATATTAAAATAACATGTTTATAATAACTATTTTATTTGTTTTGTTTTGTTTTGTTTTTATAAATGTTAAACACACACATTTCTTGTGTCATTGTCTCTTTCACTCATGTTGGAGAGAGTATTTTCTATTGATTTAGGAGAGAGAAAACCACTTATTTAGACTTATAAGGAGATAGAGAAAGAGCACTTTCTTCTTCAAATCTTTTATTGGTTTGAACATGTAGTTAACATATAGAAAACTATTCACCACATATCAACCTCTAAGTCTATTTAATTGTGTATATATATATACAAGTGTCGACGTATCTTAAGTATTTTTCTAAAATAAATGATATAATTTTACAATATTTGAATGTCAATAAAATTAATAATAAATTAATTTCTAAATAGATTGTCATCAATTCATAATTTTTTATTTCCTAAAATCCTCTTTTAAATAACTAGATCGACTCATAATAATTATATTTAAGTTATTTTAGTTCAGTATAATTATATTGATGTAACTCAATGGTAATGCAATGATTTTATTGTTTGGTTGTAAACCAGTTCAACATCATTGTCACATGTTTGATTTCGAGAATCGGTATATAACTCTCATTGAGAGTAAGGGTTTGTTCTCTTTGTAGAAAATCAAGATAAAATTACATATTTGAGAATCAATTGGTTTTAGTTTAGATTTATAAATTTATGTTGTTTTAAATATATCTTTTCTAACAAATTTCTATTATTTCCATAGATTATACATATTATGTGGACATCTCTTTCGATCATGTTAGAGTATTTTCTATTGATTCAAGATGGAAGACCTTTTTCTTCAGATTTGTGAAAAAGAAACAGTCATTTCTTTTTTCTATTTTTTTCTTTATTTTAAAAGGATATTATGTTGATATGTCACCAACCTATTATTTAACTAATGCATATGGTTTTTTTTTTATCAGATATTATAAAAGAATATTTGTAAAATTGTAAATTCCACCTTTCCTTGGTAGTGTTAAACAAAGTTTAAACTGAACCATTGTGGAGCGATTTAGTCAGTCAAAATGTATTGAAAAATTAAGAGATGATCATGAGTTGAATCTATGATCACCACCTACCTAAGAATTATTTTTTGACATTCAAATATTATAAGGACACTATATCCTGTAACAATAGTCGAAATACGCGCAAACTGGTCCGAACAGTCATGGATATAAAAAAAATGTAAATAAAATAAGTTTAAACTTTATTATAAAATACATAAAATACAAATATCAATAAATAAATATATATAATAACCATCATGGAGTGACCTAGTTGTTACAAGAGGATTTTAGAGAGTTAAAAGATGTTGTTTCAATCTATGATGGCCACTTATTTACAAATTAATTTCTTACAAATTTTCTTAATATCCAAATACTATAGGATCACGCGGTATATTTTATGAAATTAGTCAAGATGCGCGTAACTAGCCCGAACGATTAGGGGTATACGTAGTTCGGCTTGGATTGGGTTAAGAGTTTTTGGACCAATCCAAAATTTTAGGTTGGTAAATCTTCCAACCCCCAAACCTATGAACCTAACCCAACACTATATTTTTTGGTTGGACTCTCGGGTTGTATTATCTTCTCTTCTCTCTGTAAAACAACTCTATTCATACCCGTAAATATATAAACAAATAAATAAAAGAAGAATAACACTCTACTTGAATATATTACCAATTTTATTAGTACATCTTCAACCCTAGAACGAAAAATTGTTCAATCCTAGAACCATCCTAACCCAATAAAAATTATAAAATCCTAACTCAATTAACTTCAAATAAAATTATAATACAACCCTCATGATTTGAGTTAGTTAGTCTAGGTTGCTCACGTTGTTGATTCTTTGTGCACCCGTACGTATACTCACTAATATCATAAAAAAGAAGGGAAAAGGTTATATTTATATAAAAACCATTTAATATCACATAATTATTTTTAATATTAATATTTATAAAAAAAATTATATAATATTCTATGATGTTACATAAATAAAATGTTGATTTCGTATATTATTATATGAAGTGGGGAGCGGTGGTTTAATGATTGGAATGGCACATGCAACCATATTGACCAAATCTTTCAATTTTTAATTTTTTATTCACATCCTTCTTCATTACTATTTTCTTTTTTACGCTACGTTTCAAACAAAACAAAAATTCCCATTTTTTATGTTTGAAAGCAGATTTTTATTTTTATTTTTTTAAATTCAGATACCATTCTCAAAATTAAATTAAAACTTACAATTATTTGAAAAGTTATCTCAAAAAAAATAAATAAATAAATAAAATATATATATATATATATATATATTGAAAAGTAACCAATAACTCGCACGTAAATGAATAAAATATATATTTTTAAAAATACTTCAAACACAAATGGTTCCACATACCAAAGTTTTATCAATCAAACAAAAAGAGTGGACTTGTAAGTACAAAATTCTACCCATATTTGAACGGCAATAGAAAAAAGATATATATTAAGTAACTAATCATCCATAGTTAAATAGTTGAGAATATAAATATATATTTGATATTCGTGATTGTCTGCATGAGTTTGTACGCATTTCAATGTCAAGAAAACTCGTAAAAAATTAATTGCTAAATGGGTGGTTACTATGGATCGCACTCATTATCTTAAATATTCTAAAGACTTCTTTGACCACTCGAATCACTCCATAATAATTGAAAATATATATGGTATCTAATAATTTATAAATAAAATATCGAAGTAAAGTGAGCTAATTGTTATGTACATCAACCAAGAGGTCAAAGTTTATAAATCCTTCATCTAAATGTATTTTTTTAAAATTATAATTTAATCATAATTAAATTGGAGCATTTAAACACACGATCTCTAATTATAAGTAATTGGTCGATTGAACTATTTTCTTGTTATGTAATTCCTATAAACAAAGTTCGGTCAATTTTAAGTATTAATGTCAAAATGAGTTTAATTAAGTTTTAATTAGTTTGTATTCAGATTGTATATTTAAATCTCGATTTTTTATTTCTAAAATTCAACAGTATCTTGTGATATAAAATATTACAATATTCAAATAAAATAAATTAGAAAAATCTAATTAATAGAAAAAACATAGGAAAAATAGAAATTGTATTTACAATTTGACTTACATTCCTAACTTTTTGAGAGCAAGAGATTTTGAACATGTAGTTCATGTCCAGTCGTAATGATAACACTAAAGTTACTATCTTTTTAGCAAATCTTCAACTTTAAATATAATTTTTTTAAAGTAAATTGCCAACAAGAACTGTAATACGTAATTCGGCATTCACTCCTTATTGTAATCTCAACAAAAAAAATAATTTTTTAAAATCTATATTTATGGCTGTCCTTCCAACTTAAACTATTGTCATACAATATATCGTCTCATTCTTAAATTATGGTTATTATAGATTAAACTCATCACATTTTAATTTATTTAGTTTATTAAACTACATCATATATGACTTATGTGTTAATTTTTTTTAAAAATATTAACTACATAATTAGTTTAGATGGTTATTACCATGCTAAGTTAACCTAAGTAAATTTAACAATAATTACATGTATCATCAAATAAGAAGTTACTAGTTGAATTAACGAAAAAAAAAAATAACACTTACTACCATGATACGTTCAATTCTAATTAAAAAAATAATAATAATAATAATAAAATCTGATTAGACTTGCACGAAAAATCAAGAACAGAAAGTGAAAATGGAATAATTTTGTTTGTATTCACTGACAAAATTTGTTTGATTTACAGAACAGAAAGAAGAAAACGAAAAACTTGTGCCCAGATCTCCATAACAAGTTACAGAGATAAATCCAAACGCTTGAGAAATCGAAGAAGACGAAGAAGAAGAAGAAGAAGAAGAAGGCGATGAAGATCAACAAGGCATAATATGCGTAGTTTTGGTATCATAACTGGACAAACACGATTTCGAATTGATCCGAAAAATCTTCAACAAATCCCTCGCCATCTGCCTCACCGCCGGCGAGCAATTGCTCTGCATCAGCAGCAAGATCTTCGTCAATCCGTTCGCCTTCATCAGCGCCTCCGCCGCCTTCTCGTCTCTGAACAGATAACAAACGCTCCATAGCGTCGTCACCGCGTGCTCCGTCGCCGTATTCGAAACCTTCAGCACTTTCGCCACTATCGCCGCCACTATCGCCGGATCCTCCCCGATCTCCGCCCTACCTTCCCTCACCGTCGACGCCGTTTCCACAACCTTCAGAATCTTCTCCGTCGTCGAAACGCTCGCGTTCGTTAAATGCTTCGTTGCCGATTTTATCGCTCCGAGTTTAACTAATTTGATTCTGAATCGTTTTGGTGCTGAGATTGAGATTAAACACGACAGAATCGATTCGGTTAAGGCTGGGTCGGTCTCGGAGTTTAGTGATTTCATTAATTCTTGCATTAATCCTTCCGTTTCTGCGATTTGGATCTTCGATTCCGCGTCGATTGCGATTTGCCCTAACAGATCAGCCGAACAGATTTTCAATTCGTTTGTTGATTTTCTCAGAATCAAAAGCAGTGACGAAACACAATTACGATCGATCCTCAACATCGATTTCACAAATCTCTCCTTATCTTTAATTTCACTCCAAATCAAATGCAACAATCTCGCCGTCTGTTCAACCACGTCGCCGCCGTGGACATTATCGAGAAGATCGATAAGAACAGGTACGAAACCATCTATTTCGCAAAGAAGCCGCCGATTCGCCACCGAATCGGCGGCGAATTTGACGAGCCGCGGAAGCGAATCAGCGCGAGGTTGATCGATGAGACGGAGGATTTGATCTGAGGAGAGAACCGGCGAGTGGACTCGGTGGCGGATGGAATCGGACCAAATCTGAATGAGACGGTGAAGATTGTGATTAGGAACGAACTCCTTGGTTTGAAGAACCTGCATGGTGGCCGGACAAGTATTGTTTCCATTATCGAGCCATTTCTGGATACTGGAACGATCGTAAGTAACTCCGGTGCACAAACTTACAGGCGATTTCATCACGTCTAGAGAAATCGGACACCTGAAATCGCTCGGAATTGTAATACACAAGTCATCTCTCACCATTTTCCGTCAATAGACCGCCGTCCTCCGCCGTGCACCGCCGCGCCGGAGAAGAATTGTCGAATCGGGGAAGAGAGAAAGAAAGAAGACTGGGCGGAGAAACAGAGGTTTGGGTTTGGGTTTAAAGGAGGAGAGAGAAAGAGTCAAAGGTACTGTGACGTCAGATTTTCTTTTTCAAAAAATAATTGTTTTTTTTTCTTTCAAATATTCGAGGTTTGGTCCTTGGTCAATGAAGATGATGTGTTCTCATGGTGGAATCGTAGCCGTTAAAATGAACGGTGGAGATGGAATGAGTACACGTGGAATGGGGGGACCACCCAGCAGGAAGGAGGTTTTTCTGCCCGATTGTATACGGCCGGGACCACCGTAAGGTTCTGTTGGTCGGTTCCATTACCTCATTTTTTTTTCGCTTTATTTTTTCTTTCCTTTAATCTCACGGCGTTTAATTTAGATATTAATATCATTTTGGTTTATATATCTTAAAATTCGATTCAATTTAATCTCTAAATTTTTAAATAATTTATTTTAATTTTATTCTACAATAAACTTGAAATTTTTATTAATTTTAAACTTTTTGAAAATATATGCATTAAAATTTGATTTGTAGAAGTTCATAACTTCTATAGAAATTCTTTTTGACCTTTGAAATTAAAATAGTATTTTAACTTATTAATTATAAATTAAATATCATTTCATTTTATGATTATTTTAAAGTTTTTTAAGAGAAATAGAAATATAGCTCATTATATGTCATTTGTTCTATTTTGATTTCTAAATGTTTTAATATTTAATTTTAACCATTCGATTCAAAAAAAAAAAAAAAAAAAAAAAAACTTAAAATTGTGTTTTAAAAATAAAAATATATTTGTTATTTTTTTTATTAAAATTATTAATATATTGAACTAACTTTCATTGAAATCAACATTTTTTATCTTTTAATATAAGAAATAAAATTGAAGGGCATCTAAAAATATAAAAATCCAAATGATATTTTAATTCACTTCAATTATTAATTAATTTAATTTAGTTTATTTGTTGACAGCAGCTGGTCTTCCACTTCTGTCTCCCTCTTCTCCAACCTTTCATATATATAAATATATGAGTATTAATTATTTGTTATGTAAAAAAATTAAAAAGAAAAATACTTGAATATATATATTAATATTTGTATTGTAGGAGAATTGTATATTAATTTAGGGACGCTTGTCTTTATTTGCTTTAAGCCAATGAGGAAAAAAAAATAAGAGTTTTGACCAACAGCTATTAGATTGGGATTATTCAAAGCTTCTTTTCTTTTCCTTTTTCCTTTCTTTTTATATAAATAAAAGACTGTCTTGGTAGTCGTTTCCATTCAATGAATGTATTCAATTTCAACCATATTTGTTAGGTTATTTTTTTCCTCTCAAATAATAATTTTATTCCATGGTGAGATTTTGTTCGATAATTATTTTTATTTTTTATTTTTTATTTTAAAAATCATGTTTATTTTCTCTACAATTTTATTAAAAAAAATTAGGATAAGTATTAACCTTTTAACTTGATGAAAGTTTTTTTTTTTTAAAAAAAATTGATGAAAGCTAGAGTTTAGACTTATTGATTTTAAAATCTAAAATTTAGCCTTTATAATTTAGAAAAAGTTTGTGTTTAAGTGTCTAGGAGTTTATAAAATTGGAATTTAATTGATAAATATTGAAAATATTTCATGTTTTGTTTGTACTTATGTGCAAACTAAGTATGTCAATATAATTATTAATGTGTAAATGTTGTAATTTTTTTTTTTGCTCAATTAATCGTTTAACTCACATTATCATTATTGTTGCATAATAGCTAAACTTGGTACTAAAAAAAAAATTAATAATAATAATAGTTAAACTTAACATATTTGATTTGACAATCATGATGAACAACAATGACAATTTTTTAGATATTAGATTTTTTTTTTGTAAGCCAATAAATTAAAGAGAAATTATATTGGATGACCTCTTCTCATAAAATAATTATAAATATAATTTAATTTTGAAATATTTATATTCATTATCATTAAAATATTTTGATATTGTATTATAAATACTCATTGATACAATATTACAAAAAAAACGTAACAATACTCATTAATACTAAAGACTTATCTGCAAAAAAAATTTAAAATGAGCATATTTATAATTATTTTCTAAATTTGAATAGTATGATAAGTTTTCCTAGATTAAATTTTAAATTTTTTCCAATCATAAATACTAAATTCAAACTCTTAAAATGATAGAAATTAAATTTTAACTTTTTTCAAACCATGAATCAAATTTAATTAAAAAAAAACTAATAAATTCTTTTTTAAGTACAAATTCAACTAGTGACTGTAGCGTTGAACTGAATTACCATCAAATAATAAAATTAATAGGTCATTAATCCTTTCAGCAAAAAAAAAAAAAAAAAAAAAACTAATAATTATTAAAGGAGGTCTAACTCGTAACTTATAATTTTAAGTCCAATATACCTTTGAACTTTTAAAATATCATGCAAGTCTTTAAATTTGTTATTTTATGTCTAATAAATCTCTATGCTTGTAAACTGTCATATAAGTTGTTTCTTTTTTTTGAGAAATGGTCATATAAGTTGGGTTAAAATACTAAATTGGTCCATAAACTTTCAACTACGTTTCATTTAAGTCCTTGAAGTTTCAAAAGTTCTAATTTAGTCCCTCAAGTATGAATTAAGCTTAGAAATGATCCCTACCGTTAACGTGGAGTTAACTTATCGTTAAAATCAAATAAAAAATAATATATTTGTTTATTTTTTTTCCTCAACCCATTTCTTCCTCTCTCCATTTTTTTCTCCCTTTCTCGTCGGATTTGCTCGAGAAGCCCCTCTTTCTTTCACCGAGTTATCAAATCTAGACTAATTCATAACACCAAACGAGTTCTCAATCTGAATTCTGAGCTCCACCAGAAGAATTAACAAACCCCTTTGTTGCTGAATTGATTCCATAAGTTCTTGTTTCATCACCCTATCCCCAGATCCAGAATCAAAGTTTCCATTACACGACGCCATAAATCTTGACAAGATATCTTCAACCTCAGAGCTCGAAGATCGAATGAACCGATAATTCTCCCGCCAACACCGCCACCGTCACTGCCGCTCCCACCATTGTTGCTCAAATGCAGACCTTCAGTTCCATCAACAAGACTCGAAAACAGAGTGGTCGGAGCAGAGGAATAACCGAAAGACCACCAGAATTATGGTGTTCTTGATGAGACTGCTGATTGTTCGTCAAATCGAAATTGGTGAAATTAGAAATCCATTATCAGATCTTCTTTTTCACTCACTTTCCATACCTCACTTTCTTTATCCAATCATCTCATTCTCACCTACAACACTTTGCTCTGTTTTAATACTGCCCAAATCACTCTCCCTTTCCATTTTCTCACCAATCCACTCCATTTTTCTTGAAATTGTGAAGTTTTCTCATTGAGTCATGGTGATTTCTCCTATTTTCCCATCGAATCGAAATTTTAAAACCCTTAATTTGGTATGTTTTACCCTTCGTTGCAGAAGAATTGGAGATGATGACAACGCCATCGAGGAACGTTCTGTTTCGAAAATACAAAATGGGACGTTTATTGAGGAAATGAAACTTTGTCAAGGCTTGATGACCCACAAAAGTATCGCCATTAAAGTGGTGAAAGAAAGAGGACTGGGAGAAAAAAATGGAGAGAGGAAGAGATGGGTTGAGGAAAAAAAAAACAAATATATTATTTTTTATTTGATTTTAACAGTAAGTTAACTCCACATTAACGGTAGGGACCATTTCTAAGCTTAATCCATACTTGAGGGATTAAATTAGAATTTTTGAAATTTCAAGGACTTAAATGACACAAAGTTGAAAGTTCAGGGACCAATTTAGTATTTTAACCTATAAGTTGTATCATCAACCAAGTTCGACATTGTTTTTGTTTGTTTTTTATTTATTTTTTCTATTTTTTAAATTCATGAACTTATTCAATTGAATTTAATGTTTAAATATATGAAGAGCTAGACGATATGATGAAAGTACAAAAACAATACCAATCTGTTAAAAAGAAATAATAAGTTTCTAACTTTCAAAATTATGATAATTTATTTTCAATTAAATTCTAAAAAGTTTTTAAGATGATTTTAGATTTTAAATTTTAAAATTTGTAACTTTGTCTAATAAGTAACAAATATAATACTTAACATTTAGGATATTGACTTAACAAGTTCATGTGTATGATGATGTAACTATTTAAGATAATATTGTTAACATTTAATGTACTAGATTCTAAATTGAAAGTCCATTAATGAATTCATTGAAATCTTTTTAAGTTAAGAGATTAAATAAACATTAAAAATTAAAAAATTTAGAGTCTACACTATTTTTTTTTTTTTTTTTTTTTTTTTTGTAAAGTATAAATTTAAATACATACAATATTAAAAGTTTTAGAAGGAAACTGGTAAGTTATCTGAATTTAAAGAAAGCTCAAACCTTTTTACAAAATGAAAAAGGTACGAGAAAATATTTTTGGCACATGAAACAATTAGCAAACATTTTTTTTTATTTGAAGTTTGAAAAAATTAGCAAACTACTAACTACTTTTGTGAAACAAAGTTGTGAATTAGTCAATGATCATTTGACAGATTACTATTCTTTTTTAATTAATTACCTTTCACATTGGGTAGGTTAATTAATTTTTTTAAACATTTATTTGTGGGGAATGGGTAGATAGTTGGGTGGGAGGTTGGTTTTCTAGAAACTAATTATTGGAGAAATATGAAAAATAAATAATAATAATAATAATAATAATAATAAAGAAGTCATAATTCACTTCTTTGTACAATATAGTTTTGTTTTTTGTATTTTTTTTTAAGTCCATGTATTTTTTTTGTTCCCTCGTTAATTAAACATATAATATGAGTTCCTAGCAATTTTCAGTCTTTTGAAAATCATTTGCATGAGATTAATAAGACTCATATTTTGGGTTGTTTTAATCTAAATTATGTCATGCAAATGTATTGCACTTAAAGTTAAATAAAATATCGTAATTAAATGATAATTGTTGATATATTTTGTAAGAGTAACTGAAACACAAGTAACATAACTACAAAGTTTAATTAAGAAGTTTGACAATACCAAAAAAAAAAAAAAAAAAAAAACAGTAAAATAAGCAAAATGATCAATAGAGTTAACAAACAATAGATTACTTGTAAAATCTGTGAGGGTCAACCTGGTTGGTAGAGGTTTGGATCTTTAAATTATGTTTTTTTTAAAGGTTTAACGTTTTGAAATTCACAAAAGAATTTAATTATAAATTTTTTTATTGCCTTCTAGTAAGATACTACAAAGACAGGTAAACTACTTCTTTCATCATCAAATTGATTTTGAGATGGATATCTACACAAACTAATATCTTCCAATTTTGAACGAGGATGCCTTGAGTTTGTAGTGGGGAGAAGCTCTGATTCCTAGATATTAAAAAAAAAAAAACAAAAAACAAAATATTAAATTTAACTCATATATTATTATCTCCATGTTGAAATGATACTATTTACTATGAGCACCAGTGACTCGTTCCTAAGACATAATATCGAGATACATTAGAGGAGAATATAATTGAAGGGTATTTATAAATTAATGTCACATGTGGGTCTCAAATCTGCAACCTCTAGAGGAGCATACCCTCCAAAACCCAAGCCTTCAACCAAACTGTTGCCACCTCTCAAGGACATAAATTCGCATAATTTTGTTGTTTTTTTTTTCACCCAAAATGCTTCATAAGAATGAATATGGTTGTTTACTATTATATTTCAATAACCTACTCATAATCAATGTAGGACTACACTTTATTTGTATTCTCAACATATATCAATGTCGATAACAACAACAATACCTCACCCCTAAGAAATAGCCATATGAACATGTTTGAAAAAAAAATAGGTTATAAGTTCAAATAAGGCATGATAGAAGGCACAAGCTTAATATTCCAAAGTGCATGAGTTGATACCTAAATGAGAGGTGATTAAAAGCCTCAAGGTCCACCAAGAGTAATGACCTCATCTAAAGAAAAATAGCACTATGGAATCATAAACTTACACCCTAGGAAATGGTAAAAGATTTCAAAAAGTTCAACCAAAATGACCTCAACAAACTTGTCGTATTCTTCCTTATCCTTACAATAACATGGATTGTGGTCAACATTTGAATAGGTCTATCTTTTAGTAAAACTACTATCAACCACTAAAAATCATTCCTCAACGAACTCGAGATATGTTGATATCTTTACACACGTGAAAAATACTATACTCCACATCTAGGTACAATGTAAACCATCGAATGTGCAACTACTAAAGTAATTATATTCGCTTTTTCCCAAAATATAAAAAAGAGATAGCTATATCTATATTGAGATGTAAAAAAAAAAAAAAAATCTACTTTAACTCTATCAACATAACTCAAAGTTTTATTCTTTCTTGAACAAACCCTAGCTAGAAACTTTTCAAGTGCTTTGTAGAAATCGCTTCAATATAAACTTTCATTTCTTATCACATAAAATATTTGAAGGAAACAACACATTCAAACACCAAATTTTCATGTGAAAAAATTTACCAAACAAAATTTTCATACAAAAACCCTAGAAACTTAAAAAGCATGGTATTGAAATGTACAAACTTTTCTCTACTTTTAACACAATGTAAATCGAGCTTTATTGATCTTACTCGAATAAAGCCTAGAAACGAAAAAAGTACTTCAAAGGTATCACTCCAATACAATGTCCAATTTTTTCATACAAAACATAAAAAGAAAAACACATTCAAACACCAAATTTTCATAATGATCATCTCTTTACCATAATTAGTGGGCGTGTGAAAAAAATTCACTAAAACAAAAAGTAGAGAAAGAGAGTGGAATGAAAAGATGTGTTTGGAGGGATGAAATTATTATGTTTGTGAAAAATCATTACAAGTTTGAAGGCAAACACATAAATGATGGCACCGAAAGCATCTTCACCCTTATAGGAAAAGTATAATTTTCTCCTCGAATGCAACACTAGGTTAAAAATATCTATCATTTTTTTTGTTGGTTTGAAATTATAACAATTGGCGGTGGAAAATTCAAATTCAAGACTTCTTAAACCCTATTTGATAACTATTTGGTTTTTTATTTTTGAAATGTAAGCTTATTTTTACCTAAATTCCTTACAATGTGCACATTCTTTCCTACAATGTATCCATCTTTTCTTAAGAAAGTATGTGAATGTTAACCAAAATTTAAAAACAAAAACAAGATTTTTGAAGCTACTTTTTTTTGTTTCTAAATTTTTGTTTGATTTGTAAAAATATAGATAAGATGTACATATCCAAGTAAGAAAAAACATGTGGAAAAGTAGTTGAGACTTAAAAGTTATTAAGAACGAGTTGGAACGAGGTTATTATAAGTTATAGATCTACACGATAAGATTTAATCCGATAAGATTTAATAACGAGTTGTAGATCTTATCTTATCGTGTAGATCTACACTATATTTACCACCACTAGGTTATTAGTTCGAATCTTCCCTTTCTAATTGTTGTAGATCTAAAATAAAAATTAAAAAGTTATCTTAGGGGCCAATTTAAGTTTTATTAAAAGTATAGAGACTAAAATTAGACATTTGAAAGTATATACACACATTTTAAGTTTTTTTTAAAGTATATAAACTAAAGTTGAACATACCAATAACGTCATCAAGATATTTCCATGACCAAAAGGTCATGGTTGGAATCTCCCTCCATCTATTGTTGTTGATGTAAAAAAAATGAACATTTAAAAATATATTAACCAAAATAAAACAAATGTAAAGTACAATGACCAAAATGATATTTTAGTCTTATTTCATTTTCTTTCTAAAAACTCATAATAATTATATAAGAAGAATAATCGGACTCGTTTGAGGTTATTGAAACTCTAATAACTATATTAGAAAAATATGAGATCTTTCATCAAAATAAACTTTATAAATATTAGGACTCACTTTTCTATGTGAGATTCTCAAACAATTCACACACAAGAAAAAAGTTACAAAAGAAAAGTTTCTTTTGCACTGTTTTTTTCTCTTCTTCTTTTCCTTTATCACACTCAAACCAAAGGTAAAGAGGGTGAATTGAAATGTGGGTTTTTTGAGACATTCAAATGTGCTCTTTGCTTTGGCTTTTTATGATGATGATGATCATCCTTCACTTGCAATTATGAAGCTTCAAACACCATGCATGGACTAAATGGAATTGAATATATAGTTTTTTTTTTTCTTTTTCTTTTGAATAAAAAAAAAAAAGGTGAGTTTTTCAAAACCAACACGAGTGGTTTTATATCCCAATTCAATCAAGTTCTTTTACTTTGATTATCATTTCTACTTTCTATTTGTTTAAAAGTAGAGAAAATGAAACTACATGAAAGAAAAGTTATAAGCTGTATAATCTTAATTAAAGTTTACTTTTTTAGTTTTTTTTTTTTTTCCAAAACATTGAAAAAGTTACTAGCCAAAAGAAATACTTAAATCTCAACGGTCAAAATTAACACTACGCTAATACAATCAATGAGAGAGGCATTTAATTAATTTATAAAATGCTTTATCAACAAGGAAAGGTGTAGAAACGAAAAGTCCAACTTTGTTAAGCAAATTTTGTTATCATTTTCCTCTCTTTTCTTTCATTCACTTAGTTATTAATCTTGACTTATATATCATATTAAATCTAATATTTGAATCATCACCCTTTATTTCTCATGTATAATATTATTTAACAAGAAGTCATAACTTCAAAGAGAGGTTGAGAGTGAATTCACACGGAAATAAAAAAAAATTGAGAAACTTACGAGATTAGTCAAATTCACAAAATAGTCTATTCACTACCATTTTTTTTTAAAAAAAAGAGCAATAACTTAACAACATTAGTATATATCCAATAATCAAAGGTGATAATGAGAAAAGTAGTTCACTTACCTTATAAATATTAAAAGGTTTTCTCGCATTTTCAATGGGATTCTCAACCATCCAACAAAGGTTAGAGATGTGGATTTAATCTCCTAATTAAAATTTTAGTAGGACAAAATTAAGATTTTAAAGTTAAATTCGCTCCGACAAAGAGTATAAAGGCTAAATTAAGAATTTATTTCTAAAAGCCATACCAATGAAAAAAATTTGATGTGAATCATTTTTTAATTTAAAAAGAAAATGCTCCCCCTTATGATATCAGCTAACTAATATGAACCAATGGTTTTTCTTAAGCATTACTTAAAAATGATACTTTTTATCTTCATTATAGCCACGTATCCTTTCAAAATAAGGCAATGGAATTTACAAATTTACATTCTAAAAATGAAACCCACTTTTTTTTTTTTTTTTTTCTTTTCATTTTACTTAAAAGACTTTATAATGATGTTATTATTATTCTTATCTAAAGACTAAGTTATAAAAATACTCCTAATTAAACTTTGTCTATTGTTTTAAAAAACTATATTTTTTAAAAGTTGTAATATTACATATTTGACCTTTGATAAAGCTTTCAAAATTATTTCGAGTGTTTTTAGAATGTTGGATGAATAATTGATATGATGACTTAAAACAACGTGCACAATGGCTAAGATACTTGCTCAGATTACCTTCGAAAAACGATATTTAAATACATCGACTTTTCGTTCAATATTCTAAAAGTTTTTTACTTTAATGATAAATTTGAAACGTTTATAAAAGAATTACCAATAAATTATTTCTATATGAAATTGTGTTTTTCTTTCCTCTACTAATTATACATAAAGAAAAATAAATGATTTAAGAAAGAAAAATAGAGAACCATCATAAATTAGTGTAATGCTTAAGAGAGTGTTGAAAAATTGATGAGTGACTACTTACTTTAAAAAATAATGAAAATTTGTATTGAATATTCTCTTCTCACAAACTAATTGCAAACATAGACAAATTCTTAAATATTTGCATTCATAATCTTTAATATGTTTTAATACTTATTATAAATATTCATTAATATTGATATATTGTATTATAAATACTATTAATATCAGTATTGTAAGAAAGTATGTTACAACACACGTTAATATCAATAACTACCTTTACTATTTTTCTTTTTCTAAATTTGATTAGTTTGATAAGTTTCTCGAAAATAATTTTATATAAATTTTTTTAACATTTAATTTTTTAAATAAAGAATGGAGGGTGGAAAAATTAGAAGTAAAGTGGGGGGAATTGGAAGTCAAAGGTACGTAGAGTGGGCGTGAAAACGACGCAGGTGGTAATCAAATTCAACGATTAAGATTGGCTGACCAATTGACCAAAACTATGCCTAACCCCTCAATTAATAAACATTAATTCAATTTCAATTTCAAATTTCTCCATTTAGGTTTATTACCACTCATAAATTTCTAACCATTTTCAAACTTTATGTTTGACTCATAAGAATCCAATATCATCATCTTTCTTTTCTTTCTTCTTTAGACTACAACAACCAATCATATCAATGTCATAATAAATTTGAATAGAATATTATCTTATTTTGAAATTATCTAGGGAGACTTTGACTAATAAAAATAATCAATTTATAGAAATATTGGATTCCATATGTTAACAAAGTTCATAATTTTTTATGGTAGCGAATTTATAATTTGTATTAAATAATATGAGATTTCATCGATAACATACCATCTCCAAATAGTATCATATAAGAAAGACGATCATATATTAGATTCAGATTTATGTATTGAAATACCCATTTAAGTTTATGACTTTTTTAGTGTAGTCTAAATCATCTGCTTAGGTTTTACTCGCTTGGTTCGGATTAAGATTTGAGGGAACAACAACCCACATCGACTCTGATACTATATTGAATAATATGAAAGTTCACCTTCAAATCAATTAGTATTAATGGGATTAGTCCATATATCTTACAAAAATATTGAAAACTTGTCATCTTTTTAATGTGAAACAAGATAAATATCTCTTAACAATTTGTTAAAGCTAACCCATAGTATAATAATCTAAGCCCTTCAAAAAATAAATTAAGCTAATATATAGTTTCATATTTGAGGGATAGTTCTCTAACTTTCTTCTCATTCTTGATGTTTTTATATCTTATCAAATATGTCTCAAATGCTAGAGTAAGTTTAGTAGAACAATAATCGATATGTATTTTTTTTAAGTTGAAGAAACAAATTCTTGTTTTTTATATGTGTTATACTAAAATAATAGATAGAAGATTTGAACTCTCACATTAATAGAGATGTCTATGTTTAGGTCGAGGCCTTGTGGAGATCCGCCCCGAATAAAGCGGTAAATTCCCGTTTAGGTGAGGAATAAGAGTGAATGGAGATGAAAAGTTTCAAGGTAAATGGGGACAGGAATGTATTTCCTATCCCGTTACCCCGACCCCCACCCTATTTACATTTTATTTTTATTTTATTTTCCCCTTTTTTTACCAATTTAATCCTTTTTTTAGAATTAAACAATTTAATCTTTAGTTATAATTTTTTCTTAGTAGAAATATTTATTCAAATGTATATTTTCTTCAATAATTAACTAAAATTAATATATAATTTTCGTGAAAATTTAACTATTTGAGAATATTAATAAAAAAATATTTGTAAAAATTAAGATTAAAACAAAAAAAAAATGGTGAAAAATTCTTGCCAGAAATTCGATTCCCACAAATTCTTCATCGAGAATTTTCATCCCGATCGCCATGAAAAAACCATAAATTTTGTAGGAATAGGGATTGATTTTGGTGGCGGAGACAAGAAAGTCATTCTCCGATCCCGCCTCCCCCATAAACATGCATCTATACACATTAAATTGATAACTCAAAAGGTAACTTTATTTATATTTAAATTTTACCATAAAAGATACAAAAATAATAGAGATGTTTTTTTAGTACAATTCCTTTAAAGATAGTACAACTGCTCTCAAATAATTTAGAGTAAAATATTGATTATAGAGATTGAATTTGTGATCATAATGTTAATTGAATTTTCACCAAACAATGAAATTATAAAACTACTAACCCCTTTCGATAAAACAATAAAGATGTCGTGGAAATCTAATGAGTCAAAATGAAATTTAGATTTAGATACAATCATAAACTTTTTGAAATATGGATTTGATTAGAATAGCATTATTATATAAATATATACATATAATGATCACAAGATCTAATCAATTCGATCTTCTAAAATAAATAAATAATAATTAGAACAGAAAGAAAGTAAAAGATGTCGGTAGTAAATGGGATGTGAGAAGAAAAAGAAAACCTAAACAAAACCAAACCCACCATCTCCATTATCTTATTTTTCTCCAATTAAATCTAATTTATTTTCTTTCCCTTTTAACTTAACGTGGAGAAACAAGTTTGAAATTTGACTTAAAAATATATAATATATTTACGTGTTAGACCCAAGAACTGAAATTCAAATTATTGATGGAAAAATAATTAAAATATAGAGAGAAAAGAGAAGAAGAGAGAAATTATTTATTTATTTTGTTGGAAAAGAGAGAGATTCAATTATTGATTAAATAAAGATAGGGGTTGGGTGAATATGCAATGTATTAATTGTTACATGTCTTTGGGATATGATTGAAATGTATCTTCTAAGTCACTGTGAATTATTAAATCTTGTTCAGGGGGATTGCAATTTTTTCCTTTTTTTTTAAATTTTATAATATTTAATTATAAATGTAAAACAAGACATTGACGGTGTGTATTTAATTATTATTTTGGCTATGCCTATTTTGCTACAATTTAAGAGTGAGAAAATCGAATTTATGACCCAAAATATCCATTAAATAATTTTTAAAAGAAGTTTTCAAGTTAAATGGTTAAATTTGCATGAGAAATCTTCATTTAAAGGGAGGTTAAGTTTTATATATATAAAAAAAAAAAAAAAAAGTTAAGGTTTAATGTGTCTATGGTAAATGAGTTTAGTCCTACTAGATAATATAATATTCTACTTTAAAATCAATTGATGGTGAAACCAATAACTCAAATTTCTTATTCAATTAAAAAAAAAACTCAAATCTCTTATAAAATGTTTAAAGTTTTTTATTTGTTTTTTGAAACAAAAGTTTTTTATTTTTCAAATGTGAGACAATATATAGTAACTATGTTATAGAAGTTGTAGACTTTTTTTTTGGAGTTCTTTACTTTTTTTTTTTTTTTGAGTTCTTTACTATATTTTTTTATAGAGATATTACTACAAATTTGACGTTTGTTAACATTTAAGAAATGTTGTATAAAAAAAACATTTAAGAAATGTCGTGAAATGTCATTTATTGGTTTTTTAATCAACAATATATAAGAATGAAAGATTGAATATATAACCTTGTAAAGTTCCTTCGGAACCTGCACCTCAAGTTAAGGAGAGGTTCAGAACGAAGAAAGGCCAGCGCCCGCTGCCGGTGAGCCAATCCCCCGACATGGCATGAATCACCGAACCTGCGAGAGCCTCTGCTCTCTCCACAATATCCTTAAGGACTGTTATCCGAACTCCCAGCATCAATGATCACCCGGTGAAGAAATCAATGAAAATGAAAAAGAGCCGATTTCGAAATCGACTTCTAGACTTGGCTTTAGCAAAAATGGATTTGTTTGATAATTAAATAATAATAATAATAATAATAATAATAATAATAATAATAAATACTTGTTTTGATTTATGAAATTTGATAAATATTTAATTTTTTATTTTTGATATTTTAAAACTAAGCTAGCAATCACTATTTCAATGTATGATTTTACATCAACATTTTACTTATACTTTTAAGAACCAAACCAAAATTTCAAAAGTAAAAAAAAGTAGCTTCAAAACACTTACTTTGCTTAATGAAAATTGGTTTAGAATTTAGATACTTAAGGAAATATGGAAGTGTAGTTATAAAATCTATGTAAATACAAATTTAAAATTTTAAAAACGAAAAACTAAATAGTTATCAAACAAAATCCAATTAAAATTATATAAGATATTATTAGAAGTTATGTTTTTGTTGGGATTTATGGTAATAAAATTTCAAATTTTATTTTAAAAGAAAAATATGGTTATATTGTAATAAAATGAATTTGAGGGGTAAAGTGAAAAATTCCAAGTTTTAAATGAACTTCATATCTGCCTACAAATTTGTACAAATTTGGGCCTAATTACTTAATGGGCCCCTCTATTATGCAGTGCATTATTATTGTCTGGGCTTTTAAATTGCATTAAATAAAAACAGAAATCATTCACTGTGCTACTGATTGTTTTTCCATTCATTACCAATTTTGCCAATGGTAATGGACGAAATATAAATAAAACATAATTATATAATAAAAATTAGTTATTTTTAAACATAATTCAAAATTTACGTATATTAATAGAGTTATCAACCCAATCAAATGGACAAGTTAATATTGAAGTTTACCTAAGATATATAGGTAATTTCCTATAGTCTTAATTACCTATATTGATTTTAATTTTTTTTTCTAAAAAAAAAACTATATTGAAAACCATACACTAGACTTATCTAAGTTAGACAATGTCGCATTGATTAATTAAGCTACAAAATACAACCTTACACTCAATCAAAGGTTTAGAAATAGACTCAATTTGAAGCTAGATGTAGCCATGACCATTCGAGATAGTATACACTCGGCTATGGAGATAGGCTTTTGCAGACTTGAGGTGAAGACGGATGCTAAAATTGTGATTAAAAAAAAAAAAAAAACTAGCCCTTAAAATTGAGACCTTCCGAGCCAGCTTGCGTTGTGTTCGATTAGCCACTTTTATTTCTTAATTCTTGTGCTTTGTGTTCGATTAACATCAAAAGAAAAAAGAAAATTGAAGCTAGAGGTTAGGTTAAGCTAGACTATATGAAAACTCCTAACAAAATATATATCAATTATCACGGAGTTTAGCCTACTTTAACACAAAATGTCTTAATTTCCATTCCTACATAAATATTTTATAAATTTAATTTCTTTTTTCAGACATATGCAAAGTAGCTAAATAGTATTTTCCCCACAACAATAAAATCATTCTATTTAAAGCCATGAGATATTGTTATTCATCACGTGAACCATAAATTGATTGAACAAATTAAGGTGGAGAGCCAAAAGAGCCAAAAAAAAAAAAAATGTAGTCCCCACATATATTTATAATCACTAACATTATTAAACACATATTTATTTTTCGTTAAAAATACTCCCTCCTATAATTTAGTTATTTATTCTCAAACCATTTAGTCTATTAACTTTTAAATTTATAATGAATTCATTTCCAAAACTTAATATGTAATATTATACTCCCTTATTTTTTTATTATTATTTTTTTACAGTAAGTCCCTTTACCTTTAGATTTGTAACCATTAATTAATCCATATTGTAAAAAAAATAATAATAATAAATAAATAAATAAATATTAATTTTTATTTTTTAACAATTAAGACTTTACAAAACCTATGTACCAAACTCCATTGCAGCCTGATAGTAATTTTCATGATATTCCAAACTAAACCATTATAAATTTTAAACTACAAAAACTAAAGTGCACAAACATTAAATCAATATAAATCAAATATAATATAAGAATCAGGAAAGATATCTGAATGAATTGATACCACTTCCAAATGAAAGGGGTCTTGAAACTATAGAAGAAATAGTTAAGAAACATTTAAAAAAATAAAAATAAAAAAACAATCACATATATAAGCATTTTTATATATATTTTGATTGTTATTTTTTAAAAAAATGCACATGATTTGAATGCATATATCTCGTAAACTCTTTAAAGCAGTTGATATCGGTAACTATTCGACAAATTGTCGCGGCTAACCATTAATGAGTTTTGATAATCTAATTCGGTTAGAAAGAACTTGGAGGATTCCTTGTGACTAACTTATTCCATTTCTGGCGATAGTAACTCTTTATATATATATA
>JBBMKA010000026.1:9592609-9606561 GCA_037833695.1 Sechiopsis laciniata | reverse complement strand
GAAGTCCCGCAGGGTCCACACAACCCTGGGAGGGAAATCCTTACCTGCAACACAAGCTGACACAACAACAGATAATTTCTCATTGAGCTGCAGACAACAACCTATCCATAAGATATAAGCAACTAGTTAATATTTAATTTAATACACACAGACAGCTGATCGGACTAACAACCAACAAGCTCGGAAGAAAGAGAGGCTCACCCGGTCTGAAACCCTAAGGCTAGGCAGCAGCTCCCTCGGTAAGCTGGCTCTCGGTGGGCGTGTCGCAGGCGAGCTGGGCGAGTGTGTGCGCGGATGGAGCTACTGGGACGTCGCGCGAGGGCTGGGCGCTGGGGTCTGTCGCTGCGCGAGCTGGCTGATCGGGACGGAGGCGCGAGTGCTGGGGGCTGGAGCTGGACAGCTGCTGGATCACGGGCGTGCGGGCGAACGGGAGGCTGCGAAGTGCTGGGCGCACTGGCGTGTGGGTCTGCTGCGGAGCGTTGGGCGCTAAGGCATGAAGGCGAACGGCTTGGCTGCGCAGCTGCGTGGGCTGATGGGTGCTACGGCTAGGGTTTTTGGGCGAGGGAGATGGATTCGGCAAGAGAGAAAGTCTCAGAATTTTGGAGAGGAGAATGTGTAAATTGAGAGGGAAAAGAATTTTCCTCCTTTTAACAACTAGGGTTCGGCCAAAGGGAAGGGAGAGACGTGGCCGCGACACGTGTTCTTGCTTGGTCGAGGGTTCGAGTCCTAGGAAGTGCAGTTTTAAATCCTATTTTTAAATAAATAACCCGAAGCTCCAAAACCTCTCCAAAAGGCCAAACTAGCACCTAGAACCTGAAACAGAAGGAAACTCAACTCAAACAAATTAACTGAACCAACCGAAACTCTGGAAAATTACGAGACTACCCCTGGAGGCAAAATGACCAAAATGCCCCTAGGGGTCCAAAGAGCCCTAACGGCCCAACCAAACATCAGAAAAACCAACCGAACGTACCTGGGAAACCGGAATGGAAAACTGGGCCGTTACAGTGCCCTACAATATCTCACTAGCACTCGCCCTGACATTGCCAGTATTGTGAATCACTTGAGTCAGTTTCTCCAATCATCGACTGAATGTCTCTAGCAAGCTGTGAAACGAGTTTTGCGATATCTTTCTGGCACCAAGCATCTAGGTCTCCTTATATAGCCTCTGGATGATTGGACTTTGTCTCCTTTCTCCGATGCTGTTTAGGCGTCTAATATTGACGATCGAAAGTCTGTTGCTGCCTATTGTGTCTATTTTGGGAATACGCTTGTCTCTTGCTCTTCTAAAAAGAAAACTTTCATTGCTCGATCAGCACTAAATCTAAATATCAGGCTCTCACCCATGCAGCATCGGAGGTTATATGGCTTCGTCAATTGCTCACTGAATTAGGGGTTCAATTGTTAGCTCCGTTGATCTTGTGGTGTAATAATATCAGTGTTGGATCCTTAGCAGCTAATCCACGGTTTCATGCTCGCACCAAGCATATTGAGATTGATGTACATTCGTTCGTGATCATGTTGTTTGAGGTCAGTTGATGGTCCGGTACATTTCGTCTCTTGATTAGCCTGTCGATTGCCTTACAAAGTCCCTCTCGCACACTAAATTTTTGTATCTTCGATCCAAGCTCAAGGTTGCTAAACTCCCCACTCGCTCGAGAGGAAATGTAAAGAGATAATATATCTTATATTGGGAAGGTTTAGATTTGCCTTCTAGAACCTTCTAGAAGAATCTTCAACAATCAAATCTTGTATATTGCATTAATTTATTATTATTTAGATTTTGTACTCCTATATAAAGGGAACAATCTGTGTAAAATTATCAAGTTGAATTAATATAGAGAAAACCTTTTCCCTTTAGTCTAAAAGTTATCTAACTACAAATAGAGATTCAAGGATTTAGGCTTAAAAATCTATAATATTTTAGTTTATAAACAACATAATTATAGGTTCTCCTGTGGGTAGTCACCTAAAATTATATACATTATATCATCTTTGATAATTATATCTTAATCAACATATCTATTGAACAATTTGCTTTATTATTGCTTGAATATATGAATTAATTCATCTGTGGATGAATATTGATTCATGTATTTGATCAATATGTATTGTTCACATAAAGATGATGTTTATAAGAAAATCAAAGTTGAAATTTATGGAATAAACTTGTTTATAGCATCAATAAGTCATAACAATAATCTAATAATAATTATCATTATCTTGAAAGATAATATATGATCCAACTATATGATCTTTAACCCTTTATGGATCATATGTCTTCTTAAGTTTTCAAATTTTTTTTAGTCTTCATAAAATTATAAAATTTAAATTACACATAATCATGATCAAATCTTTGTGCCAAAAGTGCATAGTTTAAATGTATTTTCACGATCAAACAGACGTGGACAAAATAAGTTGCAGAATTATAAAACATACATTCATGCCATAACAGTTGGATTGAGATTTACTACAAAACGAAATTTGTGATTAATATATATATGTTTATTTGATTCAATTTATGAATAACATTAATGAATAATCATGCATTCTAAGCATCGCTCTGATACCACATGTTAGATATTTTATGCATAACATGAATCCTAAGATCTTGAATACCATGATTATTACGAAATGTAATTGAATCTTAATAGGATTAAAACATATACCTCCAGACATCTTGAATCAAGAAGCTTTTGATTCAACAAAGAATGGTTGTTGATATTGAAGCTTCTTAACAATTGTTTCAATAGCAAAAATTTATTTCTCCCTCTTTGCCTATAAGCTTGAATGTGTTTTTCAAGCTTACTTTATTCTTCTTTCTCTTTTACTTTCACACATTTGAGATGGACAAATGTATTCCTATTTATAGGTAGAGGGAGGACCAATATATGTCTTCATTTAAACATAAGATTAACTTTCTATCAAAGTTAACTTGAAATAAACATGAAGTTAAATGAAGTTAAACTTACTTCTCATAAACATTTCTCATAAATTTGAGAGAAGTGAAACTCACATTTCATAAACATTTCTCATAAACTTGAGAGAAATAAAACTCACCTCTCATAAACATTTCTTCTAACATACCAATTGGAAAACGTACGTGATTTTCTAAATAAACCATATTAATGGGGAATACAAGTTTTTAATATTTTCTAACAGTTTCCCACTTGGTCGATAAGAAAATCCATAAGTGTTTTCGTATTAAGTTCATAAGGCGCGCATGGTATGCTAAAGGCTTCATTAGTTTGTTATCATAAGTGCCTTGGCTAATCTAGTTGTCAATGGGAGTCATACCGTGTGCACATTATTCTAGAACATGCTTACTTCCATATACTGCTACATTGACAACTTTCATAACTAGGCCATAAATGAGATTAACTTAATGGTCACATAATGTGTTGAAGTAAAGACTGTTTCTGTTTTCATCTTAACATGAATGTGTACACATTAGAAAATAGAAGTAGTAAAATTAAGAAAACTTAAATATTAAGAGCTCAATAATTAACATTTGTAAGTGCATAATTAAATTACATAAACAATTATTAGGTACTATCTACAAGACCCATGCTTCCAGTGTGTCCTTGAAAGGTCTTTGGAGGTAGCCCTTTTGTAAATATGTCTGCCACTTGTAGGTCTGTACTTATCGACTCTACAATAGTTTTCTTTAGTTTAACATCTTTCTTCAGTAATAGGTATTTTAGGTCCATGTGTTTTGAACCGTTGGTTATCCTATCATGTTTGGAGAAAAAGATTGCAGCTTCATTGTCATAATAGACAGTTAATGGCTTAGAGATAAAACTTAAAGTACCAAACTGTGAGACAAAATTACGCAGCCATGTTCCCTGAATTGAAGCCTCAAAACATGCTACATATTCAGCGATCATAGTGGATCCAAAAAGCAATCTGATTTTTGGCTTCTCCATGATATTGCACCTCCACATAAGAGATACATACAACCAAGAATGCAAGTCCTAGTGTTATGGAATCCATCAAGGTCTGAGTCTGAATAGCCAGTCACCTGTAGGTGACTTGATTTTCTATATGTGAGCATATAGTTCCTTGTGCCTTTTAGGTATCTCATTACTTTCTTTGCAGTTTCCAATGAGCGATTTCTAGGTTACTTTGAAATCTACCCAACATACCAACTACATGACTAATATCAAGCCTTCTACAGACCTATGAATAAATTAAACTCCCTAAAAGAGATGCATAAGGATATTTGATCATTTCTTCTCGTTCCATAGAAGTCTTTGGAAACTGCTCAAGAACAAGTTTGTCTCCTTTAAGCAGTGGGACACGACTAGAGGAACAATTCGTCATGCCAAATCTCTTAAGAATTTGATCAATATATGCTTTTTGAGACAATCCTATAAGTCCTTGTGATCTATCATGGAATATTTCTATGCCTATCACATAGGAAGCCTCACCCATATCTTTCTTTTTAAAATCTTTTGAGAGATAATCCTTAGTTTCACGTAGTAGACCAAGATCACTACTAGCTAATAATATGTCATCAACATACAAAACTAAAATTATGAACTTTCTCCCACAAATCTTGAGATATATACAACGGTCAACTAAGTTTTCTGTAAAATCGAAAGCAGTAATGATTTCATGAAACTTTAGGTACCATTGTCTAGAAGCTTGTTTTAGTCCATAGATTGATTTCTTAAGTTTGCAGACCATGTCTTCATGTCCTTCAATTATGAAGCCTTCAGGTTGACACATATAGACTTCTTTTTCTAAGTCTCCATTTAGAAAGGTAGTTTTCACATCTATTTGATGTAACTCGAGATCATAATGAGGTACTAATGCCATATTAATTTTAAGAGAATATTTCTTGGAAACAAGAGAAAAGGTTTCATTATAGTCAATGCCTTCTTTTTTATTAAAACCTTTGAAAACAAGTATGGCTTTATATCGTTCAATTTTAGCATTACAGTCACGTTTGGTCTTAAAAACCCACTTACAACCGACTACTTTTTGACCTGGAGTTAATTGAACGACTTTCCATACTTGATTATAATTCATAGATTTTAATTCATCTTTATGGCATCAACCCATTTAGTAGAATTAACATCATTAATGGCTTGTGAATAAAAAAATCGGATCCTTAGTCCCTTCAGATTCTATTACGTAAAGCAAATAATCATCGGGAATAGTAGATCTTCTTTGTCTATGAGATCTTCGTAAGGTTGTTTCATGTGGTGCTTCATTATCATTCGTGATAATCTCATGATGGAGTTGGTTATCATTTATTGAGGTTTCCTCATTGTGAACAGGTTCAACGATGGGGTGATTCTCAATATCTTTTGAAATAAATGGTAAAAGGATGGGTACTCTTATTTTAGTAATGATCACTTACTGTTCTTTTGTACTCCCACTGATTTCACCATTCGCATAGAATCTGGCATTGCCAATTTCAACAATTCTCATACTATGATTTGGACGATAAAATCTATATCCTTTGGATTTGTCTGGGTAATCAATAAAGTAACCACTAACTGTCTTAAAATCTAATTTCTTTTTATTTGGATTGTAAAGTCTAGCTTCAGTTCGGCAACCCCAAATTTGAGATGTCTTAAACTCGGTTTACATCATTTCCAAAGCTCAAAAGGAGTCTTTGGAACGGCCTTACTTGGAACCCTATTTAAGATGTAAACAACAATTCGTAATGCATCCATCCATAAGGATATAGGTAAATTGGCATGACTCATTATTGATCTAACAATTTTCATATATGTACGATTTCACCTATCAGCTACACCATTCTGCCATGGAAATCCAGGCATTGTGTATTGTGCAACAATTTCAAGTTTTTAAAGAAGTCTAGCGAAAGGTCCAAGATGTTGTCTTGTTTCATCATACCTTCCATAGAATTCACAACCTCTATCCGAGCTAATAATTTTTACTTTTCTTTCTAATTGCCTTTCAACTTAAGTAATGAATACTTGTACAGCATCCACAGATTGAGATTTTTTATGCAATAGATAAAGATAACAATAACTTGAATAATCATCGATAAAAGTGATGAAATATTTTTCTCCTCCAAATGTTGGAACGTCAAAAGGTCAACAAATGTCTGTATGTATTATTTCAAGAAGTTCGGTACTTCTTGTGGCTATTTTCTTTGTATTTTTCATAGTTTTCCCTTTAATACAATCAACACAAGTTGTAATATTAGTAAAGTCTAGGTCTGGAAGGACACCATCTTTTCTAATTGTTTGATTCTTTCACTAGATATATGACCCAGCTTTTTATGCCGCAAGGAGAGTCCTTTTTATATGACTTACCTTTAGTTTCTTTATCATGCAAGGTGAGATGGATTTCAACATCTTAATGTTTAGGATGGAGTTTATAAAGCCCATTAACTAAAATTCCAGAACCAATAAGACTAGAATTTTTAAATAAACTGAAATTACCATTTCCTAATTCAAAAGAATATCTAAATCGATCAAGTGCACTTACTGAAATCAAATTACGGGAAATAGACGGTACATAAAGAGTTTGACATAAGTCTAAATGGTAATCGCTATCTAAAATAAGATGAAAAGTTCTAATAGCTTCAACTAGAGCTTTGTCTTTATTTCCCATAAAAATGAAATTCTCACTTGGGTTTGTTGTTTGAATCGTATATGAATCCCTACATAGAATTCGAAACGTGAACATTAGCACTAGGGGTGTTAAAAAACTCCAAACCGAACTGAGGAACCAAACCAAACCAAACCAAAGTTGATGGTTCGGTTCAACTTTTAAATAAATAATAAAAATTTGGTTCTCACATTTTAAAAACCAAAATGTTCAATTCGGTTTTCGGTTCATGGTCTTTAAAAAACTGAAAAACCGATTTCATACATACACTCTATTTCATTTTAAATTGAGTAGTTTGTTTCTAAGACTCATATATTATTAGTCCCATAATACCAGCCCAAACTTATTTTTATATATTTATCTTTTTAGGGAAACCCTAATCTCTTCAACTTTCCGCATCCCTCCTTTTTTCTCTTTTCTCTTTTCTCTTTCTTTCCCACTCATTCTTTGCAATTCCTTTGTCTTTTTTTTTTTTCTTTTTTTTCAATTTATCTCTTCTTCTATTTCTCTTTTCATCTTCTTGTTTAGTAAAGCTTTTTTCTTTTCAATTTCTTTGATTTCCTAATTATTAATTTTCTCTCCAGAATTTGAAGCTCTTTATATTCCAAAGGTGGCTTTTAATATATATATATTTCTTTTTTTTTTGAAAGGTGTTGTTTGTAGAACTTGGGCTACAACAAAATGGTAGAATATATCTTCATTCTCCCTTCTGATTTGGGTTTTTTTGGAGTAGGATTCATTTTTTTTTCCTTTTTGATGATTAATATTCTAAACCCTAATCCATTCGCACATCTAAAAGAAATGTAATTATATATATATATATATATATTATATCAGTTTTATCTTAACCGAACCAAGTTGAACCGAATAAGCTTGAATGTGTTTTTCATGCTTTCTTAATTCTTCTCTCTTTCACTTTCACACATTGAGATGAACAGATGTATACCTATTTATAGGTAGAGGGAGGACCAATATATGACTTCATTTAAACATAAGTTTAACTTTTCATCAAAGTTAACTTAAAAGAAACATAAATTTAAATGAAGTTATAAATTTAAATGAAGTTAAACTTACTTCTCATAAACATTTCTCATTAATTTTAGAGAAGTGAAACTCACATTTCATAAACTTGAGAGAAATAAAACTCATCTCTCACAAACATTTCTTCTAATATACCAATTGGAAAATGTACTTGATTCTCTAAATAGACCATATTAATGGAGAATATATGTTTCTTTCTTAATGACGAATGAAACATTTAATATTTTCAAACACTAAAATCTTCAACAACTCTTTATAATCTCTTCTCCCTCTTTGAAATGATATCGTTTCCAACCTTGTCTTATGGTGTAGAAAATTTAATCTTTTCAAGCTTTATGATCTTCGCACTATAGCGCTTCAAATTGGAGTACTATTCTTATCTAAAAATTTTTTTGAGTATTTTTCTCCGATCTGATAGGTTGTATTTGTACCTCTCTCATTTGTTCACTCTTGATTTAGTACCAAAGCTAAACATAATATCGAAAGGGTCAGTGACGTGACGGTTTCATTGTTTGGTGGAAATTCAGTTCAACACCATGGTCACGGGTTCGATCTCTGACATCGATATTTGACACTCAAATATTTGAAACCAGTTGTACCCTCTTTGAAGGGTTTGTGATCCCTTCCCCTAACTTGTTCTAAAAAAACAAAACTAAACATAATATCTTATGTCAAATTAATTATTGTTCCACCCATACACTTATTGAACTCTAGGCTATATGGAGAAGCCCAAAAACACAAATCCTAAACAAAACACAAAGACGCACAAGAGTATGTTAATTAACCCATGATCATTCGTTTGATAACTATTTGATTTTTTTTTTTTTCGTTTTTTAAATCTAGATTCATTTTAATTTAAATTCTTTAAAAAAGATTCATCTTCTCTCGAAAAGTATGTGTATTCTAACAAATTTTTAAGAACTATAATAAATTTTTGGAAGCTAAATTTCTAGTTTAATTTATAAAAACATAGGTAGTTATGAAAGTAAGAAAAATTATAAGGTTAAGTAGATATTGTAGGCTCAATTAAAGAACAAAATTAAAATGATTATGAAATGGATTGAAAGAATTGAATTCAATGGGAGGGCAATCATAATGATGAAAATGATCAAAAGACAGAGAGAGTGGAAGTGAAGAACAGTGGAGAAATAGAATTGTGTACTGAAATATAGATTTTGGAGGCAGTGGTTGTTGTTCCTACTGTTGATTTTGTTTGAGTTTCTATTTTTCTTTGACAGACCCTTCAATTATGGGGACTGTCCCATTATTTTCTCCCTTACCCTCAAAAGAAAGAGAAAGTAAAAGGGTAAAGTAGGGGACAATATTTTCCGAGAGAAGAGAAAGGTCTTAAAATACCAACACTCCCACTTCCCATTCGTCGGCCATTAATGGTTTGTAGGACCAAACACTCACCTAACCCTACAAAAATATGACATAACCAAATAACCGCTCTTTTTTCTCTTCCTCTCTTCATCAATGTTCTGTCGGATTTCATTTGATTAACTTAAAAATTCGTAGAAAATTAATTTTTTAACGAGCCATATTCATGAATTAAATTTAAAGGAGTGTTGGACTTTTAGTTTTGACAAAGAGGTACAAATAAGTATTTGTAATTTTTCAAAAAATTATATCCAAACAAATTATTGCAACCACATAAAATATCTAATAATTTATGATGACTTACTTTTAATCTTTGAAAATAACTCCTTATTTTAAAACTATTCATTTCTCCAACTTTTCTATAAAATTCATATTCAAACAAGTTATTGGATGCAATTCTAATACAAAAGCTCACATCCAACAAGTTATTACTATAACCTCAAATTTTAATTATTTAAAATAATTTCTCATTCTAAGTATGAGTATAAATGCTTCGTGCAACTACGCATTTAAATACCTAAACTTTTAATTCTTGAAGGACCTCTCTTTTATTTCTTCTTTTTTTTTACATCTCATTATTGTGTACTAGTCAGGTTAAGATACCCTTTAACTTCAAGTAATTTTATTTGAGCCAACAAGAGTAGTTGTTCAGCGACATTAGTGTACAATGACTAAAAGGTCATGGGTTCGAATCCCCTCCTTTGATTGTTGTAATTTCAAAAAAAAAAGTAATTTTATTTGATATTTGTTTTAAATTATTTAGTCTTTTATATCTCCTCCCTATAGAACTTACAACTAGTCGTCGGTGTTAGTTTATGATTAAGTTTTGACTCTAGAATGGTTTGAGAAAAATACCGTAGGATTGTGTCTTTTTTGGAATGAAAATTATTAAAGCATGTTTTGGGCTTTGGAAAAACGAGCGGAAACAGAAGCGTTGAACTAAACCGCTGGAATATTATTCAAAGATGTTTTTCTTAATTGAAATTGGTTAAACAAATAAAATTGTTTTTATTTAGGAAAAGACATGATGATAATATGTTTTTCAATTATATAGAGTGAATGCTAATCGAGACTAAATATATATTCCCTCAAGGTACATCTAAGTTAGACTCAATAACTTATGAATATCGAGAAAAAAAATTAATCAACTTCAAACTCAGGAATATTCAAGAATTAGATTTATTATAAGCAATGAGTTAAGTAAAAGGAAATACAATGACGAAAATTAGAAAATATTGGTTAAAATATCATTTTAATCTCTTGGTTTAAATTGGTTATATTTTGATTTTTGAACTTTTAATTGTCTTTCTGTTTTTAAAAAATAACATAAAATTGATTTATAAATATTAATAGTATTAATACAAGCAGGATAAAATGTGTAAATATTTTTAAAATAGAGAAAGACTATTTTTTAAAAAAAACAAATAATAATGATAATAAAGAAACTTACTCTAGGGATCAAAATACAACAAACTACATGTACCAGGTATATAATTTATATTTAAATGAAATTGCAAAATAGACCCAAAAGACCCATTCAAAAAGGCTTATCTTTGAAACCCCTTTTTCAACTTTCTGCTCTCAGCATTACTTGTGCAGGTAGAAGCATCTGATTTGTTTTAAGTCATCATCTTCTTTAGCCTCTTCTCTCTTTTTCTTTCTTTCCTCTCTATTTACCACAAACCCCTTAAATTAAGAACTTTGATCTTTTTTCTCTCACCACACATTATTTCTTTCAAAACTTCAACAACTGTAGCTTTCTTTTCTCTTTGGTTTTTCATGATCATCATCATGTGTGTTTGTAGAAGAAGATCAACAAAGCTAAAGCTTTTAATTTGGATCTTGTTGTTATTGCTTTTGTTTAATGGAAAGTTGATTTGCTGCAAATTAGCCTCACCCCCAACAAATCAGCCCTTCAAACCAAAGCCAAACTCTCATTATTTTGGCCATTTCTTTGCATTTTTGCCAAGAAGAATACCAATTCCATCTTCTGCTCCTTCAAGAAAACACAATGATATTGGCTTAAGAAGCTGGAGATCTCCTTGAAGATTTGATCAATCTTCATTACAATTTTTTTTGTTCACAACAAAAGGTGATGGATCATCTTGTTTAATTGCCTTTTATTTGTTTTCTTTTTCTTTTGAGACATGGGTTGATATTGTACATCCAATTTGTTTCATGGGTTAGCCTAAAATTTTCTTCTTTTTTGTGGTTTAAAATGTTCCACAACAATGTTATGCTTTTGATATCTCTCAGATATTATATGTGTACAAGTAATGGATGTTTAATTTCTCCTTTTTTGTTGCACTTTTGACCTTGAGGATTTTTTATTTTTTAATTTTTTAATTTAACTACATTTGGGATTCGAACTCGTAACCAACCCTGTGTTATACATGATGTGAACATCATTGACGAATTTCACTCTTATTTAGTTGACGGTTTTATTTTTGTTTGAGATTGTTCTTTCTTTCATTCTTATTTTTCTGTTTATTATAATAGGAAATGTTCTGAACAGACAATACAGGCCTACCCACAAAAGCAATGTTTGCTTTCGTTTCATGTTGTGTTTTAAAAGTTTTTTTTTTTTAGTTCAACAATAACATTCTGGGGCTCGAGATTCAAATATTTTACATTTTGGAAGAGTTGAGCTAAGCATACTTTGTCTATCAAAATCAACTTTTTCTTTTTTTCTTTTGTATGCATATGAAATTTTTTATTTTGATTTATTTAAGGAGATGAGTACAATTTATATTGAGATAATTTTATTTTGATATTCCTTTACTTCAACTACTGTGGATTTGAATTCATCACATCTCTATATAAATAAAGATTTGATACTAGTTGAGTTTTATGCTCTTGTTCAGTTTGTTTTGTCGTGTTTGGATTTTCTAGGAATCAAAACGTTTGTAATGTACTTCGTATTTTCAAATTTTGGTTTGGGAATATATAGGGATTAAAGGAAGATTGATTTAATGAGCTTAATAGTGAAGTAATAATGATTCGTTTCTAATATTGGAATCATTATATTAAAATTTGATTTGTCTTCAAATCTAACAAAATCATTGGTTGTGGAATATTTTAGCTCCCACTTTCATTTTGATTAAATAAGAAATTAATTGGATTGAGGGGAAGTTGTTTAAAATATTCAACCTGATTCGAAATTTAAAAATTAACTTGTTTCAAGAATTTTGATTGAGTAATTAGTAAATGCTAATTGAGTATTTATAAACTAGTCATTTCAAGTTCAACATGGTCATCATGAATTAAAAATTCTAATGAATTACTCACATGGAGTTTCTAATCCTAATTAACATATGGAATACTCATTTCAGTTCCAAACAAATTAATTGATGTCCATCACAAACTAGAGTTTGAAGCAATTTTTTTACAAACGAGCTCTAATACTTATTTTGATAGAATTTTACTTTAAGTTATTGATTAAAAAATTAATTAAAATATCATTAATATTGTGAACATCACATAGCTGTAAGACTATATTTTTTTTTTATTCAAAGTAGGGTGCTTAGATTCATCCCCATTATTGAACCTAAAATAGACTAATATATCATTTGTATGAAAACATAATCAAACAAATGGCTTAGAAAAGAAAATAATAAATTGGGGCACAAGTTTTCAATTATTTGTGTGTATCCATTGCATATTGATAATGAAAATGAAAAGAAGGAAGAAGAAAGAAGAAGAAAATTCTTTGCTCAATTGTTGTGACATGTTAATTGACAGCCTAAAAGGATAGAAAAATACAATGGTTTTGGTTATAATTTTATGGTAACATTGGATTCTGTGACAAAGAAGAAAAAGAAGTTTTTGAAAAAACAAAGTAGAGTATTTGATGGGTATGATCAACCATAATTCTTATTTGTCAACACTTTTCCCTTTTTTTGCCTAAAAAAATACTCTTCAATTATTTCAATTTCTTTTCAAATGTTGAAATATTTAAATTTAATTTCTTTCAAGAAAAATTTAGTAGGCTTTGGGTTCATTTATAAAATTATATTTTTTTTTATTCCAAAAATAAAAATCTTCTACAATAATTTTCTGTACATGTTCGTCAAATACATGTTCATAATTTTATTGGAAAAGTTAAATAAATTATCAAAATTTATTGAGATTTTGATATGTTTTCTCATTATTTTCTCGATGAATTTTAGATTTCGTAAGAAATATTTAAACTTTTAGTCAAATTTTAAAAACTATTTTATTTTAATAAAAGAATTACTTTAGTAAATTGACGGCATTAAATTGCTCAATAGGAATTATATAATACCTGTCAGAGAGCATAGTAATTTGAAAATCAGGTGTGTGGTCACAGGCTAAAAATGTAGACTTTTAATTCTCAATTTTGCATTTAAAGTTTATTTGGTTTGGGTCGGATTAGGTCTTTTGAGTGGCTTTTCTCCTTTTATTTCCTTAATTAATGAAAGTTCGTCTAATTCAAAAAAAAAAAAAAAAAAATCCCTATTTCCATTTTAATTATGAATTTGTAAGTTTTTTATAGTATAAATTAGAGTGAAGACAACAAATCCTTCATAAAGTACCCTACCACTTTCAAATAATATAAAAGTCCAATAAAATTACAATCAAACCGCTAAACCAATATGATATTTTAATGAATTGATAAAAAAAAGTATAAAAAAAATTAATGAACTGTTTAACCAATGAATATACCGAAGAGGGGCAAGGTTCCCCCACTTCCTTGTTTCATGGCAAAAGGAAAGTATGTATTACACATAAACTAAATGAAATTTGTTTTAAATAACAAATTCTAGCGTTGTGAATTTAGGCACCGTTAACCATTTCGTTTTTTGTTTTTTATTTTTGTTTTTAATATGTTAAAAACATTTTGTTTGATAATCAATTTTAGTTTTTGTTTTTAAAAATTTAAAAATGTTTTTAAAATATTAAAGGAATTCTAAAAA
>JBBMKA010000026.1:9555073-9592509 GCA_037833695.1 Sechiopsis laciniata | reverse complement strand
TATCCATAATTGTCCGGGCCAGCTTGTGCACACTTCGACTAATGTCATGACACATACTGTGTGATCCTACAACCTTTGGATGTCAAGAAAATTTGTAGAATATTAATTACTAGGTAGGTAGTCATCATAGATTGACCTCATCACCTTAAGCACTCTAAAGCTCTCTTTGACCAACTTATCGCATTTTTGGTGATAGTAACTCTAATTTTCGTAAGTAGCAAAAATTATTTGTCATAACAAGATTTGCTTAGAAGGAGTAGAAAGTTTAACAAACTATGAACACACTATGATTGCATATTAGGTTGAATCTATATCAACATAATAATAATAATAATAATAATGTACATTTTTCTTTGTGGTGATTTAATCATAGAAATCTCAAAAATTAAACGTAGAAATCTAACCCGATCACAAAGAATGTAGGAAAATACGAGGCTCCTATCAATTATATGTCGAATAGAAAACCTAAATGTTTGTTTAAAATTTCATGAAAAAAAGCTAAAAAGTGAAAGAAAAATAATAAATCATTGATACGACACTTCATGTTCTATGTTTTTCTCTTTAATTAAAAAAAAATAAAAAAAAAAAAAAAAAAAAAAATAGAGGCTAAAAAAAGAAAAAAGAAAAAAAAGGTTATAAGTGTTTCTGAAATTGAAAGGCTCTGTGTTGATCATTAAAAACTGAGGCTGCATGACGTCCATTTGAGTGCCCACTTTTCTCTTAATTTATCTCTTTAATTTGGTCCCAACACAAAATCTCTTAATTTTTCTATCCATATATTCATATATTAAAAGGCTTCTCAATCACCTCTATATTAAAGGTCAATCGATAACTATTTTGTTTTTTGTTTTTTGTTTTTGAAATTCAAGCCTACAACAATTAATTTACCATAGGTTTTTCTTACATAGATATCTATATTTTACCTATATTTTTAGAAATCAAACAAAAAACAAAAGAAAGTAACTTCCAAAAAAATTTGTTTTTATTTTTGAAATTTAGTTAGCATTCACATACTTTCTTTAAGTAAAGATGGATACATTATAGGAGGATAGAACACATTGAAGAAAATTTGAGTAGAAATAAGCTTAAAGTTCAAAAATCAAAAACAAAATGTTGGAGATACTTACCTTGTGGCAATTGTCCCACATTGAAAATGTGAGGATTCTTCGACATGTTTATAAGAGATATGAGTTACTCTCCTCATTATCAATTGGTTTTGAGGTGAAACCTCATATCCTCTAATACAAAAAAACTAAATGATTATCAAAAGGGGCATAAATTCTTAGATTGTGTTGAATAAGTCTTTGTACATTAAAAATAGTCAAGGTACACACAAGTTAGCTCGAACACTCACAGTCATTGTCGATTTAGTTTCCAAATTTTTTAAATGAACTTGTTAACTATTTTTGTTCATCATATACACTCTTGAACGTTTAAATTTGTTTAAAACCAAAATTTATACTTTAGCTTTAAAGAACCCTATTAAGGTGCCATGTAAGCATTTAAGTGTACACAAGCTATTGAAATTATTTTTGGAAAAAGATACGATTCATTCCAAAAGCATGCAAGGTGCATATAAATCGATTACAAACTTTTTTTTCAATTTAATGTAATGGAAGCAATGTCATAGTCTTTAAAGAGAGTAGATTTAAAGTACCAAGAAGCTAAATTAATATTTATAGATTCCCAAAGGATACTAGAATGTTTGTTCTTGTGCTTGCTGTAAAAAAAACAAGCTAATGAAACTATTTATCAAGCACAAAAATTCAAAATTAAAAAACTAACCTATGATGCCAATCCGAGTATAGTTTAATTGGTTAAGACATTTTGAATCCAACAATAAGAAGTTTAAATTCTCACTCTGTCAACATGCTGTCGAATGACTATTTTTTTTAACAAGACACATTAAGCTTCATTAGAAATAAATATTTGTATGTTAGACACATATAACATTTAGATCCTAAGGCTGAAGGAGGAAAATTTTCCAATTAAGAGCTATTGTACAATAATTTAAGATTCAAAAGCTTTAGAATGCTACCGAAAGGGTTGGTGGCACAACATTGTTTATGAGCATCTCGACATCGGTAACTATTTTAAGAATATTTATCGATACCGGTATCTCAATCAATATTTCCATAAAATTGAAAGACTTTGATATTTTCTTTCCCATCCCTATTTAATTAAATTATTGGTTGCACCCTACATGAAAGAATTTGTAAGGCAATTAAATGGTCCTATACCCTTCCCATGCTGTTGTCAATTAGGCCAAACAACATTAAGGGCATCTTTCTTTCACACATCCAAATATAGAGAACTTTAGGGTCCCCTCTCTAATAAAAACTATGAAAGAGGTAAAAGAATTGACACTCCATTAATTCATTTCTTCATTTGATGCAAATTAAAGTCCTCTAGAAAATAAGTTTTTTTTTTTTTTTTTTCAATTTGATTCTCTTCATTAGAACAATGGTTAGGTGGTACATCCATCAGCAATAATTCAAGTTTTCAAGTTAAAGTTGATTCAAGGATATTTGTTTCCCACCAATATTGTTTCTTTAAAATAATTATTAAAAAATGTGTTTTGATAACTATGATTGACCAATAACTTCAAAAGTTAGGATTTTTTAATATTTTTAATATGGTGTATGATAGCCTAATTAGGAAGTTATTGAGATATTATATCAAAATTCAAACCCAAACCCTACTCCCATGAAAAATAATTTAATAAAAGTACCACAATGTAATTATCTCTTAATATCATACCATTGGATGTAAATTTATGCATAAGAATACTCTCGAAATATTTTAAAACACTCTTATCAATATTGCATTCTTCTTTTAATGACAACCCCAATACAATGTTGAAATCGATTTCAATTTTCAATAGTAAATGATTAGGGTTTCTAAAATATGCTTTCTTGAAGAGGATTTAAATTCGAACGCCACAAATAAGTTTAATTAATTACAAAATTTCTTATTTTTCCTCGAGTCTGAGCATTTGAAATGATTGTCTATAGATGAGCGGGTTGATTTCTCAATTATTAAAAAATAATTATTATAAATACAACCGATCTAACTTTTGCTTACATTTATCCATGCATGTACCAAAAACACATATATTGAAATATATAGATCATGTGATGAAGTCTTCAACCACTAATTTAACATATGGTACGTATCATAAAGTTTTTCCAAACTTGCAAGTTGTTTTTATAAAGTCATAATCTCACTCACAATTTTCCATTTTCACGTTAAAAGTTTGGTTCAAACTCTCTTTTTTCCATTAAAGAAAAGGATGTTACAATATACAAAAAGGCTTTTACAACTAGTCTTGTAAATCTTTATCTTTTTTTTTTTTTTTTTTTTTTTGAGATTCTTTATCTTGATTTTATAGTCAACCCACTAATTGTTTATTTCTGTCTTGTCAAACATTTATACCATTACTTTGATCATCATATCTTAACTACTCTAATAATTAGATTTTCTCCTCTTTATTAGTTCTCTCTCTTTTCAAACATAGTTCTCTATTTTTAAGTGTAGCTTTGCAAGACACCTAAACTGGGTAGTACATTTTGTTTATCTTTAGTAAAAAAACTAAACCAATAAAACTTTGTAAGAACCAAAATATAGCATTGAGAAGAAAAAAGAAAGTTGATGAATGATCTAGGTCTTGAAATGCTTTGAATGAGTTATTTGGTGTTTTAAATGATTAATATACTAAATTTCGATGCCACAATCTAGAGACAGACCAGTGGTGCTGTAAATTCAGAGGAGTGAAGCTCCAAGTTTCCGGGCCATCAAAGAAAAATGATTAAATACTGAATCTCGCTCTTATTTTTGTTTCTATATTTTGTTGCTTGCTACTCGTGAGTATAATTAACCCATTGTTACTGAACTATGTAAATTTGTGTTTTGATTTTTGTATATTTTGTGGATATTTGTTGTTTTAATAGCATTAGGAATTTGTGATGAACAAAATTTGTTTGTTTCAAATTGTTGTTTGTATAGGTGTACAAATGGGTCCTGATACCCTATTTCCTCTCTCTGTCATCAAGTTTTTGGATTTCAATTGATGAAGTACAAACTTCTGTATCAAAATGAATATAATTACAATCTATAGTAGGGGAGAATTAAACAAGAAGTACGAAAAACATTTTTCATCGAGTAACAAAATCTTTAATTTCTAAACAATTTGATAAACCCATTTCTCTTTTTAATTATGTATGTGAATTTTATTATGAAAAAAAAAAATTATATGTGAATGTCCATATCAATTTGAATATATTTTAATCATTTTTATGTGACAAATTGTTTAACCTTATTATGGATGTTGGATTGAATCTATAAATTTTAGATTATCAATATCTTTTTAATCACTAGCGATCAATGATAATAGATAAACGAAAGTTCAATGTTGATCAGGTGACTCCAATTTTGTTTTCGGTCCTATAATGTATTTCAGTATCACAGTAAAGGAATGGATTAGTGGTGCCTGAGATTTAGAGGAGCAAAACTCTAAGTTCTTCGATAATAAAAAAAAAAAAAAAAAAAAAAAAAAAAAAAAAAACATATTTTTTGGAAAGATTTCATGAAAAATTAAAGTATTATAAGTTGAATAGAAATAATATAGTTACTACATATGAATGATTCATAACTTTTTTTTATCAGCTTTATAATATATTAACAATCGTAGAGGCAAACTTCTAACCTATGACAGATATGCTGAGAATTTCTTAAGCATTTTATTCAAAATGGATACACTTAGCATAGATTCTTGTCACCCTCATGCATAAGTCCAATTAAAAGAACCAATATTTCAAATCATGTTTTTTTTTTTTTTTTTTTGAAAAACATATCTCAAATCATGTTTATTACCACATTTATCTAGTAATATGCTTTATATTTTGTTCATTTAAAAGTGTTTGGAGTAATTGTGGCAAAGAAAAAAAACTCATAATTTGGTTTGAGAATTTAGGGGTAATTTGACATAATCGCTAAGATTAGAATATTTATAGAAGTTTTATAAGGGGTGTTTGATTTTTGATTTTTTGTAGAGGAGTTAGAAATGAGCATTTACAATTCCTCAAAAAATCACATTCAAACGAGTTATTGTAACAATTCAAAAATAACTACTCATTTCTAATCACTCAAAATAACTCATCATTTCAAAACCACTCATTTCTGCAACACCTCTACAAAATCTACATCTAAACAAGTTATTGGTCACGATCGTTCCTAAATAAAAACTTACATCCAAATGAACTATTACTATAACCTCAACTTTTAATCACTAAAAAATAAATTTTCATACAATTACTCATTCAAACACCTTTATAAAACCTTTATCCAAATACCCCCTAATTAAAAAAAGACTATGATCATGTTAATTAATTAAGCCACAAAATTAAACAAAGAATAGAGATGAGAGAGAGAGAGAAAGTGGAAGTGTGTAGAAAGAGGAAAAGTGAAAAACAGTGAAGAATTAGATATTGGGGTCAGTGGTTTCTGGTACTCTGGATTTTGCTTACTGCCTGTTGGCTTCCTATATTATTTTTGACAGACCCTTAAATTGTGGGACAGTCCCTTACCTTGAAAAGAAAGAGAAAAGCAAAAAGGTTAAGTGTAGGGAAAAGGGGACAATATTTGCTAAGAGAAGGCTCTAAATACCAACAGTCCCACTTCCCATTCTTCCCCACCATTAATGCCTTTGTAGGACCAATTACTCACCTAACCCTACAAATATATCACTTAAACAAACCCTTCAATTCTTCTCTCTCTTTCTTCTTTTGTTATTATTAAGTAGCTTTTGTGCATTAAACTATTCTAAGTTGTTTTACTTCTCAAAATATAAAATAATTTACTTTATATGAGTTTAATTTATTTAACACAATTTTTCTCTTGGAAATAATTTGAAATATATGTATTAGCATTGTACATTTTTTTAAAAGTCCATTTAGTTCATATGTATTTTTTTTAAATCAAAAATCTTAAAATTTAGTCTCTAATATTGTTGTTAGAAGTTTATTTTATCAAAGTTAGTTTTACAAAATCTAAATAAGTTCCATTTTATTTAAAGAGGAAAGAATAATAAACACTATTTTCTTAAGAAAAGTTAACAAAGACTAATGGTAAGATTTAAGAATGGGAATAATTTTGGACATTTTTTTAGTATAATAAAAAAGTGGAGTACTCTAGTCAGATATAACCTGATTGTCTTTTTTTTTTAAGGAATTAAATTATTATTATTATTATTTACTTGTCAAGTTGGATAGATGAATTAGTAACTATGAGATTGATAGTTTGAAAAATCCTCATTTTTACTTAAAAAAAAAGGTTAATTTCAAATGATGTAATAATGACTAAATTTAAGAGTTAAGGAAAGTATAGAAATGGTATTTAACCTTTTACTTTATTTAAATGAGTTTGTATAAAAAAATGAAGTAGTCAGAGAGGTTACCCAAAAGACCCATTGAAAAAGGCTTTGTTTTAAAGAAACCCTTTTTCAACTTTCTACTCCCAACATTACTTGTGCAAGCAGAAGCATCTGATTTGTTTAAAGTCATCATCTTTCTTTCTCTTTCTATTTCTCTCTCTCTCTCTCTCCATTTTGATATCAATTTTCTTATTTCCCTTTTGCTCCATTGATATCATGTTTGTTTATAGAAGAAGAACATCAAGAACAAAGCAGCTTGTTTGGATGATCTTTATTTTGCTATTGGTAATTTGTTGCAATGCTTCTTCATCCCCAACCAAACAGCCCTTCAAATCAAAGCCAAAGCTTCATTATTTTGGGCATTTCTTTGGATTCTTGCCAAGAAGAATACCAATTCCTGCCTCTGGTCCTTCAAGAAAACACAATGATATTGGCTTGAGATCATCTTGGAGATCTCCTTGAAGAAAGATTTAATTTTTTTTTTCTTTTCTTTTCTTTTCTTTTTTGTCAAAAGAAAAGGTAATTGTTCATCTTGTTTAATTGCCTTTTTTTTTTCTTTTTCTTTTGGGGGATGGAAATTTGAGAGATGGGTTCATATTGTATATCGGATTGTTTTCATGGGTTAGTCTAGTTTTTTTTTTCCTTAAAATGTTTCACAATATTGTTAGTTTTTTTTATTTATAATATATATGTATGTAATGGGTGTTTAATTTCTCCTCTTTTTTGTGTATTTTTTTACTTATGACTTCTACTTTAGTTTCATCTGACATTCTTTTTGTTATATCCATTGCTTCCATTGTTAAACAATGAACATCTTTTAGGGTTCTTTTTTTCCTTATTTTTTTCTATTTGGTTATCGTGACCGACGTATGTACTTCTCGACTATTTTCATGTAATAAACTTACTAACCTACATTGATTTGTCATAGAAAAGAATAGGAAATTTTTTCTATTATACTCACAAAAGCAAAGTTTATTTCTTTTTTTTTTGTTGGATATATAGGTTCAAATAACATTTTGAGTCCTACAAATTGAGTATTTGGTTCTATTTTAGTTTTTGTAGTTTTAAATATATTTAATCATTTTATATTTTTAAATCAAATTTAAAATTTGTATGATCTAATTTTTTGCTATTTTTCTTAAAAAACTACTCGTCTACTATTTAACCGGATGAATGTATTGTATTGTTTCTTGAATTGTTATTACTGAATCAATTTAGTTTAAAATTAACTTCACATTATAAAATCTATAATGATGTTAATTTAACGATATATATTTGTGTGTATATATATATATATTTTCCGACATATTTATGAAAGCATACCTTTTTATGTGTGTGTATGAAATTTATGGTTTTGATTATTTAAGGAGAATGACATGCAATTTAACACTCGTTTCGAGATAATTTTTGTTGTTTGGTTTTGAGTTTCCAAGGAATGAATTTTTTTTTTAATCTGCTGCGTATTTTCGTGTGTATTAATGATTTGGGAATATATATATATATATATATATAGTGATTAAAGGAGGGTTGATTTAATGAGCTTAATAGTGAAGTGATAATGATTGGTTTCTAATTTTGGAATCATTAACACAAAATTTAATTTGTCTTCAAATCTAACAAAATCATTGGCTGTGGATTTTAGTCACTACTTTTATTTTGATAAATCTAGAAAAAGAGGGGGAAGTAATTTAAAATATTGTACTCAATTTCAAAATTAAAGCCTCATTTTGAAAGAAAAAAAAAGTAGCTTTTATTTTCCTTACAAACATATTTTAAGGAGCTGTGGTTGAATAATTAGCTATAAATATCAATGTTCAACCTGGTAGTTTGTACTTAAATACGTTTGTGCTAATTTTAAAGTATGCCAACATAATTTTTCTGAATATTGGCTAATCCTCAACTCCAAATTATATGATTATACTAAAAAAAATGAAAAAAATACCATAGTTTACTAATATTAACACATAAAATACTGTTTAGTTGCAAAAATGATTTATTAAAATAATATTTGTTTACACATATTAAAATATTATCTCAAATATCATTTATATTGCAAACTTGAATATAACTTTGAGACACGATATATATATTTTAAGTCATAATAACTAAATAAGTTATATTTCAAATTCTTTCATGTTTTTAGAAAAAAAAAAAAAAAAAAAAAACTTAATTTCTAATTTACAAAAAGAATAATAAATCATTTACACAAACTTAATCAAATTATGGACTGAAAATTAATAATAAAGTGAGACTTGAACTTTTTCAATAAGGCAAATGAAAAGAAAGAAGAAGAAGAAGAAAGTAGGGGAAATTTCCTCTCATCAATTGTTGAGACATGTTGACAGTGTAAGAGGAAAGAAAAAAAAAATTACAATGGTTTGGGTTATAATTTTATGGAACATTGGATTCCATTACAAAAAAAGAAAAATTATGATAAAAGTAGATTATTTTTATGGGTACGAAATCGGTATGATCAGCCATTAATTCCTATTTGCCACCTATAATGTCTACCTTTTCTGTCTTTTATTTTTCTATAAAAAAAAAATATCTTCAATTATTTCAATTTAATACTCTACTACTAATAATAATAAAAAAAATAGTTGGCTCACAGTTCATTTAATAAAATTATATACGTAAACAAAAACAATAGTCCAATTGATATAAGTATTTATATATAATTAAGAGGTTTGGGTTTAAATTTTTTTCTATCCTTATTGTTGAAATTTATCTTTCTTCATATTTCATAGGCAAAATTGAATCCACCATAATTTACTTCTGCATCAAACACATGTTCATAAATTTATTGGAAAAAGTTAAATAAATAATTGAAATTGGATGAACATTTAAATGTTTAGTCAAATGGCATTAAATTTTTCAATGGAAATTATCTACATATCTGTCAGAGAGCATAGTAATTTGAAAATAAGCGATGTGTGGTCACATAGGCCAAACATGTAGACTTTTTAATTAATACTCAATTTTACATTTAAAGTGGATTTGGTTTGGATTTTTATTTTTTTTTATCCATGACTATTGGGACTAATTTTCGCGCACCTCGACTAATGTTACGGGACAAACCGCCTAACTCTACAACATTTAGATGCCAAGAAAACTCGTAGAAAATTAATTCCAAGGTAGGTAGCACCATGAATTTAATCCATCACCTTATACACCCTAAGACATTTTTTGAACAATTGAGTCACTCCATAATGATTATATTTGGTTGGGAATGGAATATCATGTCCCTTGCCATCATTTTAATTTAAACTTAAATTTGTTAGCTAGATATGGGATATTTTTTTTTATTCATACAAAAAATATTGTAGAAATTAGTGAATTGTTTGACCAAGAATGTACTCAATAGGGGGCAATGGTTCCCCACTTCCATGTTTCATGGCAAAAGGAAAGTATATATTACATAAAGTAAGAGAATAAAAAAATTATACTATTTTTTAGCAACCAAATACAGAGGATTTAATGCCAACTCCTTTTTTGACTATCTTTTTAGACCATGTTATTAAATAATGTTGAGTAATTAAAATATCATTGAATTTTATAATATAGCAAATAAACCCCACACTTATATATATATATATATATATATATATATATATAATATACGAGATCTTTTTTTACAACAAATGTTAAAGAAGTAGTTTTTTTTTTTTGAGACCGGCAAGTAGAATTAATTATAAAGAAACATGTATTTTTTTATTGAAGAGTTAACTATGATCATTAAGAAGACGACTAGACGAAAAAAATTTAGATATAAAAATAAACATTATCAAAATAATTTAGGAAAAAAATATTTGATTTTAAAATATAAAAATAATAAATACAAATTAAAATAAAATTTGGGAGACTAAAAAGGTAAAATTTCTAACTTTATACGAAATATTTTCATGGACAACAATAAAACTTGTTGAAGAATAACAAAATCAATTATTAAATCTACTCCATACCTATTGAATTGAATTCAACCATTTTTTTCCATTTTCATTGAGAGGAGACTGAATGAGTAAAAAATTATTATTCTTATCTAAATGTTGTATTCATTATCATTAAGACATATTAAAATATACTTTTTATAAGAGATGAAGAGATATTAGAATTGAAAATGATATATAAATGAACCGTTATCACATCTAAATACGAGAGATTTGAAGGTATATAAGTATGCTTAAAAAATGTTTAAACTAATTATCATCTATATTAACAAAGTGTATAATTTTTTTTTAGTGATTCAATCATAGAATTTCTCAAGTTAGACATATTTAGCTTGAAGCAATCCTTCATATATTGACGATCTCAAAAAAAAATCTTTTATTAATTGGTCTCTATTTTTTTTTTTTTTTAAGATTACAATAATTAGTAGTGGAGAGATTCGAATCCATAATCTCATGGTCATTAAGTGTATACTAATGCTACTGATACTCTTGTAGAATTTTTTTTTTTTTTTTTTTTTTTTTAAGATGTGGACAAACATATAAAATGATTTTAATTGATTTGTGTAGAAAATTTTACTTTTAAAAACAAACAAAGGCAAATAGAAATAGTATAATTGGGTTGTAGAAAAATATTGTCAGCTGACAAATTCAAATTCCAAATTCTAATCTAAATTCTAAAGTTTTATGATCATAAATGTTGAATTTAAAGAAGAAAAGGCATAGCTAGCCATGTTTTTTTGTTAACCAAAGACAAATGATTACACTTAATTGCAGTTTTTTAGTGGCTAAAATTGAACAAAGGGAAAAAAATGGCATTTATTGTATAGATTTCCGTTGCAATACTTAGGAAAAGAATATGTTTTTCTTCTAGACGATAATAAAGCAGCCACAAAAATAATAATAATAACAAAATATAAATAAATAAATAAATAAAACCCCTTGCGTGATGAAATTGTTATCTAATTTCTGGGCAAAAGATGAATAATAGCCCTCTAAACTTGGGCTCTTTTCATCAATCTTTCTCAAAAGTGATAGGAAGTTTATTTATTACTTTTTCTTTTGATATTTTTCTCTTCAATTATTGAAAACTTCATTACTAATTAAAATCATTAAAAAAAAATGTTTGCAACAGTTGGTTGAGGCTACGAACTTGGAAGTTTACTCTCACGAATGTCTTTTGTTCAAGAGCCCTCGAAAAGTTTATTTTTTATATATAAAAAAAAATTCTTATTATTTTTTGAGTCTGAGGTTTGGGACGGACATTATACCTCCAAATATAGGAGACCGAAGTTTTGACTCATCATGAAAGAAATTAAAAAATTATCATATAAATGTACGTAACGGGCTAACTATGATAAACCAATACTTTGATCTTGTGCTATTCTCTCTTTTTTAAAATAAAATAGATAATTATTAGATGCAGATAATTGAAATTCATGACCATTTGATCACTTATATCAGTTAAACTAGGCTCTATTTTACTTTTTCAAAACTACTTAATTCACAACATTTTGACAATAATTTAACATAAACATAGTTCAATGATAATTTATATATATTGGATTTTTTGTTTCTTATATTCGTGAATTTTCAGGCTAAGTTATGTGTACATTAATTATTCTCACGAAAGATAGTGTCATTCTAGATAGATAAATATGATTAATTGAATTCATAATATTTTAATTTCTTAAAACACTTTCAACCACTAAGCTATTCATGATAATTTGAGATAAGAGTGATTTTGAAATCGCTAAATCATAAGAGTGATTTTGAAATCACTGAATTCATTTTGAATCAAACATTAATTTTGATGGTACCAAAGTTGCATTTATAATTTTTTTTTTAAATTTTTTGAAATCAAGTATCTAACAAAACATTAAAATATTGGGTGAAAAAACCACATTTAATAAATCACTTATTAGTTTTTTTTTATAATCACTCCAAAAAGGTATAAAAATTAAAGAGTGAGCTCACACTACTTTAAAAATAATCTCAAATACTTAAAACGAATCATTAAATAAACAATGTCACATGTTAATAAGAATTTTCAACTTTAAGCAAGCTTTAATAAATAAATAAAACAATAATGTATTTTTCCTTACATATATAACATGCAAAATTATTACTATAAAGGAAAAAGAAAAGGGTCAAATGAGAATGAAATTATTTTTTCTGTCTATTTATATAATTTGTATATATGTACAATAATGGAGCAAATATTTGAAATACACAGATGCAGAAAATTAATGTAATGATTTAATACACGTCCACGTCAGCTAAAGAAATTACTTTTACAAAAGGTAAAGCTTTAATTAATTGCTTCCATTTTCTCTCCACTTTTTCTTTTTGTCAAACCTTCTTAAGCATGCTTTGTGTTCATATATAATCAATCCAGAGGTAATTATTGCTGATTAAGAAAGTTTAACAAGATATTATCGTAAATTAAGTTGTGCAAACAAAAAGGATTAATCCCATTATTACATAAACTTAATTATTCTCTCTTTTTTAACCCTACTTTTAATTCATCATTTAATAATTAGCTTTTCTCTCCCTCCCCGAGGTTATGGTGCAAAGAGAAGTTTGCACCGATCACTTTGTATATAATTAGAGATTGCTCAAAGCATAATTCAATTAATTAAGATATTAATAGTATGATTAAATAGAAAGAAAAAAAGAGAGATTAATACCTTTAGAATAATTCATTGACTTCTAAAAAAGCTAAAGTATTATATAATTTTGTCTCAAAATTAATTAGTAATAAGAAAAGTAGTCTTTTTTATGTTATAAATGTGGGAAAGTTTCTTCACTTTTTTAATGTATAATCTTTAATATACTCTCTCAAGATAGTGAGTGTTGATCGAGTATTCATTTTGGGGATCCAATATTTTATTGGACTAAATATTCAATTGAATTTAATGAGTTTTATTATCATATTACATACTGTGAGGTTTAATCCCAAAATAAATTAGTATTGAAAAGAGTGATTCATATATATGTATGTGTGTATGTTATAAATGTTATAAGGTGTCCTCAGTAATTTAACGTGAGATCCTCAATAAATAGAAATATATTAATTAGTTGATAAAACATGTGCATTTATATGTTGCATATTTTATAATACATCATGTCAATCAGAATTTGGTACTCAAATTTGTCACTTTATGGTCTCAATATCTCTTTCACTCGTTACAACTTAACCCATTTATACTTACTTGCTTAAATTCGCTTCTAAAAGCCTTTCAAAAAAAAAAAAAAAAAAAAATCCCTTCTAAAAGTGAAAACTATCCATAGACATACCACATGAGTTTTTTTTAGTATATTTTGTTTTTACTTGCATACTTTAAAAAATAATAATAATAAAATGTCAAGAATATGTTGCAAGCCAAATCCACTTAATTTTAGAGTTCTTATAATTGAATTATAAAAAAAGAAATTTTTTGTTCAAATATGGCTACAGTTCATTCACATACTTTTCTAGAACTTGGTGTTACAAAATATTTGGTATTATGTACACATATTTTCTTTCATGTACCACTCTCTTAACTTTTGTCAACCATTAATTACAAAAGTCTCACCCTTTCACCAAGTTAGAAGAGAAAGAATATAGAAATCAAATGAGCTGCTATTAAATCAATCCTAAAAAAATGAAAAAAAAAAAAAAAAAAAAAGTAAATATGCTCTGATTTATCAAAGAAAAAGATAAGTCTTTCTCAAGCAAACAAAGAAAAAAAAAAAGCTTATTAAAGCTCAACAAGGAGAAAGAAGAAAGAAACACCAACTTAAAAATGGATAGCTCAAAAAAGAAACACCAAAGTGGATCCACACATCAAAGTCTTGACAGAAACTCTAACTAGATAGATCTTTATAATTTCTTTCATACAAAAAAGATTTTCTCCCACTTAGATCTTCCAAATTTTAGGTCATTTTGAAATGAACTTGGATAAAGATAATTCTTTTAATATTGCTTTTATTCCTTTTTTTCTCTTTTCTTTTCTATTCTTGGTTTTAACTTCTTTGATTTTCAATCTTAAAGAATAGTAGTTTCCATTAACTAAAAAAGTCATAATGTAAAGTAGAAGTTCTTTAGTCAAGGCTACCCTTTCCCCTCTTATGCTTGAATTATATATAATACCAATACAAGGAAAAAGACACTAAAACCAAACCACTCTTTATTTCTTAAACATTTTAAGCAAAAAGTCAACATAAAATGAACTGTCAATTCTTTGAATATTATTCATTTACTCATTCACACATTTTTGCTTAGAATATTTCATCCTTTAGCCCATTTGAGACTATGGATGAACTGTTGCCTATTGTAGTATCGTGAATTATGTTAAAGACTCATTATTTTTATCATTAAAAATATCTCTTCATTTTTAATCTCTCATTTTTAACTACTTAAAATAACTTTTCATTTCTAATCATTCATTTTTAACTTTCAAATCTACATTCAAACAACCTATTGCTTCTAACTCATCTGAAGAAAGAAAAAAAAAAAAAAAAAAAAAAACTTACATGCAAACGAGTTTTTGGTTGTAACTCCATAAAAATCTGCATTCAACGAGCTATTACAAAAACTTCACATTTCTAACTACTCAAAATAACTTCTCAAACTAACTTCCCATTCAAAACCTTATCCAAACACCTCCGAATATTATAACAACGACTATTATAACAGGGCTAGGCGATTATTATAATTGAGACGAGAAGTTATGAATTATCCTACCAAATATTATAACAAATGCTCAAACACGAGTTCAGTTATTACGGTTCATCAAATAATGTTGCTTACAACTTGGCCAATCATGCTGCAAATTTGGTAATGAAGTTAGGTTTTCTTTTCTGATCCGCCTTTGTGGCTAGGTCTTATGCTTTAGGTTGTGTAGCCCTACAAGTATTATTATTATTATTCATAGGGTTAATGATATTGACTCTTAAATTCTTTAAGATAAAAAAATGTAAACTAAAAGCAACCCAAACAAAAATATGTAAAAGCTTCTTCATAAATATAAGAAAGTACTAAAGTTATAAGTAATTTCAACATAGATTTACAAGCATGTGATTAAAGTATTAAGTTCAGAGTGCATGTTTTAATGGTATGAGTACTTAATATTGAAAACAACAAAATCTTCTTGGAATCAAATAATGAATAAAAAGAGAGAATAATCATGGCTACCAAAATTCAGTTAAATCAATAGTCATCACTATAAGCTTTGCTCAAGAACTTGTGCTCATTGCTTAAACAGAAACAGAAAGTTCTCAAACCCTTTTTTTTTTTTTTTTTTTGAATGATTGCTAAAAAATCTCAACAACACAAATAAAAGTCACCAAAGTCAATTAATTGTTCTTCATTTTTTACTATCATGGAGTTTCTTTTTGTGATATGTAATCATTTTACGTATAATCTAACTCGTGTGAATCGTACGAATTTTTTACGATACATATAGTTTTACTATACGCACGTACTACTAAAACAAAAGTCATACATGATTATTTTTTAACATTATGATGCATATTTAACATCATTTTCCTTCTATATCAAGTTAGTGGCTAAACATTTCTAACAGAATCAATCAGTTTAGTATTTTCTAATTCATTGGTTAATATTGTATAATTTTTAGATTTTCTTCTCTCTTTGCCTATAAATTGACAACCATCATTCTACTCAAAATTTATCACTTCTCATGGCATTATCACATATTCTCCATCTTCACCATTCTTTCTTTGAGGTTGTGCAAAGAAGATTTTTTCCCACTTTGGAGAATATTAAATTACTTTGCCTTCCTTCTAGGAAAGACAAAAATAGATTAATGGGTACCAAAAAGAAAATTGTTGACCATATTCTTATACATTAGTCACATCAATATAATGCATATCAATTCCTCTCTTAATTTACACTTCTTATTAATACTATAAATAAAAAATAATAAAAATGAAGTACATAGATGAAATTAAAACTCTTAAAGTATGAAAACACGAAAGGACACAAGTTTAAATCTTTCAAATCAAATATTTGTTTAACTAAAAAAGTTATACAATGTACATTTTTTTTTGTTACAAATATTATTTTGATCTCTAAACTTTGAAATAGTTTATTTTGACCTATAAATTCTTGAATGTTCGATTTTAGTCTCTAAATTTTAAGGTTTGTTCCATTTAAGTCTTTAGACTTTCAAATCTTCAATTTTAATTTTTGAATTTTAAACTTCCAAATATCAAATTTTAATATTTGAACTTTCACAAATTTCAAAATTGGTTTCTACTATTTAGGAAAGAGAGAAGAGATGAGAAAGAGAAATAAATTTCTTGAACTTTTTTCCCATATTCTAAGATTATAATTAGACATTTGAAAATTAGGGACCAAAATGTAACCAAAATTTGAAAATAATATTTTAATTAATTTTTTTTTTTTTTCAGAAAAAGAAAGAAAATCAGAAATTTAAGTGATATTCATTACACGTGCTAAGAAATGTGGAGGGAAGCATGATTTACCACACGAAACTAAAAGAATATAATGAAATTATTAAATGGTAAAGTAATCAAAAGTTTAGGGCAGGAGGTTCCTAAAGAAGGAACATCCATTGAATTAAATGAGCAAAAAGGAATCCCACCGCAATTTGTCATTATTAAATTAATATACAGCCATTTGCAGCTTAAACCCACTTAAAAAATTCATAACAAATTTATATTTATTACACTTTATCCATTATGAGATCAATTGGACATGTTCTTTAATGTGTTCATAACACCAAAAACAACTTTCTGCTCAACTCTCAATATTACATTCACTGACCTCCACAGTCCATAAATAAAGAAAATTTGTTGAAGATAACCATTTCTAAGTCTTTATATTTTAATTATAACAACTTTCTTAAATATTTCATAATTAAAAAATATATATGAAATATTTAACTTAATTAAAGTCTAACAGTATTGAAATCTATCAATTTCACTTTATTTTAGAATATCTGTTTTACCTTATTGAAGTCTATCAATTTAATGTGTGATTGAATCAAATTTCGCTATATTTGACATTGATAGTCATGAAAAATCTCCATAAAAGAAATGCAAATTTTATATTTTTAATTTAAAGAAATGTTTTTTTTTTTTTTTTAGACTTGAAGAAATGCAATTAAATCATATTCACAATGTGCACTTAATATAATGAAACTCAAAGGTTAAAGCATATTAAGCATATACTTCTAAACACAAATTGACACACACCTGGTTTGGTTGAAGGGTAGGGAAGTGAACAAACCTTTCTTTTTCTAAAGAATATTACATCCATGTAAGAGCTTGAACTTACTACCACTTAGAAAAAGGTAGAGATATCTTAAAAATTGTACTAAAATCAAATTGATTACATAAACCAATGTTAACTTGAAATGTGAAAGAATGTTGGAAATGTTGTTATCAAATTTATTGCAATTACGGTTAATCGTTATATACAAATTTCGTCTATAATCCTCGATACTAAACAGTTAATATACGCATAAAATGTCTGCATGGACAGTGGATTATTTGAATGATGAAGTAGAAATTCAACGTACCGAGCACTGACCTCGTCTAGCCTCACCATCTTGACGCACGGTGTTCATGGAAGGATTCTGGTATATAACAGATTTCAGCAGCATTCCATTAAACCTTCTTGCAGCAGGGTCTCACACAACACTTCGTCCCCTTTACAAATAGATGTACAATGCTGTCCTTAATATGTCGTTGGGCCAAACCAGTTCTTGAAGTTGACCATGCACCAAACAATACTTCGGTTTCTTCGGCAGAAAAACCATTATTGCTAAGATCCAGTAATTGCAAAGTCTTTGTCATCCCAATGGCAGTTGACAGTGCTAAAATAAACTGGCAATCAAGAGATGTAGATTTCCTTTCATGTGAACTTGCACAACTATCATCAATCTCAGAGGCTGTAGCTTCTTTAATTGGTTCTTCACTATCAGCAACTTCAAGCTGATTGTATTCAGTGTTTACCTCCTCTAAATTCTGTTGGGTAGGGTCCACCTCCTTCATTGAACATGTTAGGCCATGAGGTTTAGATATATCCTGGCTCGGTTGCGCTTGTTCGTTAGTTTCTTTCTCTGTTATGGTACATTGCGAGGGATGTTTATCATGATCGACGTTATCAGCAAGATTGAGCTCTTCAAGACAGTGGTTACCTGAGAAAAAATCAACATTAATAACAAAAAGTTGGTCATTGTGGGGCTTGTTCTTGTATTAAGACTTTGGTTCAATCTTACAACCTTGTACGGCCTGAACAATTTGAACGACTCCAGCTAGGCCAAGCTGACACTTGTTGAGGACCAAAACTTTAATGCCACATTGAGGGTTAGATATTAGCAACGACACTGCGTTACAACCCTGTGCCACACTGAATAGTCAGGACTTTGAATACCAAACGCATCGGTCAGGATAGAATATCAAAGTTTACAACGTCACGATAAACAGAATACAACTGAATAATAATCTTGCACAGATTCCATGCAGAACATAATGATAGGATTGGCCTTAAAGAGGATGAGGATTTAAGTTTGTTATAGGGGTATGTGGGCAATTGGTTAAGAGTTTGTTAAGCATTTTAGGTTATAAATAGGTGTGGACAGTGAGAAAGGTATGCAAATATATGTTGAGGTCATTTTGGGCTTGAGAGGTTATTCTCAAGAATGGGAAGTTTTACCTACTAAATACTTGGCTAGCTTGTAATTTAATCTTTTCATATTGTAATAGCTCCGAGTTCTATCACATAATCGAAACGTGGTCTGCTAATTGGCCTATTGATCATGTTTGCTTTATTGTTCAGAAGGTAAGGTGGTTCCCTTTTGGCAGATCCAAAATGTCTGGTACGTATCTCTAATTAAGAGTATAGCCCAAATTAACAATCTTAAGGACTGGTGCAATCTCACTCACAAGTCCAGAGTTGATAACCTATTCAATGAGTCTCTGTCTACTAAAAGCAATTTAAAAACTGCAAACCACACCACAGTTTCTACGTATCAAGCACGTTTCCCTAACTTAACCTTTCGGACTTCCATTTTTAGCCCTCCTCGTGAATGATAAGTGAAAAGTGTACATTTTTTTGTTTTTTTATATCCGTGAATGTATGGGATAAACCACGTGACCCAAAACCCTAAACTACTGAAAAAAGTACATTTCCAATGAAAATGACATGATAAGTTAAAATGACCTAGTTAACAAAAAATGACCAGTATGAGATGAGTAGAGAATTACGTAATTTTAACAAACCTCTTGCGTGATGGCATTTCCACCAAGATTCAGCTCATGAATGCGCTGAATAAGAGAAATACAACCACCAAACTTGATAAGGTACTTGGAGGACAGTCCACAATAAGCCAAGTCAAGTTTCACAAGCTCTTCACTTCCAATGAATGACTCGGTTATTTCTAATGCAGCATCCTGCGAAGTTTCGTAATGCCTCATCACCAAACAGATGATAATACTTGCTAATACACAGTAAGGTCAATAAAGAAAGATGAAAATAAAGGAAGGCGTCACAAAATTCACCCACATCTCCAATGCCAGTGCCCCCAAGCATTAATCCAGACAAACCCAAAGATTTAACAAGCTGGAGAAGGCCTTCAATAACAGGTTTGCTCAACTTCAAACCACTTAAACTAAGGCTTGTAAACCTACAAAAGGAGGTCCTTCATTTAAAAGTTTCTCAAGAAGTTTTGAAGTTTCAAAGCTCTGCAAGGAAAAGCAGAAATTCCGTTCATCCAACCTATTCAGGGCTGCGAGCTTAACAAATAAACTGCTGAGGGCATTTCCAGAGATTGAGTTGTATCCTGTCAAAGAATGTTTAAAAAACTTTAGTCACTAAATACAAAGGGGAAGATATCAGGACTGCCAATGTTTTTTTTTCTTTTTCATGCAAAATAAAAGTAACCTATATACAGCTTTTCGAGGGATGCTCCAACTTCCAATGCATCGGCAACCTTCTGAATTGTTCTAGATGTGATAGAACATCGTTCAACGTTCAAGCTCCAAAGGCCTAGGATAATTACAAGAATCAAGTTATATCTGAAAAGTAATTTAATCCCAAAGTATAAGGATGTTGACATTCAATTCGAGCCTCGGTGCATTCTATTGAAACTCAATTTTGATATACCTGAAATTACGATACATCCATGATTTTAAAATGACCCGAACTAATATTAAAATTACTTCTAAATCTGCTATGTGTTACCTTTGCAGTTTTTTAAGATGGTTGAAAGGTATGATCCACAAGCATCAGTAAGGCGATTTCCAGATATGTTAAGCACTTCCAGTCGAGCAAATAGAATAGGGCATTCACAAATCTGTATATTTGGGGGTAAGCATCTTGCATGAAGAGTCAAAGAGAACTAATTTTTTATGTTTTAGAAGAAAATTTAAAACCTGGAATAAGGCAGTTGGACCAAATCGGTTGCAGTGTAAATCTAATGTCAAGTCATGTGTCTGGCTCGACTGCTTGAAGACCTGCTGAAGTTTCTCCACCGTTCCATTTCCTGCAACACAGGAGTTACAAGAAAGCAAGCAGTAGTAATACACCTAATACTTTTCCAAAAGTAATACACCTAATACTAATGATATAGTTCGGTGTTCAGTTTATATTTTGTCTAGATCTCTTTTAAAAGTAAGTTATATTGTTGGATTTCCTTTATATCGTTTGTAATGTTGGCAGTGTACTAAGAGTGTATATGTACATCTATAATTGAGTTCAATAATATACGGAGGGAGGAATCCAAACTTACGACCTCTTGGTCAAGGATACACGTATGCTAGTTGAGCTACTATTTATATATGTAATATATTTTCCTTTTTGATGGATGAAATCTCATCTATATAAGAGGACCCTGTATTTTTCCTTATTGGTGGATGGCATCTATTTCTTACCAAAATTCAAGTTAACCAAGTAGGCTCCTCAAATCGTAGAATTAAAATTTAAAAAAATAAAAATAAATAAATAAACTTGAACTTCTTCGAAGGGTGTGAAATAAACTATAATACTCCATAAGTAATCATTTCCTTTTAAGATAAAAGGCTACCAGTACTACTCCAGGAACATTACTTTCAACCATAAAGGGAATAAACTTACCTAAGAAATTGTGAGAAAGGTCCAAGATGGCAAACGTTTTCTGGATGTGCAGAGCATTCAACAATGGACTTATGGATAAGTCTTGCAGATCACAATCAGACACTGCGATCTCATCATCTGAAGCCTAGAATACATAAAATAAATGATAATCAGATCATTGTAGTCTGTCTTGAAGAGGGACATTGCAATCAGTTCTTGCAAGAGTTTGTCCCGTTCAGATGAGGGTAGCAGTAGATCAACTAAACACCAATGACATACCTCCAGATTGTACAGTTTCTTCAGCAACTTCATGTTTGGCGTCTCAGTTAACTCCTCGCAGTAGTCAATATAAAGTTTTATCAAGGGTTTTGAAACCCATCCTGCCAAGGTAGAAAACGATGTTCTTCATTAATTGGTAAAATAACCTCTCTGCCCAACAACAACAATAGTACTAATGAGATAAGTTGTTAATGTTGCTAGCTTGCTGCTACTATTTATTTGGCACTCCAATTAAACGTCTTGTGGCACTGTTATAGTTGGGAATCAAGAGAGAAATGATAGGATCATTTCTATATTCAACAAACTTTGAGATTGATAACGCTCTTCTTTGAAGTAAGCAGCTCAGAAAAAAAAACCAAAAGCTCGTGAAATTGGTTTTAGTTCAATTCAATCAATAGCCTTACTTAACAATGACAATTCACTCAGCTTAAAGCTGAGACCGAAACCTGGTTTCTCATATATAGCCGCTGGAAAGCTCCCAAACTCTAATACAACCTCAATGGATGAAACAAGAATGAAAAGCTCCTTTCAAGAAAGAAAAAAAGAATGAAAAGCAATATTTCCTGGCATCCATGATGTGGCATGTGATACTGATGAACAATATCAGATGGTACTAACACCTAACACCATACACATCATAATAAAATCACATACCCAAAAAATGAAATCATGAAAATAAGGTTATAATGAAGCATACCATTGACGATAACTTCAAATAAAAGATTCCTCTTATGGTCATACGCTTTTAAGAATTCAATGGTATCCAGCATTCTCCCATCACAACTTATATGTTGAATCACAGGTAACAGACCTAATGAGGTATGCAAGATCAAATATTAGGGGTATTTTACGCCCAAGGTATCATACATATCAATGAAAATCAAATGACATAGTAAGAAGCAAAATTGATGTGCTACCAGCAGATGGAATATGGTACTTTGATTTTCATTGATGTTTCTTCACATTGACTTTTACTCGACTAGAAGCTCAAATAAACCTTCATAAGATGTATCATTAATGAACCTCCCACTGAAGTGTTAATATAATTAAATTTACCATAAGTTCCCTAACCCCTCGGCTAAACCTTTTGGATTGAATCAGAACAAGAGACCATGTGTTCAAACTCCTATGATATCATTCCTCCCCAATTAATACTGATTTCCACTTTTGGGTTTTCTACAAATTTTCAAACCCACAAGCGTGGGAGAATGTTAACAATGTTTATAATTAATTTACCATAACCAATCAGCTCAAGCTTTGGGGTTGAGAAAATTTTAACAATTATTTAACACCTCCAACATCAATGGCAGAGGTCTTATCCCATCCCCAAGAAGAACCGAGGGCTTTTAACACTCCACTTTTATACCATGCCTTGTTTATAGGCTTTTAACAAAACTCATGAGAACAATTCAATATTTGGTTTTACGAAGAACAATGATGTCTGGATTAACCAAAACTAATAAATCAATAACCATGCTCCTTTAACCCATACTTGTGATCTTTCAACGTTCCAGGAAAGGACCTTAATCAAATATCAAACACATCTTCAACTTCAATTGATGCATGCTTGAATAATTAATAGACGACTCTAGATTTCTTATCACCCTAACCAACTTCAAGATCTGTTGCCTCACTATCTACTCATCCTTCCAACTTTCCTTGATTGAGAGACATTTTCAAGGAAAACAATGCCTAAGCGACACCTACCAAAAAACTCATTTAGTTTAACACATTCCTAAGCTCATGACATACCACCCAAAGAGGTAACTAGGTAAAACTAGGAGTAAAAGATTTGAAACCAACCTAGACTCACGTGGAGGAGTCTCAACTTAGCCACTACACTTGAGCATTAGGAGATGTTCTAAGACATGATTTCATAGATCAACAACATATAGCCCCATTAATTTAATTATTTCATATTTTTAGCTTGGTCATCTATCCTATGTACTCATAATTAGTTAAGGTATTAAAGCAGAAAAATATATATATAAGCATTTAGTAAATACCCTCTGATTTCTTTTCAAAGGGAAGTTGCAGGTAGTACGTGCATGCTAGCTCTTCCTTTGCTGATTCAATGCTCAAATTATTACCAAATAAGGCAACATCTACGTGTATCAGTTCATTGTCAAATTTGAATGTAACACACTGCTGCAATTAGAACATAACTCAGATCAGAAACTTAATTTGACATGAATTAAGTCGTTCGATCAAGAAATATCTCAAGCTAGAATTTCAAAGAACACTCACACCATGCTTAGAAGGATTTGACTTGGTATCATTATATTTATGCAACAGATTTTCAGAGATATCAACTTCAAATTTTGAACCACTAGTAGCAGAATCTGAAGGAAATATTCCATTAGCATTTTGGGGTCCAAAAGATTTATCATTTTGAGTAGTGATGATTTGACTCTTGTGTTTATATGAACCAGTGCTCTCTTCAATGTCTTTGCAAGTTGCATGGTTGCTGGTTGTTGCGGAACCCTCCTACCAAACCAAATACTAAGCATGAACAAAAGTTACCAAAACACAAGCATGATAATTATTCAAGAACTGGTTCAAGATATACCATAATTTCAACTGCAGGATTTCCTGAGTATTGTTTATTCTTGTTGCCTGAAATCAAGGAGCAAACACAGTCAACACTCAATCAATGTTGTAATTAGTGGAAGTATAACGCTCAAACAAGTTAAGGAGTAAAAACTAACTGTCATTAGAAGTTGCAGAATTCAATCCTTGCCATAAATGAGGACTTGCTTTTGAGAAATCCATCATCTCATTCTCACCTTCATCATCAGAAAGAATCACCCGTATACGTTTGCGACCAGTGGTTGTTTGTGGGCTACCAGTTGATTTAGTCAAACTTTTAGGTGAAATTTCAAAACGCTTAGAAAAAGCATTGCATTTATTTGTCTCCGTTGATTTGATTTTAGGTGACCTTTCATGTCGCTTGAGGGGTGAAGTCAAAGTAACAGCATCATTTGACTCTTCATAATCAGCTAAAGATTTTGAAGAATCAAACCTGCTATCACAAGATTTTCTAGATTCTAACAAGCAACATTTATCGGATGCACTATCTGACAAAGCTTCGTTTGCTTCTGAATCAGTTTCAGAGCAGCAATCCTCTGCAACATATTTTGTTTCTTTACCACTATTCTTATTTTTCTTCAATTTGTCAATTTGAGATTGTAACCGCCTGCAAAATAGATTTTTCTTTCAAGACATCAGCTTAACAATTGATTTTTACGGTAAGTTGTAATACTAAGTTACTAAGAAGCTGAACAAGTCATCATGACTTTAAGAAAAATGATTGAGCACTATAGCTTTCAAAATTATTTTCTAATCATTGAATCAAAAAGTCCTAAGAATATGAAAGGATTATGTAATCACTTTGCATATAGTAATTACCTAGCTTCTTCTACATTATCAAATCGCATCATGTGGCTGTAATGCATATTCTCCAGTGCAGAAAGTTGGACGGAAGTAAGTTTAGCCTCAACAGCAATCCTACAATATAGGAAACCAAATAAGCAACAAACTATCTCTCAAATGAAGGGCATAAAAGATGTGTCATTGGAGTTCATCAAAGTGCGTGAATCATTGATCGTAGGAAATACAATCTTTGCTTTCTCCGTCTTTTGATGCAAGTGCAAGTTGAATGGTAATTAATAACAAAGCAAGCCAATCTTAATCTTAAATTAATCAAATAAGTATTGTTGTGATCAATTACAAGTTGTCAAAACGTAAAACCATCCATTATCACATCAATTTTCAAATTAAAACTCATAAAAGGATAGGGAACAAATTGGGAAAAATAATGCACAAAACATCGACATATGTTTAGGTCATCTCTTCTCAAGTATATCAATGGACATTGGAAGTGTAATTTTATAAAATAGACTAACACAAACTCTTATCAATTTTATAACTTCATAAGTAAAACTAAGTGTAAGAATTGGTTTTCTTAATTTATTTTAGAAAAAAGCCAAAAGTCAACGCTTGACACATGTACTAGTCAATGGTGGGGGCTCGATATCTGGCCCGTGCCTAAGCGATTTTGACGCCAACCATTGGTATAGAACGATGTCGTTGTGATGTTGGCGATGATAACTTGGGGTAGCATCTCCAGCTTCATGATAGCATATGATCACTCTTTAAAGTTATCATGGAGCTAGTGAGGTCATTTCTCGCCAGTTATGGCACAGAGTCACTCCCCTAGGTCGGATGTTGTACCTCGCAGTTAGTATCAATTTGATGTCATAGAGGGTAGCCTCCTCAAAGGGGCTCTTGAGTCGTGCCCGAGTAATTTGTGGATCCAAATGATTGTCAGCTAAACTCTCATGATGGGTACCATATATGTATATTAGTTGGCATGGATAGAGATAAATGAACTACACCACTGGTTTATCAAGTAGTTAAAGCTATGACTTGATCGTCTTTCATTACAAGTTATACTTCGTGTTGTTTAGAGGCAAGGTACTTCTGAGTTCAGATTTTGAGAACGTTGAGTTCGCTTCTCTAGTTAGAAACAAGGGTTATGTAGCTTTAGCTTTATGAAAGTGCGCAACAAAAAGCTACATCCACCATTTTAGCTTTAAGTTCGTTATCTTATTTCTGGTCCTTGTTTCTTCCGCTTTATTGAATTTAAAAGAATTTACATATGCATATTTTAAGTAACCTACTGAGGAAATTTAGGTTCGTTACTAAATGTATCTCACAACAAGGAATCCAAAAGGAAGACCCCAAAGGTTTTTTGGTAATAATAATGTGCAAACCAAATACATTGAAATGAAGCTAATTAAGCAAAATCCTAAAGAATGCAGCTATATACCTGTAACTCTCTTCAAATGCATCTAGTGCTTCTGCCCACTTACCATCACAATCATAAACATCACCAATATTAATCTTTGCCAGTGCTTGTCCCTAAAAGTCAATATAAGCAATAGTAAGAGCATAGCAACAAACCCAAGTCCTGACATCACTTAAAAAAACATACCTCAAAGTTGTACACATGTAACGGCAATTGTACAAAAGAAGAAGAAACATGGAGGAGAAAAAAACTATACAAATATTACATACAAACATATGGAACCAAGATTACCTCTAAATTACCAATAGACTTGTATATTTCCCAGCTCTTGACATACCATTTAACTGATTTTGTGAATTTCCTTAGTTTTTTATATGATTCACCAATAGCCAAATAAGAATCACTCAGCTTTTCCTTGTCGCAAAGGTCACTTGTTACTCTTTTCTTCCTTTTTGCAAATTCAAGATGCTAAAACACAGTAGAAGTATCAATAAACAACAATGATAACAAAAAAGGAAATATTTATGCCACAACAATGATAAAAACATTTTGGAAGTTGGAAAAAATAACAAGTAGAAAGTGCATATCCTGATGAACTTGAAATTCCTGAAAGAGAGAGAATTTTGCTCCTTATTTGAAAGAAGCTTGCTTTAAAAAATCACATTAACCTAGGCTACTGCAAAAAAAAGTTAATTTCTAGCTGAAAAGTTTAGTGCATCATAAGATAACATTGGAAATTCATTGGTTTCACCTGCATCCACGCAAAAATTATACTTGATTTTTCAATTAAGAAGTCAAGAGAAGCATTTTGCTGCAGTAGACATTTGCGCTCACGAGGTGTGCCTCTAGCAATGGCCATTTCTCTCATTAGCTTCTTAAGATTCTGCTCCTCTTTTTTTAGATCATCCAACACTTGCATAGCTTCTTTAACAGTATTGATATTTTGATCAATTTGCCTTGCTAAAGCGTCCTCATCTTCCATTGATTTTGCTAAATGAAGAGCCTTCCGATAGCAATGAATTGCTTCATCATATTTTTGAATCCTATAATGCAATTCACCTAGGTTAATGTATCCTTTAGCCTCTCCTTGGCAATGCCCAATGTTCTTACAGATTATAATGTCCTTCTCGACATGCTTCTTAGCTTGATCCCACATTCTTAGCTCCATGTAAACACATCCAAGGTTATGATGGAGCCTGCTACGACCATCATCATCCTGATCCACCTCTTCCTCCTCACAAATCTCTAGTCCTTTTGTTAAAATCTTTTTGGCCTCTTCCAAATTATCAAGATCCATTTCGAGCATTCCCAAATTGTTATGGGCATCAATATATTCTTTGAGAAAATAGCATCCACTTTTTGGTGGGTGGTCTTTCAGAAACTTTGCAAGTTCCATGGCAGCCTTGAAATACTTTTTGGCATTTCGAACTGAAAAATGGTCATCATCAGATTTCATAAGCAGTTCATGGTAAGTGCGACCCAGTTGAGTGTTGGCTCTTTGCTGTTCGACGAGTTCATTAGCTTCTTTGGCTAGTTCCAGGTGTTTTTTCTGCAGTTAAATATGAAAACCGTAATAAACTACAAACATCTCAAAAATAAATTGCTAAACAAATATCTCCATGCCAACACGATACATTATTGAACTAAGAAAAAGAAATTCAGATTAGAGAAGACGAAGGAACTGGCAATGCTTTTGAATTCAAACTGCTTTATCAATAGAGCACTGGAAAATAAAAGAACTATTGGTTTACAAATAATTCGATAGGACTTGCAAATCGCTTAATATGAACATGAGTCAGCTGGGCCAAAAGGAGCTACCATAATAAGACTAGGAGATGAAACTTTCAAGAACTCTAAAGCAGGAGAGTTCCTCTTTTTTCTTGAACAAGAAACAAAACAAGCTATATCATTGTTGTTCAATTCAGAGTCGTTACCCTGTACATTTTTACAGAATTCAAACAATTCAGTGAATTTGATCTTAAACTGTCCCTTTCAATAGTATGGGGTGATAGACGACATGGAATTTCATCTCAAAACCAATTGGCAATAAGTGGAGTAGTAGACTACAGCACATCGATATTAGATATGCATGCTAGGAGGTCTCCTCACATTTTAAAGGTAGGATTCTCAACATGCCCTCTCAAGATGGTACTTCTTTCAGTTCACCATTTACAAATTGGATCCCAATTTTAATTTTAACACCCAAAACCAATTGGAAACGAGTGTAGTACATCATTTAGAGGAAGTTATCTCACATTTTTAATGTGGGGTCCACAACATCAAAAACGAATGCCTCCTGGAAAAACAAAACTAGTAAACCATATCCACATCCAAGAACTTATTATGCATATTATCTATTTGGCATCGAGAATTACAAAAATATTGCCTTTTCTCCCACTTCTTATAATGCCCCTATAGAACAACCTTCTAGTAACAGCTCTGGCACATCAATAACGAATATGAAACCCTAAACCCTTTCGACAAGAGAGTTCACATGTTTCCATCCTAGTTCCTCTTTTTTTTTTTTTTTGGAAAGCCATCCTAGTTCCATTTCATAATAGTATTTCTTAAAAACCGATACTTTTTTTTTTATCCGCAACTGTCCGGGTCAGGTTACGCTCACGATTACTAGACATATCACCTGACCTTACAGCAATTGAATGTCAACAAAACTCTTAAGAAATTAATTCCTAGCGGTTAAACCGAAACCTAATTTTCAATTCCCAATATTCCTCAGCACATACACATAAGATCCAAAATCAAATTCTCACCTGATAAATTAGGGCATCTTTGTAGTGTTCAAGCCTGAGATAGACCTCGCCCAGGGACTGGCACGTAGCCAGCATATGCTTCTGAGGTAAGTACTTAACCGACACATCGTAATCAATCCGAAACCATTTGAGCGCTTTCACGTACTCTCCTCTGTTCTTCAAGATATTGCCGATTACATTGGCCCATTTAGCCTCCTCGTGCCGGTTCCCCTCCGCCTTAGCGTTCCGATACGATCGTTTTGCAGCTTCAAATTGAACGCCGTCTCGGGTCATTCCGGTGACCGGAGTTCCGATGTACGACGGCGATTGTAGTTTGTGCCTCTCGATTGGAATCGGAATAGCGGCTTGTGCGAGCCGGAAAGTTGCAGAGGATTTGGGAGTTGTGAGTGAAAGAAATGATCTTCCCGCCAAAATGTTTTATTTATGCTTATATTCTTAAAATTTTAGGATTTTTTGTTCCAAATTTATGTATAATTTGACAATATTTAGTCCTTGTTAATGAAAAAATAATAATAATAATAATATAGTTATTAAGGCCAAAATTTCAATTAAATGGCAGCACGCCGTTCAATATTTTTATCAAATTCCCCATCTTTATATACATAATCCTAAATTTAACCTCGAAACTAAAATGGAAGTACATTATAGACGGACTTAATAGTTGAGTGGTCTTGAAAAACTAAGAGCAATAAATTTAATTTATAGTGACGATTTAACTAGGAAATAATTTTCAACCAACTAATACAGACAATTATAGTTATATAAAAATCAAAACAAAACAAAACAAAAACAACTAAAATGAAAGTAAAGGTAAAGCTTTGTATGATTCGAAATATTATTGTCAACAAAAACATAGTCTACGAACTTACATAACTTAGGTCTCGTTTGATAACCATTTCGTTTTTTGTTTTTTGTTTTTTATTTTTGAATTTTGGTTTTTTGTTTTAAAAAATAAAAATCGTATATATTTGATAACTCATTTTAGTTTTTTGTTGTTTAAAACTAAAAACCAAAAAACATGTTTGATAACTGTTTTTTGTTTTCAAATATCACATTTTGTTTATATTTTTTTAGTTTTTTGCTATTTATTTTGGATTTTTTCATGCTTTTTTAAAAACAAAAAAAAATGAGTTTTTGAAAGTTATTTTTTTTAGTTTTTAGAATTCCTTTAATATTTTTAAAACAGTTTTAAAATTTTAAAAACAAAAACTAAAATTGGTTATCAAAACAAACCTGTTTTTAAAATATTAAAAACAAAAACATATAACAAAAAATGAACTGGTTATCAAACGGGGCCTTAATAATTAATAAATTATTTGGTTCAAATTACCTTTCCAAGGTTGACTTTTAACTATTAGTAATAATTTAAATTTAAAAAAAAAAAAAAAAAAAACCCCACGAACAAATAAAGGGCTAACTTGAAAATGGTAAATTATAATTGATCAATGAAAATTTGATTTTTTTAAAAAAATTTGTTTGTATAGATTGATAATCTCATTAAGAGAAACCGAACCAAAGTGAACCCGCTCCAATATCACCACAAAAGTAATCTATGGGAAGAATCCACCACCTTAAAACCGAATTCTTATATTGCACATTACGAGAGTTCGAAAAACAAAACAAAAAATAAACTCTAAACAAATTTGTCACATGCTTACGTTCCGCCTACAAAAAAACAAATGAATTGTCTTAAACACATGAGTCAACTCTCAAATATCAATTATAACATTTACAAAATTAGTAGCATCTTCGAAAATTCTTACATACAATATATATATATATATATATATATATATATATAGAATATGCATAAAGTATGATTTTTTTTTTCTTTAACAACACATCACATATGAGTTTTTTTTTATTTTTTTATTTTTTTAATTGATAACTAGGTTATGAATTTTTAGCTAAAAAAAAAGGGGGAATGAGTTAGAATTAATATTGATGAAACTAAAATTGAAAGATTTTAATATCTTAAGAAAATGATGACATTAAACCCAATTTTGCGAACCCAAAACCCCTGAGAGCTGTAGCTGAAGCAATGTTGGCGAAGTGGAGCAGAATCACCCGCCATCTCTCGAGGATTGGAGCGGAAAGCAGCTCCAAATTCAGTACAGATCTCCATGTTTGTCTTCATCGAAGCTACGCCAAGGTCGCAGCCGCTGCTGTTGCTCCCAAAATCGATCATTCGGAAAAGGGTTTATCCGGCGCCCACGCGGTGTGTATTTCTCTCTCTGATTTTAACCTCCATTACAGACTTCTGATCTTTGTTTTTCCTCAATCTATTTTGTGGGTTACTGTTAATTTCTGCATTAGATGATGATTTATTCATTATTCGGGCAGTTTAAGCTACTTTTCGTTGGTTGAACAAAGTTGTTTTTAATCATCACGTGTTTAGTGTTATTTTCTGTTTGTTAGACGATGAATTTGTGGTTTACTGTTAGTTTCTGCATTATTGATTTCTGTCACGAAGGCGGCTAGGAAAAAGAGCACTGGTTTCTTTCACAGCTTGGTTGTAGTTTCTTCGCGCATAATTTCTTTTCTTTTTTTTTTTAGCCCGGGGTAACCACGCCCGTCCTAGGCCAGGTAACGGGAGACATCCAAGGAATAGAGACATGAGAGGTGTCTCCAAATTAATGTCCCAAGTGAGTCCCGAAACCTTGAGGGCTTTCTTCACAGTTCACGCATTAAATTAACATTATTTTTCTTCAAGCAACTATCATGGATTGGCTTAATGGTCAAGAGGGACCTTGGCAACCAAAAGGTTATGATTTCGTGGCCACATACCTAGGAATTAATTTTCTACGGGCTTCTTTTGACAACAAATGATATAGGATCAGGTAGTTTTGAATACTTGAAGTGCTCGTAAGCTGGCCCAAGTACTCACAAATATAAAAAAAATTTAAAACAAAAAGTTTTCTTCAACCATCTTATTCAGAAATGGAGTTTAGCTCGGATTCATGTGCTTAGCTTGCATGGTTAGTTGATGCAGCTTGGTTAACCTGCGATTGAAATGAGTTAATTATGCTTAAACAGGTGCATTTGAATCAATTGCTTTTGTCCAAGCCTTGTTCTCTGGCTTTGGCCAAGGATTCACCATTGAGAATGGATGAACCAGAGTATGAGGGAATTAAGCGTCTTTTTCTCAGGATGATGTGGTTTTATAGTAAGCAAAGCATGCATATTCGAGCAGCAAATGTAATATACCGACGAATTGTTTCGCAAGTTGACAAAAATCCTGCCATATATGATGGTAATTCTTTCCGCCTCTCTGAGCTCAATTTTCCTGCCTCTCCCTTAGTACGGAGGCTTGTGAACAAATATTATCCTATTTATGATTTACTTTGGAATTTGCTAATGATTATGGTAAAGAATGATTAGTACTTGCAATCCCTTGGAACACGACCACACTAAACAAGTAGTGGTTGAAGACATTTCATAAAGGAGAAGTTGGAAAATAGACTAATTTGTAGGCACTTCATGTCTACTTGCAATCAATCAACTGATATGTGATAGTTGATAACTTGATATGATACCATAACCAAAGGACTAAGTGCTTCTGTTTCTAAGATTTGGCCTAGTGGTCAAGAGGGTTTTGGGGAACCAAATGGTTATAGGTTCAATCTATGATAGTCACCTTCTTAGGAATTGATTTCCTACGAGTTTCCTTGACATCTAATGATCTAAATGTTGTACGGTCAAGCAAGCTATCCCATGTGAATAGTCGAAGTGCGCGTAAGCTGGCTCAAACACTCACGGATGTAAAAAAAAAAAGTTTTGAAGACAATTTCTGGAAGCTCGAAATGGAAACATTCATTCACTAGCTTGAGCCAAGTCTTAAATAGGTGGTCAAATATTCTGCATATAATAGCTGGGTGTTGACCCACAGTTAACAGAAATGTTTCATCTGGCTCTTTACCTGATTTAGATGGTTATATAGAAATAGAACCCATTTAGAGTATTAGAGCTATGAAGAAGTTTTTTCCTAGAAATATTATCCCAAGCTGGGTGCCAAGCTCTGGATTATTTTGTCTTCTACAGGATCCTAAATATCTAAACTTTTTTCTATGTCAAATGGAGCTACAAGTAGTTACTGTATTATTTTATTGTATGCCTTAATTAAAATTATTGGCATATTTGTGACTATTTTTCTTTTCACAAGTGAGCAACAATAACTTGAAATTTGTGTGGTATCCTTGTTCTTCTCAATGTGCAGTGTTCAATTTGGAGAAAACATTTAAAACGACGTTTTCTCTGCTTGTCCTTCACATGTGGCTTTTCCTGCGACGCTTGAAAGAAGAAGGAAAGGAAGGTGTTGAACGTGGTCAATATGTGTATGAAATTTACAATCATGATGTGGAACTAAGAGTGTCTAAAGCTGGGGTTTGTAATCAACACTCACATTTTAATCTATGATTTTCCTTGCAATTAATTTCATTAAAAGTCTAATGCTCCTATTGGATATGTTATGTCAATATGTGTATGAATGCACCTTTTGTAATTCATTATTCTAGGTTTTTTAAGATGTCTTCTTTTTTTTATAAGAAACGAAGAACTTGTAAGATGTCTATAAACAAAAGTTTAAAACATCATCATCTTAGAAGATGAAATTGTTTCTTTATCACAAAAAAAAAAAGATTTAGACAGTAAATGTTAAATAACTCTATAAGACATCTTTATGCTGAGAATACTAGAAACGCCTCGATAAGCATGCTCCACACCTCTGAAACCATCTCACAACACTAAATAAGATGGTCGAAATTCTCCGCCGCCCTTCTACATAAGATGCAACACGTAGGTCCCACTGAGGAGGGAACCTTTCTCAAGACCCTATCTAAGGTATCAATCTTGCTATGATTAAACTATCAAGTGAAAATTTTAACCTTCTTCAAAATCTTCACCTTTCACAAAGAAGTAAGGACTGAATTTCCTTATGGGCTCCTGCCCCACCCTTTTATTTCACACATCAATGAAATAGTTTCTTTATAAGAAAAAAGGACTGAATCTCCCAACAAAGAAAAAGAATTAATCAAATAGAAAAAGAAAGAATAACAAAAAAAAAAAAAACCTTCAGCTGAACTTGGAACCAACTACACACATCTCTACGACTCGGAACACCACAGAAGTGTCCACACAAGTTCCATACGAGCTTGATATTGCTGAATTATATTTTACTTCTTGTACATCCATTATTTTTCATCTCTTCAATGTTATTTGTTGTGCTTGGTTATCTTTTTCCTATCAATTATTTTATTCTCAAGATGATGGCACTTGTGGAGATCATGTATGGGTTGATCTTAAGATTTTCCTTCTTCGGCAATTAAAACTGATGTTTATTTTCTTTCTCGAATCTCAATACCTTATTTGAATTGAGATTATTTGTAAAACCAACATTGAAATCTGTAGGAATGGAACCTTGTGAGTATCATAAATTTGTATTGCAGACTAATTATGTCAGTGTCATACACACATATATACATGCTACCGTGAAATAGGTTTTACATAAATAATGGATGTTACTTTATTTTTCCCTGGCAGGTCAATTTGCTTTTGATTCGTTGGATGAAAGACTTAGAAAAAATCTTCTATGGAAATATTGTTGCTTATGATTCTGCCATGCTTCCAGAAGCTGGACAAGATGAGCTGCAGAATGTAATATGGAAGTAAGACTTTTTTCACATTTTCAGGGTCGTAACCTTTGTAGTTTTATGCAACATCATCCTTTTAATGCACTCTTAGAGTTCTAGTTTTTCGTAGAATCATGTTAAATTACTAATCAAACTTAAAACTGTTGGGTTGGGTTAAATTTAATTATATCAACCAACATTCCCCCACCTCACTTGTAGGCTTGGAAATTTAAGAAATGTTCAATAAGTGGATCAATTTTAATTGGAAATGAAAAACTTGGTAAAGTTTGAACACAAGATCTCCTGTTTTGATATCATGTTGAATTATATTAAAACACCAATCAACCCAAAAGCTTAAACTAATGGGTTAGGGTAAATTTAATTATATCAACCAACAAAATGTTTTAAGTTTTAGACAGTTATCCAGATGTCTTTCCTAGCCTAAAACCTCTCACCTTAAACATGTTGGACATGATTTTTTGTACTCTTCTTTATTTGATTGTCGCATTTTACAGGAATATATATTCTGATGATGGATCATCATTGCCGAATGATGCTGCAGCATTACGAGCAGTACAGGTAAGTTTTCGGGCTGCCATGATTAATTCTACATGATATGACCTTGATTCCAAGGAAACATCAACATTTGAGATTATCTCCATCTCAATAGTGTGTATTTGGAGTCAAAGCCACTATCTGTTTATAACTGACTCATCAATTGTTTACCATTTCGGATGAATGATTGATAGATATAAATGGCTTGTTTTTCTAATGCAAATGCAGGCAATGGCTAGGTATACTCGTCGTGAAGTTAGTTGCTTGTCCTTGACAGGTAAATTAGAATTTTATTCTGTGTACGCACATGCACTCACTTGCACATATGTTTTCTGTAGCTGCTCAATGGTTTAGTTAAATATGATGCTTTGTTTTGCAATGGAAAGATGGCTTATTTCATAAATGACCTCTTTTCTACAAGGAACGCAAAGTTGGCCTAACCGACTTTTTATAGCTTTAGCTTCGGTGAATCTGTTTGTCTCATCGTTCAATGTTTCTTTTCATTTACTTAATGAAAAGTTTGTCTCTTGTTTAAAAAATGGTTGAATGAAATAGTGAAAAGCACAGATGTTTAATACCCTGTACTTTCACTCTGGCCCAATATCGTTGTCTTTTGCTTTTGGGTCATATCTTCCATGTATTAAATCCTCAATAAGAGAAGTATTATTTCCATTACTAGAATGATTTACAATGAGGAAATGGGATCTATTTATAAGATAAGTATAGATCCTCAACTGAAATAATAACCAACTAGTAACAGATTAACAAAGAATAACAAGTAACTAATACATTCTAAATACGCTTTGTTCACTAATACTTTGTTCATGGTTAACGAAAAAAAATGATGGGTAAACTTGTTCAACTTCGAATCAATAGGGCAGTTGAGCATGATCTACATCTTTGTTCATAGTCCTGAGTTTGTGTCCCAATCTTCTATTTGTGAAAACAGAGGGATTATTTCTTATTGCTTGATGTGTCTTTTTTACTTCATTCTAAATCCTGAGGATGAAGCCGTCCCTAAGGGGTGGCACGATGGTCGAATGCTTGTACTTTGAAGGTGTACTCTCTTCAAAGTCTCAGCTTTAAGACTTACCTGTTACATTAATTTGTAGACACCTTCCGTGTCTCCATTTCTTCGATGTCTCCCAATGTCTGGCCGAGGGACAGGCGTGGTTACTCTGGGTATAGTGGAGCCAAGCTCCGATTTTCATGCTTCCAAAAAAATTGAGGATGAAGCCAAGCATCTAAGGAGAAATCTCCAAGAATCCTTAAAAGTATGCTTATTATGAAAAAAAAAAAAAAGAGAGAAAGAAAGAAAAAGTAAGCGAATAACAAAAGATAAAAGGGACTTCAATACATGGTGGCTACCTACCTAGAAATTAATTTTCTACTAATTTTCTTGGCAGCTTAATGTTGTAGAGTTAAGCAGTTTGTTTCGTGAGAATAGTCAAGGTGTGCATAATTGACCCATAAACTCACGGATATCAAACAAAAAAAAAGATAGGGACTGTAATCGAGATTGAGATCAAAAAGTCGTTGCGCACTTTATTCATTATGACTACGTCTATATATACAAGTGTAAAGCTGTAAACCCTAATCTCTAAGTTGGGCCTAATGGGCCTATTATAATAAATACATGAATTAACGTAAATAACTCTAACACTCCCCCTCAAGCTGGAGCGAATATGTTTATCATGCCCAGCTTGTTGCAAAGATAATTTATCCTTGCGCCATTCAATGCCTTGGTAAGAATATTTCCCAATTGTTCTCCAGTCTTTACATAACTTGTAGGAATCAATCCTTGTTGTATCTTTTCACGAATAAAGTGACAGTCCACTTCGATATGTTTAGTTCTCTCATGAAACACTGGATTAGATGCTATGTGAATAGCTGCTTGATTATCACACCATAGTGTTGTCGGTACATTAGTT
>JBBMKA010000026.1:9529849-9554973 GCA_037833695.1 Sechiopsis laciniata | reverse complement strand
TGGAGAAATTCTTTCAATAATGTCATGCATGTTGTGTCATCTCCAGTGATTATAATATCGTCAACATACACTACCAGCAATGTAATGCCATTCTTTGATCACCTATAAAATACAGAATGGTCGGACGAGCTCTTCTTCATTCCAAATTGCTCAAGGGCCTGGGTGAATTTTCCAAACCATGCTCTCAGACTGTGTTTCAAACCATACAACGATTTACGAAGCTTACATACCTTGTCATTCTCCCCTTGAGCAACAAACTCAGGTGGTTGCTCCATATAGACCTCTTCTTGAAGATCTCTATGTAAGAATGCATTTTTAATATCAAGCTGATATACGGCCAATCTCGGGATGCAGCCATTGAGATAAACAACCGAATCGATGTCATCTTTGCCACCGGAGAAAAAGTGTCATTATAATCAATTTCATACGTCTGAGCATAGCCCTTGGCAACTAGACGTGCTTTCAACCGAGCAACTGATCCATCCGAGTTAACTTTGATAGCAAACACCCATTTACACCCAATTACATTCTTCTCTGCAGGATGAGCTACTAAATCCCAAGTGTCATTATCATCTAAAGTAGTCATTTCTTCGACCATTGCCTGACGCCAGCCAGAATGAGACAATGCTTCATGATTATTCTTAGGGATAGACACAGAATCAAGAGATGTAAGAAACGAGTATGTGGACGACGATAACCGATGATACGAAACACAACAAGAAATAGGATAAGTGCATGAACGCTTACCTTTACGAAGGGCAATGGGCAGGTCAAGATCACTACTTGCTTGCGGTTCAGATGACGAAGAAACTTCTGGTATAGGACATGGATCTGCAGCCCGTTGTTGTACTCGTCTGGAATAAACCTGAGTTATAGGAGGACAAGATGGAATAGATACTGAAGGAAATGGAGTAAGAAGCAATGAGGAAAAAACTTCATAAATGAATAAGTTATCCTCCTCATGGCAAGAACTCAACGACACTGGACTAAAAGGTATAGTCTCAAAAAACTGAACATCGGACGAGACATGATACCTATTCGAACTTGGACAATAACAACGATACCCTTTCTGAGCACGAGAATACCCAATGAAGATACACTTCAATGATTTTGGGTCTAACTTTGTGCGATAAGGACGGACATCACAAACGAAACACGTGCAACCAAAAATCTTGGGTGCAATAGGAAATAATTCTTTGGTGGGAAACAGAACTTGAAATGGAATTTTACCATTAAGCACAGAGGAAGGCATTCTATTGATCAGGAAACAAGCCATAGACACGGCATCTACCCAAAAATGTTTAGGGACACCCATTTGAAATGACAATGCCCTTATAGTTTCAAGTAAATGTCGATTCTTTCGTTCGGCAACTCCATTTTGAGAAGGAGTATCAGGACATGAGGATTGATGAATAATGCCTTTGTCACGTAAGTAAGATCCTAGAATATTAGAAAAGTATTCACCACCATTATCAGTACGCAAGGTTTTAATAGAAATATTAAACTGATTTCGAACTTCAGCATTAAAAGTACAAAAATGAGAAAATAACTCAGAACGATTCTTCATTGGATAGACCCAAGTTAGACGAGAATAATCGTCGACAAAAGTTACAAAATAACGAAATCCTGTTTTAGACACTCTAGGACTCGGACCCCAAACATCAGAATGAACTAAATCGAATGGAGCATCAGCTCGTTTATTGACTCGAGGACTAGAGCTAAGACGATGAAATTTAGCAAACTAACAAGACTCACAATTTAAGAAGATAAAGTACTAAACGCTGGATACATTTTCTTCAGAACTGACAAAGATGGATGACCCAACCGACAGTGAACTTCAAATAAAGACTCAGTACTTGAACATGCGAAAGCTTTCACTCGTTGTTGATCGAGTATATAAAGGCCTCCAGACTCATATCCTCTACTAATAATCTTCTTCGTCATATGATCTTGAAACAAGCAGTAATCAGGAAAAAGTGTGACAAAACAATTTAGGTCACGAGTGAGCTGACTAATTGAAATAAGGTTAAAAGCAAAGTTAGGCAAGCATAAGACTAAAGATAAAGACATTATAGGTGTAGCATTTATCAAACCAGCTCCCTGAATCGAGGATGATGACCCATCTGCCAAGGTGACAGCTGGGGCTGGTGCAGGTGACAATGAACTCAAAAAGAAATTACGGTTACCTGTCATATGAGCTGTAGCCCCGGAGTCTATGACCCATTTCGAAGAGGATGTAAGAAGGCAACGATTCTTATTACCTGAATCAACAAAAGTTGCAGTAGGAAGGTTCGAAGAAAAGGACGGTGATGATTCATGTGACACTCGAAGTTTAGTAAACTCATCAGCCGAAGCATGAATTGAACGTTCATGGGTATCATTTGAGGCAACATTAACCCATGACTTGTCTAGGTCACATTTTGGCGGCTCTCCAACAATGTGGTCATCCTTACGGGTACTTAAGAGGTAGTACCGACTAGTTCGATTCCAATCATAGTAGTTGGAACCATTCAACTTCGTTTCAGCCATATATAATCAACTAAAAATAAATCAGCAAATAACTCTTATTCTGAATAAAAACCAAATCTGAAAGTAGTAGAAAAACAGAACAAAAATACTCAAAAACGTCTTAACAATCAGATTTATAACAAACAGGTGCCGAAAATGAAAATCCACTTTCACAAACTTGTATAACTTGTTGTCCCAATGAAAACCCACTAAAAATCAAGAAAATTGGAGCCCGAACGAGTAGTGACGGTCGGAAAAACGTTCTTGTCGTCAGACTCGAAATCAGAAACAGTTGAAAACTAGAAAACGACTTCAAAAACTTGTAGATCTCGACGACACGAACAAAACCTACTAAAAATTTTGACAATCGGACTTCAGACGCGTTGTAAAACGATGTTACAAGCGGAAAAAAACGAATTTTCCAATGGCGAGTGTGGCTTGTACACTCGTTGAATGGCAGCGATATTTTGCAGCCTTGTAGATTGGCCCTTGGGCTACTCAAAAAGACGGGAGGTGACGAAAATGGACGTCAATTTTTCCTGACAACTGACAGACAATTTTGACGACTGACAGATGTTTTCTGACAACTGACAGCAGCGAAACTAACTTCGAATCACATCAAACCCTAACCAGGCTCTGATACCATGTAATCGAGATTGAGACCAAAAATTCGTCGCGCACTTTATTCATTATAACTACGTCTATATATACAAGTGTAAAGCTGTAAACCCTAATCTCTAGGTTGGGCCTAATGGGCCTATTATAATAAATACATGAATTAACATAAATAACTCTAACAGGGACTAATGGGTTAACCTACCACCAACTAACTAGGTAAACGACTAACTTCTAACTAAAATAATTAACCATTCAAATGAAAATTACATAGTTACTAATTATGCTGCATCACATCATCTATTTACGTCTTGGGTCTAAAAGTTTTGGTATTTTGAAGTGTGTGGGTTTAGCATTTTAAGCATGAATCTGGTAGATTTTTAACCTACAATTTTCATGTAATTTCTGACTGACAAATTCTACATTTGAACTGACAGACAAAGAATCAATTTTTTCTGGGAACTTCATGTTCACTTCATTGGAGACTGGGAAGCCAACTTCACAGGGTGGAAGGTGATAATACTGAACATTCTACCTTGCAAAGGAAAAGAAAGAAGATGACATTCTATTAGTAATTTACCTAATAAATACCAATAGATATTTTTAAGAAGGCTTTACCCTTACCCTCTTATTGGATCCAATTTAAGGTGCTTTTACTAATTTTCTTCTACCTTTCTTCATTTGCTCGATTAGTTTTATTCTTGGGAAACTCGAAGTTCTGCATGTTCAAATGTTATACAAGTACAGGTTATTTATATATGGTTCGTGCCTAAGAGGTTATAAATTTGAATTTCTCACCTCTCATTGTTGTTGAACTAAAAGAAGTTATATATTTTAAAAGAAAGATTTGATTTTTGTCAAGTCCATTTTAAAGCCTTGTTAAATGTCAACTTTATCTCATTTTTCTGTTTTCAGTGAAGACCTCAATGAGGAAGAGTGAATAAATAGTGTAGTAATATGTGCAAAATTGTTATTGTTGTTATTATAATCATTATTATTATTATTGTTTTTATTTTTTGTTAAATGAATAGTTCGAATGTCAGGATTAAGTTATCTAACGTTTTGAATGACCAAACACACGGTTCATGTTGTTGGATCTATTTAAGATTTAAAAAGAGTGTAATATCTAAACCCTCTTAAACTATTATTTGAGTATTATATATATTGTTCCTTAATAAAAATGTCTTCTTTTCTTGCTCTTATAGATGTAGCATGCATGTTGTTAATGAACTTTTTCTATAATTTTTGCTTATCATTTTTGTCCTAACATATCTTAAAATGATAAGACAAGAGTAAAAATATATAAGTAGAAATACATGATAATATGGCCAATAAAATTGAGGTCTTAAATTCAAATCTCTAATCCTCAAATGATCGTTCAACTCATAAAAAACAAAAAAAAAAAAACAAAAAAAAAAAGGTCATGGAAACATATATGCTGATATAGAAACATATGATGAAGTGATGAAGAAATTACTAGCGTAAAAATACATAACAAAGTAGAACATGAAAACATGGCTAATAAAATCTATAAAGTTCTGAATTCAAATTCCACCATTCCCAAATTGTTGAACTCTTAAATAAATTTATATTTAATCAATATTTTTAGTTGTTGAAACATATATAGTGATATAGAAAGATAGGATGAAGTGTTGAAAAAATTACTCGAAGTGATTTGATATAAATATTATAACGTGTTACGAATTTAATGGTAAAATGTCAAAACAAGAACCACAGTTATGAAAAAACTAACAAACAAACATCACCCATCTCAAAATATTGAAAGGAATTAGCAAACCAGAATTTAAAGCTTCTGCTTTCAACTAACTAATTAAATTGAACCAAAGACGAATGGAAAATTTAAGTTAAAAAAAAAAAAAAAAAAAAAAACTTTGACATTTTTTTTTCTTACAGAACTTTGACATCAACAAGCGAAGAATTCTAGAAACATATGCCCAACAAATAACAAAGTTAAATATTTCAAAAAATGAAATAAAATAACAAATTTAAAATTGTGATTTGTCTAATGTTCCTCATATTTCCTCCTAGGTAACAGTTCATTTACATCATCATGTTTTGTCTTGAAGTTTCTAATTAAATAAGGTTTCTATGGGGTCCATGCTTAAGAAAAAAAAATCCATTTTGTTTGTTCATTCTCGAAAATTCTTCTGTTTTAGACGGCAACTGAAGTGATTGAAGAACAATGTCTATTGGAATGTATGAATAATTATTAGAAAAAAAAAAAAAAAAAAAAAAAAAAAAAAAAAAGCTATAGCTAGACGGCATCAATATATATATCAATATATTTCTATAAATAAGAGATCATGGATTTAAATTCTCCTTCCCTCGATTGTAGTTCTTTTTTTTTTTTTTTTTTTTAAAAAGCCTCGATTTAAGAATGATAAATCCAAAGAAGCATTTTGAGGAAACATATTGATTTTAAAATGTAACTTCATGCTATATCTAATACAAACTTTTTATGTCCATAACATATTAATGATTAATGAATTTTCTTGAGGGTGTTGCTTGTATTATTATTATTTTATTTTATTTTTTAAATTCAAAGACATTGAAACTCGACCCTTAACTAACTGGATTACTATGTGATACATGATGTCACTGACTTTTTTTCGCATTGCCTCACTATTTCCTCTAAAATCATGAAGGACTATGTTTGTGTCTAAAAACATTTTTCTTTGAGGTCAACGAAATAAATTCAAACTTCTATTCTTTTGATCATTCTTTCTTATCTATGTTATTGAACTTAAAGAAGGGAAAATGGAAGGAAAAAAATGTTAAAGAATTTCAACAATAAACTATTTTGGAACTCCTTCAAAGGAAAATCAATGAGAGTAATAACTCAACTAACATAACTATATATATGACCAAGAAGTTATGAGTTTGATTCTCTCGTTCCACTTCAGCTAAAAACAACAAACAATAACTATTCCATGTAGTTCATATTTTTGCTCCACTTTTGACTCTTGGGAACCCAAATTGTAGCTGTACACAAAGGCCTTGACTTCCAACACAAAATTAGGCTGCACTTTTCATGCTGCACCCAAAAATCTCCTCTAAACAAACTAACCAAATACTTAGCTTGAGAGCAATTGAAAGAACTGAAATCAATTTTCTTATAGCCTTTCAAGTTCCTCACAATTTTATCACAAGGGAATTGGCTAATTGACTCCAAAATTCTTCTCCCCAAAAACTCCCCCATCACTTGTTTGAATCCATTTTCACAAAAACATCTCAAAAGTGAGTCTGAAAGGGCAGAAAAATGGTGAAAAGCTTCAAAGAAAAACTCCACAAATGACATGGATTGACCCTTAGATACTTTAAAAAGCTCTTCCTCAACCAAAACCACACATTTAGGGCACAATTTTGCAACCGCACTTAAGAAAGTTTCAAGCTTTGCCAAGTTTCTATGGTGCAAAATTCCACTACAATTGGCAATCACTGTTTGACCCATCACTTGAATTTGCTCAAAGTTTTCATCTTTTTCAATCCCAATTTGATCAAACATGAAAGGAAAGTTAATTGATTTGGCAAATTCACTCAACCTTCTCCCTGTTTGTTCAATCTTTCTCTTTTCATTTTCATTCCCTTGTACAATTGCTGTCAATCTCAACATGCAAACTTCTTTTTCTTTCTTAGCTGCAAGATCTGCCATTAATGGAGGCCATTGAATCCCTTCCATGATATCAAAATCTATAACATGAATCATTTCTTCTCCTTTTGATGCTTCAAGAATTGCTTGATTGGCAGTGAAATGAGCAAACTTTATAAATGGGGAAAGTTGTTGCATCATCTGAAAGGTTGATATCTCTGTTTGATCTTGTTCTGCCATTTCATAGTAATTTCCAAAAGCTTTGTAATTTAGCCCTTGAGTGAAAAACCAAGCCAATTGGTTGAATGATGAAGAACCCATAGCACATAAAAGCAAATTCTTGAGCTTTTCAATCAATTTTGAAACAAGGGGTTGGTTTTTTGCTTCAATTGCTTCAGCTGCTGCTAGTAATAGATCTGTTAAGCTCTCTTCTTCCATTAGCTCTGCTTGAATTCCCTTGAACATATTATAATTGGAACCTTCTTTTGGTATTGAATTGCTCATTTCTTCAATGCTTTGAGGATGATCAAATGCTTCTTTTGAATTAATCTCTATTTGAAGCAAATTTTGATCACCATATTCCAAAAGGCTTCCATCTTGGAGGGAGTTTTCTGAGAGGGAAGAGCAAGAACTTGCCTGGTTGAATGAAGCAAATTCATGGCTTTGATTGAAAAAGTTTTGAGATGAAAAGTTAGTGTAGTTTGTGAGGAAATCAATGGGTTCAAGTTCCATTTTGTATCATAAAGCTCTAAACTTATGAATGAAAGTGGATGGCTAAGACACAAATTTGTATGTGTCTTCTCATATAGGGGTTTGAAGAATCAAAAAGTTATTTAATTTAAAGTATGTATGTGCCTTCTATATGTATGTTAATTTGTGGGAGGTGGAAATCCAATGAGAGAGGAGTGCTCATGGTTACCACTTTCAGCAAGTCTTATTAATTTAATTATAAGGAGAAAAATAATAAGAAATTTATATAATTTTGAACCCAAGTCTTTAGTTGATTCTCAACGATCCTCTCGTTAACCCTAACCACGGATCCACTCGATTTATGTTTGAGCGCAAAGCGGTACCCCAGGCAACCATTTCAAAAACACTCCTCACTCAAGCACTTGTATCAGAAGCATTTTTCATCATGACTATTTCATAGCACATTTTGAAGCTTACAAATCTTTGTTTCATACTTGAGATTCTTTCGATATGACTAAGTCAGGAGCACAACTCTGATACCACTTGATAAGGGACGATAAACTAACCCGGATCTCCACATTGGTATGATATTGTCCACTTTGGGCCTAGGCCCTCATGGCTTTGCTTTTGGTTTCACCCAAAAGGCCTCATACCAGTAGAGATGTTTGTCTTCTCTTATAAACCCAAGATCTACCATTTATTTAACCAATGTGGGATTACTACTTTGTTTGTATTCCCAATAATCAACCATCAAATTTGGTGTGTGACAATAGATTATTGAGTATGGTTCAATTTATGGTGATTATTTACCTGAGAATTAAATTTTCACCAATTTTATTTTACATTCAAATATTGTAAGGTCAAACGAGTTATTCTATAACAGTAGTCAAAATGTATGTGAGTAAATTTGAACACTCACAGATATTAAAAAATAATAATAATAAAAGTTCTTTAGTAGCATATGAAGTATGAAGATTAATTTCAAAATTTATTGGAAGCGTAAGAGACTAAATTTAAGAATTTAAAATTATGAAACCAAAAAATGAAGTGAATCTCAAAGCAATACCAAAATGGTGGTTTAACATTCAATATATTAGTAGCAACAAGGAGGGCTTATCTCTTGGGTTGAACCTGGCTTAAAAGCAAGGCAAGTTCAGAATAGTATTATTCATAACAAGCTGTCTCAAGCCAAAACATTGAACTTGCCTAGAAAATAAGGCTAAGTTCATCACATATTCCCCATTGGTAGGAATTTTTATATTCTAAAACAGCTTGTAATAAATTATCCTTTTCCTTTTTTAAGATGGATATTATATACCAAAGGGATTATGTCATAGTTAACCTTAAAAATCATAGTCATGTCAAGTTGTCAACCTTAGTAACATAATTAGTTATCATATGGTTTGTATAGAATTCTTTGGTTGTCTCTTATTGTTTTGATTAGCAAATGATTATTGTGATACAAAAATGGTTATTAATTTAAGTGGGCCATTTCATAGCCATTTATCTCCTTATTCTCAATTCTTAAGAAAAAAGGCTTTTTTACCTATTCTCTTAAATTCAGACACGAATTTATATATATATAAGTTTGAATTTAGATCGATTGACCTTTAGAATAAATTTGTCTATTAAGATTTGTTTATCTTTTAATTCTCATTGATATTTACATCAATATTTTCAAATATACATTAGTTCAAGATAAGAGGATTGAACATTTTCATTGCATCCTATAAAAGTTAAAGAAATATAAAATTTAAATTAAAAAAAAAAATCAACAAGTAGTAAATATAATATTAATAATAAAAAAAACTTTCTATCGAAAAAATTAGTGTCTTAATGGTTTCATTGTTTGGTGGTAATGTAGTTCAACATCACGATCACAGATTCATTCTTAAAAATCGGTATTTGACTCTCATATATTTGAGAACAGTAGTATCATTTATGTAGAGCAACTCCCTCTCTTAATTTGTACTAAAATATAATAATAAGAAACGTTCTTTCTTTTTTTTTTTACTTTAACTTTTAACTTATTCAGAAATTCAGAAATGATTACTTGTAGATTAAAATTATTTTTATGACATTTTTCAAAATTATCTATTGATCAACGATAATTGTCGCTTGTCCATCAATAGTTCCATTAAAAAATTTTAAAAAAAAATAAAAAAATAAAAAAAATGAGGCGCCAAGATTTTTTTGCTATATCAACCATTTATAACGTTGGTTTTAACACATTTTTACACGGATAAAACTTTAAAAAATGGTCTAAGAGCAGGTTTTTATCATTAAAAATACTATTATTGTTCTTTGCTCTTGAAGCTCATATGTAAACGAAACAAAGAAATCATTAATAAAACATTTTTTCTTTGTGAAATTGGAATCAAATTTTAAAATAAAACAAAAAATTGGGGCAAACATGAAGCAACATATACAAACCAGTACATACAATTCTGATAGAGAGCTCAAAATAAACCGATCAAAAGAGTTTCGATCCGCTAGTGCCCTCGGATGTTTGGTGGAGTGAAGCTCCAATTCTTGATTATTAAAAAAAAAAAAAAAAAAAAAAAAACAGAATAAACAGGTCAACTATATAGCCAGTTTGCATTTATATTATTTACAGAGTTGATAAAAAGTGTCCTCAAGAGCATATGACCTTGATGTTTAGTATCCCCAAATATATAAATATGTACATCAAGAAAAATGAAACTCAGCCAATGTACTTAGCTCCATAACCTGCAACTTGGAAAGGGAAATTACTGTACATGTATCATTTAAATATTCACATAGATTGTACCAACTTCATGAGATAATAAGAAAGCTTCCTAATCATATTTTGATCATGTGTGAGTTTTGCCAGCTTGCCTGAGCAGCAAATTTTTCATCTCTCTGTAGCTCTGTAGTTCTTCCAATGCATCAGCTGTAGTTTTCGGCACGAAAAGACCTGAGGCTGTGATACTAGACGAAGCAGCGTGGCGCCCCTTTGAAGCCAATGACTTAGATGTCTGATTTCCCTGTTGGATATTTCTGCTTGGGGAATCGGGTGTAGGGGGTCGTAAAAAATTGGCGCCTGAATTGGTGAAATCTTGGCGAAGTGGTGGAGCTTTTTGCAGCATACGTACTAGGGCCCCGACGGCAGCGTCTTGAGATTTACGGATCGGGAAAAATCCGCCGGGTTCCAGCATCTCGCCTTTTGGGTCAAAGGACTCGGGTCTGGGAGTGATTTAAAAAACAGATTCAATAAGCCAGATAGAGGATATGGAAGACAATTTGGAATACAATATAGGCATTTCACTGGATATGATGCATTACACGAAGGAAATGTAAGCAAAGGAAACTACAAACAATCACGCTCGCTTCTTCGAGCTCCAAAAAACATGTTTATGAACAATCAATTCCTTAGGGAAGCAACCAATTTTCTGCAAGAATAGTTTAAAAGTTCTTATTTATAGGAAACGAAAACAGTTTCATCGAAGAAAGTGTATTACAAGAGGAATAGTTTAAAAAATCCTTGGAACTCATTTCAAGTCTTTCAGGTTATGGACTGTTCCTTGCTAGTTTCAAGATAGTAATGGTACTTCCACATGTTTCTAGGAGGGTTCTTGTAGTCAGTCGTATACGTAGTATCCGAATGGGAACACCACTCCCCATTCTCCAACTGTACATCTCCTGAGTCCACAATACACACTGCACATTCCACTTTAATGCCCCCTACTCGGGTTACGAGCCCACATTACTAATACTAAGCTCGGCATGAGGGTTCTTGGTAGTGGTGAGAGATGTTCACACAGACTCTTTATGTCTTAAAAAATGGTCAGCATTGGATCTTGGATTTAGATGGACTAATCTTGACAGGAAGTGGTTCAATAAAGAGTTTCTAGGAATTTTTATTTTCTCCTTATATCACTTGTGTTAGTCTACAAATTGAAGAATTTGGGAACTAGAGGCATTGGGTAAGTTCTGTTGTAGCTCCACTTTCAATTTTTTTTTTTTTTTTTTAAATTGAGAAACAAATTTCATTAGGAGGAATAGAAGAGAACCATACAGAAAAAAGAGGCCACACCAACCACAAAGGAGTGGCAAAAAACAAAGACAAAACATACAAAAACAAATCCCAATGGTTGACAACCAAAATAAATAAAGAGGAAAACCACTTAACAAACTACCACCATAAAATAAAATGAAATTATTATAAAAAAAAAAAAAAAAAAAAAAAAGAGTCACTCTAGGAGGCTAAAGGTGCTCAGTCCTAGAAGTCCTATATGGTATGTATACGAAATCAAGCTTTCATTACAAAATATGTAAGACTATATACAAGGACATACCGAAAAATAGCCAGCACAAGAAAGCCCCTCCAAACCTACATATAGGCCTTAAATCCAAAGAATGACGTCTAACTGATTTTTCTTTTTCTTTTTCTTTTTCTTTTTAGTATAGTAACAAGGGACTGATTTTTCTTTTTCTTTTTCTTTTTAGTATAGTAACAAGGGATTGAGGGATTTGAACCTGCAATCTCATGGCTGAGGATACCTGTCAATTATCACTAGACTGAGCCCACTTTGGAAACGTCTAACTGATAATTGCAAACGGCTTTAGTAGTAGTGACCACTACCCATTTGAAGGTATTGAACCTTAATATTATCCCAAAGACATCTCACCGCTGTAAATCTTATTATTTCTTTCAAGCCAAATACACCATGAAACTGAGGGGAAAAGGCCAAAAAAACCCAAAGTGGTACCAAAGGAGTCCAAAAAAGCCCAAGATTAATGCATAAAATGGCAAGACCATTACAAATTATCAATATCCTCCGGAGCTCCTTTGCAAAAGATACACCACTGAGGCCCCAAACACAAAGAAACCCATTCTAAACACAATCCAAAGTGCTGACTTTTCCCTGCAAGACTTTCTAGACAACATCTTTCACCTTATTTGGAATTTCAACCTTTCAGAGAGGAAAACATAGGGCTTCTGGATGAAGAAGAAAGAACTACACAAAAATCCCCCAAAAGGTTTTGAAAGCCAACAACGCCTCCCTATCTATCAACGAGTAGGCTAGCTTAAACGAGAATTACATTTGTCTCATCTCCAAGAAGATCAAGCCCTCGACTGTCTTTGATTATAGACCGATTAACCTCACCACTTGCCTCTACAAAGTGATTGCAAGAGTTCTATCCAAGCGCCTCAGATCTGTGCTTCCTTCCACCATAACCCAATTTCAATCTGCATTTGTTGCCAATAGGCAAATCCTTGATGTGAATCTTATTGTCAATGAACTTATTGATGAATGGGATAGAAAAAAGAGAAAGGGAGTTGAAGCTTAACATTGAGAAAGCCTTTGACATGACTGATTGGAATTTCTTAGATGACATCTTGAGGACTAAAGGCTTTGGCATTGTTTGGAACCATTGGATTAGAGGCTACATTTCATCACCAAACTTCTCCATCATCATTAATGGAAAGCCCAGGGAGAGAATTCTAGTATGGCATTAGACAAGGGGATCCTCTCTCACCATTCTTATTCATTCTCATTATGGATTGTGTTGGTTGCATGCCGGTTTTGGCAGAAACCGAGGCAAGATTGTAGGGTTCAAATTGTCTCGATTCACAATATATATCACAGCTCCAATTTGCTGATGATACTATCAACTCTCAAGGACCCATTGAACAATATGATTAAAATTGTAAAGGATTTTGAGGCAGCCTCAGATCTGGATATTAACAGCCAAAAAACCTCCCTTCTTGCATTGGGCATTGACCAAATTGAAGCCATTCAGTTTGCAGGCCATTCGGTTATAAGGGTTGACTCCTGATCCAGTGATCTCTCCTCAATGTTGTATCCTTTGTCTAGAGAATCATGAGAGCCACATCCATCTATTTTGTTCATGTTCTATCACCAGCCAGATCTGGACTTTTTTTCTCCAGGCTTTCAATTGGCATATGGTCATGCCGGGTAATTTTCAGGACCTAGTTCTATATGCTTTCTGTGGCCATCCGTTTAAGGAGGAAAAGAAGACTATGGAAATTGTTCCTTGTTGCATTTTGGTGGACAATATGGAGGAATCGTAATGCAAAAGTATTCAAAGAAGGCTCCCAAGTTGGAAGAAGAAGAATAGAAGCCATCTTGGTCCTTGCTATAACATGGGCTCACAATGCATATCCTTTTAGTGATTAAATATAACTACACTTTTGGCTCATTCGCAAAACTTATTGTAATATGATGGACAGTTGAATTATGTTAAACGACCAATCAATCCAAAAACTTAAGTTGATGGGTTGAGATAAATTTAATTATATCAACCAACACTCTCCCTCACTTGTGGGCTTTGAAATTTGAAAAATGCTCTACAAGTGAAATTCAATTTTTATTGGGGAGGAAACGACTTGGCAAGAACTCCAATTCAAGACCTTTTGCTCTGATACCATATTGAATTATGTTAAACCACCAATCAACACAAAAACTTAAGTTGATAGGTTGAAGTAAATTTAATTATATCATCCAACATGGACTTTATCTGTTCTATTATTGTTATGTAATTGTTTATAGATCAATGAAAGTTATCATTTCCTATCGAAAAAAGAAAAGTGAATATGAGAAATGAGACAAAACAAAAGCTACCAAATGCAGATTCATTTTAGACAAATGACAAAGGTAGGGAAAATGAAAACAAAAAAATTTGTCCCCTGCTAAATAGTCGTCTAAAAAATAAGCGTTTTACTTTTTTTTTTATAGGAATAATGAAAAAGTTACAAAAAGAAAGAAAAATGATAGGAGAAAGGGAGAAGAGATGGGGAGGATGCCAAACTCCATAGATATATGATACATGGAAACAAATAGGAGTGTCCCGATAAAACAAACCACAATGTAAGTGTTTTACACGTTTACAAAGTGGTGGTGAAAGGTATAATTTGTACAAATCTTTCCATTTTCCTATTCAATCTATCGTCCTGCATTCATGAACAAGGACAAAGAAAGAAAGATGACAGAGATAGCTTTCCAAGAGTTTTGAGAACCCTCAAACCCATTGAGGGAAACCCACTATAAAAGGTGAAGTCGTACTTACTGATAGTGATCCTTCCTCAAGCATTAGGTTCCTAGAAAAAATCCCATGCCAAAAGCCCAAAACCATTTGCCCAACAAGAACTTTTCATAACACCTCAACTCACCAATATACCCCTAACCCCCTGTTGAATTATGTTAAACCACCAATCAATCCAAAAGTCTAAGCTGATGGATTAGGGTAAATTTAATTATATCAACCAACTCTCCCCCTCACTTGTGGGCTTTGAAATTTAAGAAATACCCTACAAGTGGAATTTAATTTTAATTGGGGAGGAAACGACTTGGCAGGGATTCAAACTCATGACCTCCTGCTCTGATACCATGTTGAATTATGTTAAACCACCAATCAATCCAAAAGCTTAAACTGATGGATTGGAATAAATTTAATTATACCATCCAACACCCCCCAAACTCCCTAGACCTGAACACCACTTTCCACCAAACCAAATGTGACTCACCCTACCTTCTATCACGTCCAGCCATAAAATTTCTAATCATCTTCTCCAAAATTTTACAGAAAAACCTTAAAGATGAAAAGTCAGTAAATGGGAATGCCACACAAGACGGCTTGAATTAGAGTAAGCCTCCCAAATTGGAGAATAATGCCTGCTTCCAAGAGGATAAATACTTCTTAGGCCTTTTAGAAACTGGACTTCAAAAAGACACCCTTTGGGTTGTGACCTAAGGGAAAGAGGACGGGTGCTGGTTAACCACACACACAACCAAAGCTGCCCACCTACTCAACTTAGACTTATCACAATGATGGCCCAAGATAGTCCTCTCTTAATAGATCTTGAGGCACATTAATCACTTCAAACAAGTACAATAACCTATTCAAGTTCGCAAAAAGACTTTCCTTCCCTGAACAAAAGAAGAAGGTATCACCAACTATCAAATGGAAGAGGGGTCCCTTGGCTAAGCCCCTAATAGCCCTAATCTTAACCCAAGGTTTACCATTGAGAAGGAAGAAGAAATTAATGTTCTTGACATAACTCCGAATCCAAGGTCTCAATTTGAAACCAAAGTTTTTCTAACCAAATCTTGTTCAAGAACTCTCAATCAAAATGATCATACTCTTTCCTTTTTTCCCTTACCTACTATCCTCAATTACTTCAAGCACTTAGTCCAAGATTTGCCTCCCAACAATAAAATCACATTGGGAGTAAAGATAGTACTAAAATTACTTTTCTTAAATGGTCAACTAGGTCTTTGGAAATGATCTAATTGAGACTGGTAGGTCTAAGATCTTTGATCTGGGTGACTTTCTCTTCTTATGAGACTCATAAGTCTCATTCCTCTCAAGGAACTCCTTATTAACTTTCCACACAACATCTTTAATGCCCTTCAATGGAAGTCATAGTGAAACCATCTAGACCTAGAGAACTATTCCTATCAAAACCAAAAACTACTCTTCTAATCTCTTCCAACATAAAAAGGGCTCCAAGGCCTTCCTCGTCCGAGATTGAGATAGGATTTATACCTACATCATCGAGCAAAGGTTTCAAAAGAGACGCATAAAGAGCTAAAAAGGACACCACCCCTCCATCCCAAGAAAGTCATCTCTTAAGTTTCCCATGAACTAACCGAAGTTGTTAATTACTATTATTAAAATTATATATAAAAACATACTTATAGAAGAGATATGACCCTTGGATTAAATAGAATGCAAGCTCGCTAATTAAACCAACTAACTAACAATAAGACCCACAAATTAAGATTATCAGACTAAAAGTATAAACAAAAAGGAACACAAATGAAATTACATAACAACTCCAAAACACACTACATCAAGATGCATCATCCATTCACGAAGCTCAATATTGATTGGAGAGAAAATGACACTAAAAAGATTAAAAACAAGAGTTCCTACTCTAATATCATGTTTGTTGGTTGAGATAACTAAATTTACCTCAACCCATCAACATAAGCTTTTCAGTTGATTGGTGATTTAACATGATTCAACATGGTATCAGGAGGTCCTGAGTCAAGTCCCCGGAGTCGTTTTCCTCCCCAATTAAAATTGAATTCCACTTGTAGGACAATTCTCAAATTTCTAAACCCACAAGTGAAGGGAGTGTTGGTTGATATAAGTAAATTTATTCCAACCCAACAGCTTAAGCTTTCGGGTTAATTGGTGATTTAACATGATTCAACAATGTTAAATCACAATTGAACTCAAAATTTTAAGCTTCAAGTTGTTAGAGTACGATAAATTTAATCTTATAGCAATACTTCAACAACCATATTCTAAATGAAAAAACAATCATTTTCTCTATTGCTCTCATCAAAAGCCTTGAAATCCATACTCTTAGGCCCCATTTGATAACCATTTTGTTTTTAGTTTTTTGTTTTTGAAATTTAAGTCTACAACAACTACCTTACCATGTGTTTTTTCTTATTTGGATATCTACATCTTACCTATATTGGTAGAAACCAAACAAAAATTTCGAAACAAAAAAAAGTAAGCTTCCAAAAGTTTGTTTTTGTTTTTGAAATTTGCTTAGGATTCACGTACTTTCTTAAGGAAAGATAGATACATTGTAGAAACAATGGAGCACATTGTAGGAAATTTGAGTAAAAATAAACTTAAACTTTAAAAACCAAAAACAAAAAACCAAATGGTTATCAAAAAGAGCCTTAGTCTCCCCTCATTTGCGGTTTCAGTCTAGAGTTACTTGACTTCCATTCTTCTGTTACCAGCATCACTTACATGGGCCAGTATTCCTTATTGAGGGCAACTCATTATGGGTGAGAATATCGTGTTTTGAACACTTGAAACAAGGAAATAAGCTTTTGTTTGAAACTTATAAAGTTCTTCATCAAACGGTAGTTGGTTTGAACCAAGTGCTTCCTTATCCAAAGCACCAAAATTTTCAATGTTGCTCACTACTTCACTAAGGTTTGTTGATTCTGTTGAGCATATGTTAATGTAGATTCATGGAATGTTTAAGTATGGGTTCTTGGAAACTAGATGGGCTTCATTGATCAGGGGTGTCAATCACAATGAAATGGAAAATACATTAACAAGTAGACTTGGTGATGTGCATGGATGAACTTTAAAGGTTCTTGAAACGTAACGTAATCAGAGGATACTTGAAAACAAGTTTTGGAGAGAGGTTTGATTTGGCCAAGACTAATCTTCTCCATTGGTGTTTATAGTACTTGTAGCATTTTTTATGAGAAACAGTGATCATTGTTGATATTTGGTCTTTATTGGGATAATTAAAAAGGAACCAAATATATATTATAATAGAAAGAGAATAAAGATACCCAAGTATTCAAGGTGCAAGATGTTCTTTTCACTTTTGCTAATCTTCTACAGGTAAGGAGTACTGAAAGCAGACTCGCAAAACTCATTATTTATGCCCTAATTAGAAAGGGGTCTTTTGATCTATACAATTCATCCCTCAGTATTATAAGCTTTCTAAATTTGATCTGAAAATCAGAAATTCCATCATCTTTTACCCATCTATGAAAATGAAAAGTTCCGTTTCTTTTCAAATACAAAGCTATTTGTTTTGTTTCTTTTGATCCCCTTGTTTCATCTTTATATGGCTATTGTTAAACCTTAGGCATACATCCTTAATCCTATTGTGTTCTTTTTTTGGCCCTGTATTGGCCACCCCCCTCTATTTTGTATTGACGCGCAAAAAGAATAATGTATATATAGGGATTAATCAAAGGGTAACTTGGCCTACTGAACTAGAGTAACTAGTGCTTAAAGTAGAAAAGTTCTCCTAGACGATATTTATCATATTGTTGCTAGATAAATGATAAATTTCTACCTTCAAGTAATGATCAAACATAAGCAGGAAAATAAGTTCAATTAGAACATGTCTGCATATTAAGTTATTATCATCACAGAAAGAGAAGAATGTATGCAGTCATCTCCAACATTACCTGCTACCTCTATCTGGGTCATCATCCACATCAAACGGGCAAGGAAACTCTGGATCATCTAAATCATCTGGAAAAGATCTACTGGAGCTTCTTGAAATGGGAGAGTTATTGGATGATACCCTCCAGCCTGAAATTCTTCGGCTTTCATCTCTTCCAAGAGAAAATGACTAAAGAAGATAAAAACAAATCAATACATTGAACACAACACATTTAGACATGGAAATAACGATAAGAACAAGAAATATACCTTTCCAATTGTAGAGCCAGACTGTAATGGACCGATATCTCTATGGATTCTAGAAACACCTAGTCCCGAAGTTTTAAGGGGAGGGGATGGTGGTAAATTTGGTTTGCTTAACAATGCAGGGGAGTGGGGAAACTTTGCTATGGGTGCACTCAGAGGAGCACTTTCAGATTGCAATAGGCCATTAGGTAATCGCTTTACCGGAATGCCAATTGGGGGAGACAGTGATGGTGAGGGTGAAAAGACAGGGGAAGGATAATATTCATCATAATTCATATTCTCTTTATTTCCCATAACCATTTCAGGCGGATGTGAAGGCAAGCTTGAAGGTGGCAAATGACGAAAGGCTGGATTTGAAATCAAAGCATGAGACTCTGAATGCGTAGGTGAAGGTGAAAAGGAGACTAACGGTGGGGAAGGTCTAAAGCGGTCATAACTCCAACTATGTCGTCTTGAGAATGGCAATGACGATGGAGATCCATGAGATGGATCTATCGTTACGGGGAGCGTCGAAAACCTTTTCATTGGATCTGCCATTGGGCTCCCAACATATTCAGGAATAACTTGAGGAGACATAGGAGTGGATGCTTCAGAGCTTATATCAGAGAGGGATGAGCGGTATAACACCGAAAGGCATAGTCTACCACAAGAAGTGTCCACAGGAGTGAACACAAAACGCTGCATTTCAGCTTCTTCTCTCCGAGTGAACGGCTCGACAAAGGACGACACGCGATGTGCAAGAGTAAAAGGGTGAATTTGACCAGATGAACTAATATCTTGAAAAACCTTATAAGCAGGTAAAAGTCTCACAAAGGCATATAAGGATCTTAACAATAAAATGGTTTTTTTATACGTCTGTGCAGTACTATTACTCGACCTTCTACTACCCGAATTACTATCCCGATTCTTCCTACTCTCGTAATGCACAATCCATCTCTCCACAACCTTCTCACTCTTGGACTGACATCCAAGCTCTTCCTTATCAGAACTAAAAGAGAATGGATATTTCTCTTTCAAAGACAAGTTCCTAACAAGATCTTTTCTAGGAGAAGCATTAACTGAATCTAAACCAAATTGCCTCTGCACCAACACAACATCCACAACCATAGGTTCATGATAGCTCTGACGCCAGAGATCAATATTCTCCAGCGTTGCAGAGCATTCACGCAAAGCCAAATTGAACCACTTATCCCTCGGCCTCATACTCGAGGACGACGAGGACGACGAAGACGGGGACGACAAAACCTGTTCACCACTGAAATTACGCGACGAAATACAAGGGGCCCTCGATTCAAGTATAATTTGTAGCGTTTTAGGAAAGAATTCAGTAAGAATTTGCTCAACTTTTGCAGTTTCCGAATGAGTATTGTGAGAAGCCATATCAACAACAAAAATTACCTAAAATTGAGACAGACCCTTTACCGGAAAATCGAATCGGAACCTTCGAAACCCCACTTTACTGCAAATCCCTGCAAGATAAGCAAGATCGTCGATGTGGGTGAAGATCAAATCAGTAAAGAACAATTTGAGAATAGATGGAAAAAATGGTGGGATTCGAATTAGCGAAAGGGAAAAAGCAACAAAATAGAAGAATTTGATGAATCAAGGATAGCGTATGATATGATTTTGAAACTAAAAATTTCAAGTTGAATCTACTGTTGAGCTTTTACTATATTAATATCTAAGGACCGTGTTCGTGGATACCTGGTTTTGATTTTTGAATGCAACCCTTTTTTTTTCTTCGCAAGACAAATTTATGTTTAAATTTTGATTTGTTGGTGATCTTCAAATCTTCTTCCTTTAATGACGACTTTAAAGAAACGTCTTGGTTTCATGGAAAAAGAAAATTTGAAATTTATAATGTCTCAACTTACAAATTTGTCGACCTAACTTTTTATGTTGTTGTTTCTCCAAAATAAAAAATAAAAAATAAAATTTTTAAAAGAACTTTTTATATTGTTGAAAAATGCATATAAATCTAGTTTTTTTTCCTTTTTTAATAAACAATCTTTATATTTTTGTTAAGATGAATCTATTGAGAATTTGATATTATATATTTTAATTAATTAAGTTAGGATTAGTTCAACTCAACAAGTATTAATTATTTATCCTACAAAATAATTATTGGTATTTATCTCTCATCTTATTTGAAAGCGTGACTATAATTATCATTTGTGTTTATATCCTTTTGATATATTAAAAAGGAGAATCGAACTTGTAATCTCATGATTAAAAAAAACTTACAAGATAACTCTAAAGTTATTGGCAACTGTGGACTATTTCAATAAATTAATGTTTTAATTTTAACTTGAACTTCATTTTTTAAAAAATAAAAACAAAAAAGATGACTTAAATGGGATGCAATATTTGATTTTAAAATAGAAATTACACTTACAATTTAGAAATTACAAATAGAAATTACACTTACAATTTAGAAATTAAAATATGAAGTTAAATCGGATTGCAACCATTCAACAAAATTAAGCAACCATTTTGGTATAAATGTATTTTCCTTTTAAACAATAATGTTGGGACTTTTCTGATTTTTCTTTCTTCAGCCCAATCCAATATTAATGGTGAACAAATATGGGCTTCTTTTTCGATTTAGCCCTACGGCAACAATGTCCAGCCCACATGGATTTATCAAAGATGGGCCTGGGCCTTAAAGTGCAACCCATTTGGGTCCAGGAAATGCTTCTTTTTTTCTTTCTTTTTTTTTTTTTAATGGTCCAGGAAATGTCGTTTTAGGATAGTCTTATTTTTCTTTTTAATATTTGTAAACATATAATTCTAAATAATGTGTTTATAAATAAATCATTATCGAATGGGTTGACGACCTAATAGTTTCATTGTTTGATAAAAATCTAATTTAAAATTAAAATCACGAGTTCAATCTTGAAAATTGATATGTTACCCTCATTTATTTGAGAGTAATAACACCTCTACGTAGAGTTTGTGGTCATCTTCAACAAATTTGTATTAAAAATATATTATTTATAAAAAAATAAAAATAAAAAATGGTATCAAATATAATATATTTTTAAAATATAATAATGATTTTTTCCCTTTTTTTGAGAAAGATCATTTGTTATTTTATTTCATAGTTGTTATTTTCCTTTTTTGAAAAATTATTTCATAGTTTTTGTTTACCATAATATACGTAGATGATACAGATGAATTTACAAAGTACTTGATAACTGTCTCAGAAAAAAAAATAATAATAATAAATTTTTTTTTTTTTAGAAGCAATAATAAAGTATTTGATCAAGCTTTTAACACGTGTTTTCTCACGGGCCAATTAAATTCGAGTTATTAACGTTGTCTAAAAAATGGCAAGAAAATAATGGTTTCAAAAAACCAATTTTGAAAAGTAAATGGGAGAGTGACCTTAAGATTTAATTGTTTGGTCAGTTCAATTTCCAAAATCAAGTATTTGATTCTCATTCATTTGAAATAGACAAATTTTTAAATATTTAGATTTATAATCACCTTTTAATACACTATTATAAAATGTATTATTAATGCGATATTATCATTAATACTAATAACTATGATTACTACTTTTTTTTATAAGTAACCATATTTATAATTATTTTCTTAATTTGATTAATCTTGTAACTTTTTTATTTTGAAAGGGAAATTCTAACTGCAACCTTGTAATTACTATATTATACAAACTATTGGGGGTGATAATGAAAATTGAAAACCGACAAAACCGAACTGAACCAAACCGGTCCATTAGATTAGTTTGGATTTTTCACATAATATTGTACATATTGATTTTTATTTGGAGAAAACCGAAAAATATTGGATCGGATCAGTTTCTATTTGTAAAAACTACTAAAAACCGAACCGAACCAATATTGTTTTATTTACTTACATTTTTCTTTTTATATGTTAGTTTTTTTTTTTTTAGAAAAATGTTAGTTTAACTTCTTATTGGTAAATGAATCATTACTTTTGTTTAATTTAATTATAATTTTTGAGAATTTTTTTAGGAAAACAACATTAAAATAGGAATTGGAAGTAAAATAGTAAAAAAGAATTAAATCAAAGGGAAACGAATCGAAGGAAATCAAGCCAATGATTTTATCATTTATTGGACATTGGCTTGGTTCCTCTTTTTATCAAATGAATTGGATCGGATCGGTTATCGGTTTGACCTAAAAACCAAGAAAAACCGAACCAATGATTTTGCCTTTTGTTGGACATTGATTCGGTTTCTCTTTTTGTCAAATTGATTGGATTGGTCTAGTTCTCGATTTGACCTAAAACCGAAGAAAACCGAACCAATATCACTCCTACAAACCACCATAGCTACGTTCTTATCGACAAATTCTAATTCTTCACCAACAAAAATTTATAATTTACTTAATTTTTTTAAGGAAACAATAGTTTAAAAAGTAACATTAAAAAAATTATCAATCTTTTTTTCTCATAGGGAATGAGGATGGGCATAAGGCACTACAAAATTGAACACATTATTTCAACCAAGTATTTAAAGTTAACAAATTGCAATTAACATGTCCTAAACATATGCCATATTAATTGGTATAGCAAGGTTAATGAAATATGTGGACTATATATTCTTATACATTTTTTAATGTAAAATAACAAACTTTATATAGAACCACATTTAAAAAAATACATATATCACCACTTATAATGTGTACTTTTTCACTTTAATTTAATTTATAACCTCTAATAACAAAGAATATAATAGATTTCTCTTTATTATATGCCACTTTTGTGTGTCTATTTGTGTTCTAATTTCTACTAAAAAAAATTATAATGTAATAAAATAAAATAAAAACTTTTATTTTTTGATGTGGAAAGGTTAGGACGAATATGCACATACCTCGATTATTTTATACAACATTTTATTGTTAAAAAAGTTTAAAAAATAATTCTTAAATAAGTGATGTCATAAGTTAAAAAATTAAAATTTCAACTACTACGTCATCCAAATAAATTCACACTAATTTCTATTTATTTCAAGGACCTTTTCTATTTTATTGCAAAGTACTCATCAGTACCAATTTGATTTATAAAAATCAACAAGCTTTCATTTTCATCACCCATAAAGATCCAATAGATACAACCTTGCTTTAGTTTGAGTATAATGCCCATTTTCATGTGTCTTCATTGATCTATCACTTTAATATGATAATATCAAAATCTAAGCTTCAAAGATCCTATCATTTCTTATTATTTCTTTTTAATCACTTTTTCATAAAGCTTTTTAACAAGTTTTTTCAACCTTCTTTTGTTTTGTTTTGTTTTTTTTTTTTTTTAAGGCTTATTGTTATTTGCAAGACATGCTACCTCTTACATAACTCCCTTATAAAATGGCACACCCTTCAATTGAGATAAGAGGCTTATTTTCATTTTTTTGATTTTTTAAAATAAAAATGGATTGTGGAATTGGTGTAGCGTAAAAAAAAAGGTAAAAAATTATTGGCTATGGTAATTGTTGAAGGAATTTTGATAGAAAATTTAAACTTATAATTTTAGAGAAGAATTTGGCATAATGTCACCCGTGTGGCATCTTTGGTGCCACACATCCCATTTAATTTTTTTTATTTTATATTTGTTATAAAAAAATTAAAAAAAAAAAAAGATGTGTGACTCCAAATGAGTGACATCATAATAAGAGTGGAGTCCAGGCTACACCCAAATTTGTCTCATAATTTTATGGTCAGTAAATAGTACAAAATGTGACTACCCAATTACAGTTGTTTTCAAATGAACAGTAATAAAAAAAATCTTGAATATATTGTACATTTAAATTATTTTTCTTTTTTTTAAATGGTTATCATTATCTTTGCTTTGTGATATAATATTATAAATATGTATGTTAATCTTGTGGTCAAAAGAAAGAAAAAAATAATCTTCATATTTTTAGTTTTTATTTTGTTTGAATGTGAATTATTCTTTTTTTTTCTGTATAAGAGGGAGGGGACCACAAACCCTACACATGGAAACTTTGGTGTTGAAATAGATTATCACAAAATGACCAAACAATGAAACTAACAAGTCACCAACTTTTTCCGTTCCAAATATGTATTAATTAGTTTATAACTTAAGCCGATATAGGCAGAACTCTAACAATATCTTGTACAACCTAATAATTTTGAGGTTATAGGTTCGATGCCACTTCTTCTAATATATTGAATAAAAAAAATAGTTCTTAACTTAAACTTATTAGGTTATCGAATCAAATATTAAGTATTAAATACATTTCAACCCAAATAATCTTGAATTTAAACAAAAATAAGAAAAATAGAAACATTATCATTTTATTGTTATTATTTTGTTGAGAAAACATATTAATAGAAATTATTTATATTATAGACAGATGGATACTGTTGCAACACTCTTTTATCCCGACATTAACTAATTAAGCATCTTTATAAATAAATAAATTGTTAAATATGAAGTTCACATCATTTGTAATTAGCTTAACCCTTTTGTGAGGTTAGTTTTAACCATGGGTTAGTTA
>JBBMKA010000026.1:9499558-9511149 GCA_037833695.1 Sechiopsis laciniata | reverse complement strand
TTTGTAAAGTTGCAAATATTGATATAATTGTTGCTAATTAATAATTTATTTTAAAATATAAAATTAAAATTTAATCTCTATAGTTTGATAAAATAAAAAAATAGTCATTGTCGCGTTTTTAATCGTTAGCAATTAAATACTTGAAAGTTAGTTATTCATATTTGAGTGATGAAAATATGAGTTAATTGATTGATATAATAATAAAAAAAAATTCATATCATTTATGAATACGATTTCATGTATTTAATACGCTAGCGATTAAGTACGATGAAAACTATATTTTAGGTTTTATAAAATCAAATTATAATTTTAAAACTATAAGGACTTATTTTAAATTTCTTCAAATTATAAATACTAAAATTTAATTTTATTCAAATCGTAGAGACTCAACTTTAGTTTTGAAATCATGAAAACTAAATTTTAACTTTTTTCAAACTATATGAATTAAACTTATATGTTATTCTACTTTTTTTATTCTAATAATATTTTTAGCAAGTATTCAAACATGCAACCTCTTAATTATCAGACCATTAATCACTAATTTCAAATTCCTAATTTTTTTGGCCATTTATTTAAAGAAAAATAATAAAAACTATAATTCAATAAATATTTATGTTTTAAAATGAGTATAACTCAACTATCATCAATTATGTATTTCAGAAATTGTTCGAATTTCGAACCCCAAATATATAAAAAATAAATATAAATATTTATGTTGAGTATTAGTTTCATTAAATTACATGACCTACTTTGAACCACAATTGTGATAAACTTTCACCATCACCAAATTCCAAATGACAAACAAAGTTGAAGTTTCCAAAGAGTGGGGTCCAAAAATGAGCAGCCACCAAAAATATATTCAGTTTTATGGGCCATGAAACTGATTGCTTCACCACAACTCTTTCTCTCAATTTTCATTCCTTTTTCTTTTCTTCCTTGTAATAGTGACTTTGGTAACTACTATTCCAATTAATAAATACATTACAATTTATAATACTTCCTTTTTATTTTTCAAATTGTTTATTAGGTTTATATATGGATCCTAATGAACATCCAATATTGGATAAATGTATCCAATAAAAAAAATATTATGCATAACACGTTCTCAACCAGAGGCAAACCTATGAAGAGATTAAAGGGGATCATGACATCCCAAAAATTTTGAAGTTAATATCGTAATATAGCTCGGGATTTTTATAAATATACCAAATATATGTGTATATATAACACAGGTGAGCAACTGAATGAGTCGGTGGCGTGATTGGTTATTTAGTTTGGTATTAATCTATTTCCACTTCACGATCATAGGTTTGAACCATCTAGCCTTTCATTCTTTTGTTTGTTTTTATTTTTGAGAAGTTATTTATTGATTGTTATATATTAAACACCTACTTTCTTGTTTTGTTTATTTTCTATATCGCACCTTCGTAAAAAGATGTTAAAAATTTATAAAACTATTTTACATTTCTATTGTTTTTGTATGAATACTTTTTAGAAGAATTTTTATATATTTTTATATTCTTACACTTTTAAATATATATATATATATATATATATATACGAAATGCTATCTAAATAATTTTAATATTTATTTTTATGAGAAACTATATTATTATACTGTTGAGAGTTTAAAAACATATTATATACGCGATTGAAAATTTAGAAGGTGTGAAATCAAACTTTTGACAATTTAAAAATAATTTGTTTACTATATTTATAAATCATAATTTTCGATCAATAATTATTAAGATTTGTAGTTCTTGTGAAATTAAAAAATTATAAATGTAATTTATGATTATCACCTATTTAATAAATAATTTCATATAAATCCTTTGGTCTTTTGCCCTCAAATCTTGAGGTTTGGATAAGCCCCTGTTTTCAACCACATATAACAATATTAGTTTAAAAAAATTTGTTATAGTTAAATTACAAGTTTAGTACTTGAATTTTTAAATTTATTCGGTTACAGAATGAAAGATGATAACAAATTGACTTCGATAGTAAACTTTAAAAGAATAATTAATCTATTTAGCCTCAACTTTAAAAAGTGTTTTTCTAAGTATTTGTACCGTTAATTTTGTGTCTACTCATTTCTAAAATTTTCAAACTTTTGTTCGGTAAGTGATTAACATAAAAAAGTTATAAAAATTAATTGATCTATTATATATATAACTAAATTTTTGTTATGTTTAATAGAATCATAAACTTTTAATTTATGTTTTCGTAAATTCTTAAAAATGTTAAATAGGTTAAGGACCAATTAGACACAATAGTAAAAATGTAGAGAACTATTGAATTTAAAATAAAAAATTTTAAGACGTAGTTTAAACTTAATCAAATAGATTATTTTTTTTTTTATTTTTTTTTTATACATCAATATTGAAAAGGGGATTCGAACATATAAAGATTGTTTAATCTACTATTGTTGGCACTTAATCAAATAGACTTAAATCTATAAAATTAAATTTTAATTTATAATTTAATATATATCTTTCATTTGATATTTTTTCTTTTGAATTTAAATGTGAGGGCTGAGATTTGACTCTCGTCAAAGATATAATGCCGTAACTAATTTGGCTACATTTAGATTGTCTTTTTATTTTTTCTTCTTCGTCTAATTGCAGTCTTAACAACACTTTTTAGTGTGAAAAAATGTTTAGTACCATTATAGGAATGTCCATTTTCTCCGTCGGGAAATGAGGTTGGGGACGGAAGGAAAATTTCTTGGTGGCTAACCGGGATCGGAGATTGTATTACCCATCCTCGATTTCTCGATCCCCATTTACCTTTTAAATAAATAAATAAATAAATAAATAAAAAAAAAAAAAAAAAATATATATATATATATATTCTTTATTTTATCTCTTTAATTTTCAAATAAATATATATTTTTTGGTGAAATTATGTATGCATATGAATATTTTTCTTTGATAATTAATATTATAGTTTAAACTTATAGATATATATTTTTTAAGAAAATCTAATTATTTGAAATTATTGTTCAAAAAATATATAAAAAAGTGAAAAAGAAAAAAAAATTAATTGAAAAAAATCCATGCGGGAACCCGATTCTCACCGGTGCCTCACAGGGAATCCATGCCCCGATCCTAAAGAAAAAAAAACAAAATCTTTTTCGAGGATGTAGATTAATTTTTATGCTTCCCCGTGGACATCTCTATGTACCAACTAATGTGTATTTCAATTTGTTGGGTTTATTTTTGTAACGCATAAGAAAACGTTTCCTATGTAGGTGGTAATGGTGTACTAAACTCGTAACTCCTAAATATTATTTTGTGATCAACTAGACACAAATCACGATCATCTGGTAAATAAAGTTATATATTTAAAAAGTTGATATTGATTTTATGAGGTGTAATTTGAAATTTGACACAACAAGCATCAATAATGGTGACATAGAGATTTGAGTTGTAAAGAGGGGTGTAGTTGGGTCCTTGAAGCCTACAATACATTATTAAGCTTTAACCTAACAAAACATAAATAAAGTAATCTTTGCTTCTAATTTACTTCTACCTTATCACACCCCACTCTCCAACTCATTTCTATTTGTCTTATATTGATTGAATTATATATATATTTAAAGTAAAAATAGAATTTGAGATGAATATATTAATGTATGTGTATTGAGTATTTTTAGAAGCTTTTTTTTTAATGAAATTAAATTTTTGAATATTAGTCCATGCCCATCATTACATTCCATAACAATTATACATCACATATTAGTTTCCGTTTATTTATATATTAATCATGCTTATTGTTTTAACAAGTGAATAACTTTTTTAATAAGGAGAAACGTCTTTTTAAGTAAAACTTTCACATACTACATAGAAGTGCATATAAGGACATCCACTCCTAATTCTTAACAGAAGATAAGGACGGATCTGAATATGCACATAAAAATGCCCACAAATGTTTATCGGCCAATCTCCAAAGAAATCTTCCGTGAACCATTCAAGAAAATGTCTCTGAGAGAGAGAACTTCATCGATTTTTATTTTCTAGATGACATACAAATACTATAACTTATATGAATTTATTGTGAATTGTTTTGAAAGACAAAGTGTAATAAATGTAATTGAATAACTGTTTCTCCATTATTTAGGTACCTTTTGTTCTTGATATTCAATTTAAAGTTTTCAAATGAGTTGGGTACATGATCTAGTGGACCAATCTCCATAACGAGATTAGATCTTATATTTATGATAACTAGAATGTTAATGTATGATATATTTTATTTCACTTAAATTGTTATAACATGTCAAATTCGTCTTTATACAAACATTAAAACTCTTATTAAATTAGTTTTCGAAGTGACATGACATAAGCTTAATTCGGCTATTCAATTGATAAGGTATCACCAAACTCCGAGGTTCAAAATTTCTCATATGTTGCCATATTATATATTTATATAACTAGATAAAAGAGTAAAATATTCAACCTTTTTATAGCCATTTCTTATATTTCTTTACTATCTTTACCCTAGCTATGATTTTATTTCACATCTTGCAAATCAAATCATTAGCTACTCATCAAATTATAATGTTCACTTTTTTTTTCCTCATTTATACCCTTTGCATTGTCATTGATTGGCAAGCTTGCTTTACTTTTTTCAAATATACAACCTATGAAAAAAGAGTTGAACTACCATTACTAATAATATATTTAAAATTGCATCATGTATATTAGTTGACATTTAAAAATATAGGTTCTTGAAATGTGAACTAAAATCTCATAAAAACTCAACATATCCAAAATACAAGAAAAATCTAATAAAATAATATATTGATCAGAGTAATGGAATGCCACTAAGAAATAAAATAGTGAAATTTTAATTTTAAATTGTTTTTAGAATGTGGCATGTATGTCTCACACAATACATTCCAATTCATCTCAAACTTTGTGTTATCATGATGATTTAACCAGATCTATTTTCAGGAAAAAAAAGCTTAATAAATAAATTTATATATACAAAAAATAATTATAAAGTCAGTCCAACCAAACTGCCCAACAATTTTCTCTGACAATTTACATTGGAAGACATTGAGCACATGTTTGCACATGCAATCTTTAAAGCAAGATTGAAATATTTTAAGTCACACAAAATAACTTTGCAACCTCCCCAAAAAAGAAAAAAAAAAAAGTTAAAATCTTAATTTGTTTGAGATTTAAATAATAATAATAATGTGGACACTTTTCTAGTTGTTTTTTTGTAATAATCTCAAAACATTTATAATTTTTTTAGATTTTATTTATAAACAATAATTACATTGAAATTTTGAAAAATAGTTTTATCTCCGATACAATCCAATATAATAAGTAAATTGAAATGAGATTTTGATTTTTAAAAACAAGAGAAGTATCCACGTTCAAAGCAAATATATATATATATATATATATATATTTATTTATTTATTTATTGTCAATAAGAATAATAACTCTACTCAATGACATACGTATATGATAAAAAGAGTTATAGATTCAAATTTATTATGTTCATCTATTGTTAAATTCAAATTTTTTAAACCATTTTTAGTTTATCAGATTCCACACCATTTATATTTAGTTTAATTTGAAATTTAAGTATATATAGAACATTATCATTAGGGAGGGGATTTGAACATTACAAGGACATTCAAAATGCCAGTATTTTAGGCAAGTGCCATCTATGATATTAGGATTTTTTTTATTATTATTATTTTTATTTTTAATTCAGCTATATTTTGGTAGGAAGATTGAAACATATAATCTCATAGTTATTACTTTATACTTTATTAAAATTGTGCTCTTTTTTGCCTATATTGGACTAATTATGTTTTAAATCAACCATCTTCTCTTCTTTCTATGATATTTATGGAAAGGTATTGTGCAAATATTTGATTGTCCCTTGGTTGCAAACTATTTCCTTTTAAGTAGGGTATAAGTTTTGTTGAAACCCATTCTTCCATGTTTAAATTTGTCCCCAACTTTTTATATGTACAATTAGTTAGGTGTGTGTCATTTTCTATGTCTCCAATGTGTGATATATCAATTTGCTAAGTAATTTTTTCGTGGGTATTTAGATTGACTTATGCACACATCAATATTTAGATATTAAAGAAATTTGTACGAAATTATTTTTAAGTTGGTAGTCACTACAAGACTCAACAATTTGATTTCTTAATGTCTCTTTTGACTTCTACAGTATCCATAATGGTTTATTGGCCTCCTTATACTATATTAAAATGATTTTATTTTTTATTTCTTGAAAATTATAGTTGTTTACCCATAATCTCATTCTTTTTTACTCTCATGTAATTAAATTTCAATATATTTCATAAAAATAACCCATTCCATCATACTATTTGTCTTAAACAAGAAGAATATATCATAAGTTCAATATTAACAAACATAATTACACAGCTAAAAGACCACTTTATGAAGGTTTTGAGTTGTAGAAGTTTCGAACTCATGACCTTTTGATAAATAAATATACACTAATGTTAGTGAGTTACTCCACGTCATCATTTTAAAATAATTATAAAAAGTAAAAAACAATTACATTTTTAAAAAATAAATAATTAAATTCATGATTATATATAATTTAGTTAAAAAAAGAAAAAGAAACAAGAGGAGAAAGTTGGAAAATGAAGAATAGACCATTTTTTTCTTCGGAAATTAAAAGAAATGGGGTACATAATAAGAAAATTTGTGACTTTTTGGTGGTATTTTGAAGCTAATTAAGTGGATAAGCGTTATTTTCTCACTTTATAATCAATAAAAATTGGCATTTGATTCTCATATTTTTTTGAGAATGTACAGTAGGGTTTGTTGGTTTTTTCCCCTAATTTATATTAAGAAAAGAATTGTGACTTTTTTTTTTGAATTGTTGTTGATCCGAAAAAAAGTTAGGAATTAAATATTTAGGAAAAAAAATATTTCTAGTTAGTTTCTATTTGGTATTTATATTGTAATATAATTAATTTTTAGTTGTGATATTTCAATAGTAATCAATTTTAATCTTTAGGATAATAAAATTGTTAATTATATAATAAAAAGTTGATTAAAAAGAGGATTAAACAAATTTTAAATTATAATATATCGATAAAGGATTTATAACTTTTACATTATTTTTTTGAAACAATAAAATTAATTTTTTTAAATAAGTAAAAAAAAATGTAATTTTAAAAGATAAAAAAAAAAAAAAAAATTTAAATGAGCATTACTTAAATGTGGAAGACAAAAATATTTGATTTTAATTATAAGAACTAAATAAAACTACACCAAAATCATATGGGGTGTTTGTTTATCAATTTAAAAAGGATTTATATTGAACTTTTACTAACTACTCCTCAAACATCACATTCAAACAAACTATTATAATTATTGATTTTTAATTACTCAAAATAATTTCTCAAAAAACAATTTCTTATTTCTAACTATACAAAATAAGTCATTATTTATAACTATTCAGAATAACTCTTATTATAACCACTAATTTTTAATCATTCATTTATAACTACTCAAAATAACTCATTTTTAACCATTATTATGTAATCATTGATTTTTAACTACTTAAAATGACTCATCATTTCAAATCCGCATCTAAACAAATTATTGTCTTTTAACTCTTATACAAAATAACCAAATTTTTTGCTGCAACTCTTCCATAAAATCTATATTCAAACAAGCTATTAAAAAAAAAAATTTAAATAACTACTAAAAAATCAAAATAACTCATAAAACTAACTTTTCATCCAAAACCTTATCCAAACATCTTCAAATTAAAAAAGCACTTTTCATTTGAATTTTTAAATTTGAAAATTTGGAGTCAATTTCCAATCCTAGGCTGGAAACAAAGCCAAGCTAAGCTCGACTCAGCTCGGCTCAGCTGAGTTCAAGCGGAGAGCTAAGAAGGCAAAAAAGAAACGATCCAACGGTGCAGATTTGAAGAAAGTAAGAAAAAGGCTGGCAGCCAGGTCACCCTATCTTTTCTCGTGGTGGAAATGATTCCTTCAAATTCCTCATTTCGTCCGAATTTGCATTTGAATTTGCATTTGCATTTGAATTTGCATTTCCGCCCTTTTATCTCTCTCTCTCTCTCTATTTATAAACCCTAATTCTCCCAATCCCTCTTCCCCTTATTCATCAGCTAGGTCTCGACTCTGTTATCTTTCTCAGCCACACCTTCTTCTTTGGAGGTTGGCTTCTTCTTCTTCTTCTTCATTCCCACTTTTCTCTTCAATTCCAGGTTCGTTACTTGCATTTCTCCTTTTAATTCACTCTGATTTCATTTGGGTTGTTGCTTTTTTGAGAAATTGTGATGATTTGAGCTCTTGGTTTTCTGATTTAGTCTTTTTGGAGTATTGGGGTCTGTCAATTTTTGTTGATCTTTGTGTTTCTTTCGGATCCTTTACTCTAATGGTGTGGATTCTTTGTTCTTCTTGGCTGATCTGAGAATTTCGACTTGGGTTTTGCCTGTTTGTGGTTCTGGAACTGAGATCTGAGTTTTCGAGATGTGGAACTTTTGATTTCTGCATGCGATTCTGTAATCGTGTGTTCTATTGTCTGTTTAGTTTGATGGGTGGACTATTTTTTTTTTGTCTTTTGATTTCTGATCTGTTTTTTTTTTTTTTTGCTTACTTATTTTGTTGTTCTGGGTTGATTTAGTATCTGCTTTTGTGTTATCTTATCTCGTAGTTCAGTCTGCCAACAAGAGCAATAGTTCAATTGTATAAGAGTGTGTCCAGGTCATGAGTTTGAATTCTCGATTCCCTAATTGTTGTTGAACTAACAAAAAAAAGTTCAGTTTGGATGGCTTCTCGATCTGAAAATGGATGGGATTGTAAGTTCATTGTTAGCTTCTGTTTTTTGAGTTGTTCAGAAGTCAGAAATTTAATCCTTTCATTTATCAGTTCAAATCTTCTTTAAGATATTGGATTACTGGTTTGATTTGTTGTGCCTTAACTTTTTTTTTTAAAAACAAAATTAATTGGGTAGTTGTATATTGATTCCTGTATTGTTTGCTGAGTTAAGATCGAATATGAATTGAATTTATGGATTGTAAATGAACGTTGTAAAATGCCTGAGACGTGTGAATATGAGATTGCTATATTATTTGCTGAATTAAGATCGAATACATGACGTGAATTTATGGATTGTAAATGGACTTTGTAAGATGCCTGAGAAATATGAATATGAGATTGCTATAAGCCTATATGCGATTTATTTATTCAACTTTTCTTTTCATAATGCTTTGTGCAGTTTTAGAAAAAGATGGCAGACACAGAGGATATTCAGCCACTTGTTTGTGACAATGGAACTGGAATGGTGAAGGTCAGTTTAATGGTTCCTTATCTTGTATTCTTATGTTGTAGTCTGGTTGGATTTTCGGTTCTTATTATAATAGTATTACATTTATGCTCTAATTTAATTTTATACTTTATGGTGCAGGCTGGTTTTGCAGGTGATGATGCTCCTAGGGCTGTCTTCCCCAGTATTGTTGGTCGTCCTCGACATACTGGTGTCATGGTTGGTATGGGCCAAAAGGATGCCTATGTTGGGGATGAAGCTCAGTCTAAAAGAGGTATCCTGACCTTGAAATATCCCATTGAACATGGTATAGTCAGTAACTGGGATGACATGGAAAAGATTTGGCATCACACATTCTACAACGAGCTTCGTGTTGCGCCCGAAGAGCACCCTGTGCTTCTGACTGAGGCTCCACTCAACCCAAAGGCTAACAGAGAAAAGATGACCCAAATCATGTTTGAGACATTCAATGTGCCTGCCATGTATGTTGCCATCCAGGCTGTTCTGTCTCTCTATGCCAGTGGACGTACAACTGGTATGCATGGGTATTCTATTTGAATGGCGATGATGAAATTTCGAACTTGTATCATTTGGTATTGATCGATAAAGAATTTACTTTGAACAGGTATTGTGCTGGATTCTGGTGATGGTGTGAGTCACACTGTTCCCATCTATGAGGGTTATGCCCTCCCTCATGCTATTCTTCGTTTGGATCTTGCTGGTCGTGATCTTACTGATGCTCTAATGAAAATCCTCACTGAAAGAGGTTACATGTTCACCACTACTGCCGAGCGGGAAATTGTCCGTGACATGAAGGAGAAGCTGGCATATGTTGCTCTTGACTACGAACAAGAACTCGAGACTGCAAAAAGCAGTTCCTCTATCGAGAAGAACTACGAACTTCCTGACGGACAAGTCATCACCATCGGTGCTGAGAGATTCCGTTGCCCTGAAGTTCTATTCCAGCCATCTCTCATCGGTATGGAAGCTGCAGGAATCCACGAAACTACCTACAACTCTATCATGAAGTGCGATGTTGATATCAGAAAGGACCTTTACGGAAACATCGTCCTCAGTGGTGGATCAACCATGTTCCCTGGGATCGCTGACAGGATGAGCAAGGAAATCACAGCCCTTGCTCCCAGCAGCATGAAGATTAAGGTTGTTGCACCGCCAGAAAGGAAATACAGTGTCTGGATTGGAGGGTCTATTCTTGCATCTCTAAGCACCTTCCAGCAGGTATTTTCTGAAACTGAAAGCACTTTTTGTCTCAATAGTGTTTTACCTTACAATTTAATTCAGGAATGGGACACTCACACATTGCCTTTAAGCTCAAGACTAAGTCTCAATAGTGTATTGAGACTTGGGCCCAAAAAATGCCTGTTTTTTTTGGCGAGGTGCTCAATATATAAGAAATGCAATGCATAGTTGAAGTAGAAATATTTTCTTTTAAAAAACTCCAGTTAACAAAGAACAATAAAAAGCATAAGCACATTGAATTTTGCGTTTAGGATTATTAGTAATCATTGTAAAGTTTGCAACTTGTTACCTTAGCCTCACCAAGCGTGAGTTAAGATGCTAGACTAAGCCTTCCTAGGCGTGCACTTAAGCCAGCCTTTTAAAACACTGCTAAACACATGCATTTTGTTGTATCAGATGTGGATTTCAAAGGGAGAATACGATGAATCCGGCCCATCCATCGTCCACAGGAAGTGCTTCTAAGCAGATGAATTTCTTTGAAGATGATGATGATGGTGAGTTATTTCCCTTTAGTTGGCTTTTTTTTTTTTTGTGTCATGTAATGTTGAACTGAGATTGGTTGGCGTCGAAGGCAGTGTCAAACGAAAGGGGGGTCGGGTCTATTCTATTGAACTGTTGTTGTATCTGAAAGCATTTCATACGGTGGTGGCCTTATTGGAAGCTCACAATTGCTGGGTGACCCTCTAGATTTGAGGCCAACAAAAAAAAAAAGATATTCTCTTCTGTTCTGTCATGTCTGTGGTTCAACCCATATCTTCTTTTTATTAGGGAAAGAGTGATTGTGATGCTTTTTTTCTTTCTAAATATATATATTTTTTTCAATTTTGTTTTTGAAGGTTTCCCTGAGAACAATTTAATGTCAATATTTATTGTATGCGAATTATTAGTGTCAGTTTTTGGTTATAGACTTGTGATGGAATTTAAATCTGAATACTCGCTGCCTTTTGAGCTTTTGAGAAAATTCTCAAGATTTGTTGTCTTTTGTGTTTTTATTTTTAAATTTTTTATAATTTGATTTGGTCATAG
>JBBMKA010000026.1:9474738-9486676 GCA_037833695.1 Sechiopsis laciniata | reverse complement strand
CCCCAGTTGGAGATTCTTACTGAGTGCCTTTGTACTCACCCTTATTTTCTGTGGTTTTTCCACCAAGTAACTTGGGATAGCACCGGGACGGCTAGCGGAAGAGCTGTATGATCATGGGAGCTGCTGGCGTTACTTTGTTATGTCTTTTATTTGTTTATTCAGCATGTAGTTGGACACGGAGTCTTTAGGAGGATTTTGCATATTGTGGTTTAAAACTGTTTATGGCTTTTTGAATAAAATTACTGGTCAGGAACTTGTTTTGTTTTAACAGGTTTATGTTTGGATGATTTTAATTTCAATGAGTTTTATTTACATAATTTTTCCATACTGTTTTAAATGCTTTTACATACATGAATGCTGAGTAAGAACCAAGTTTGGGACTATTTTTAGAGTCGGGTTCTTACAAGACGTGAATTATTTTCTTTAATTATTTACTTGTGATGAGGTGTTGCAGGCTTGTTCTGATGGTCAATGATGCAGTGCCTACAATTTTCTTGCGTGTAGGTTGTGCATAATATATTGAGATCATTGATTAACAATGGTGTACATGAATAAATTGTGTATTTATTTATTGAACTATTTGGGATTTGGTTGTAAACGTTTAATTCAATATGTGAATAAAGCAGGGTGTTCGATGAATCTAGGTTGATTGGAATACGAGGTGTTACAATAATATATTGAATCATTACTACATAAATAAAAATGGATAGGTGCATATTATTTCATATATATGTAGGAATTAAAATACGATTACAAAAGAAAGAAAACCTAGTTAAGATTATGAAAGAGCTAATCACAACACAAGAAATGAGGAAATATAATTTTAGACAATTGTGGAGTTGACTTCAATACGAGATGTTGGCTCTTTCATCTCTTTCTCTTGTGGAGGCGGTTGACTATCTGGATTCGTTGTACCCACAAGCTCTTTGCTTTTTCCCCACAACACACTATAAAGACTCATCACCAGAAAGAATGCACCTATTATACTGTTAAATCCAACAACAACAAAACTAATTAGAAATATTACTAATACATTAAGCATAATCTTTATAAAAAAATTAGAAATCAAAAGAATTAAACTAATGAATTTAAAAGTCAAAATTGATTTACGGGTAATTACCTTCCCAAGTGAATTCCTTCTGACAAGAATAACTGCGAACCAATCATTGTTGCAATTAAATTTAAGGGTGTGGTCATGGCTTGAAACACCGGTCCTTTTTCTCTAATTACCCAACATTGGCCATTATTTGCAATTCCAATTACCAAAATACCCTGCATGCCACGTGTCATGTTAATAAATCTATAATTTGATATATTACGCAAATTTGTGAAAACTAATCATCTATGAAACATTTAATTTTAAAATTAAATTCCAATTTCTTAGCAGCCACTTTACAATTTGATAAAATTCTTTATAACAAATAAAAAAAACTATTGATATTTTAAACTTCAAACCAGGACACTAACAAATACTATGAAATGCATAAAAAAATCAATTCAATCAACGTATGGAAGCATTTAATTCATCCTTAAATTAGGGGGGAAAATATAAACTAACTCAAAAGTGGACAAAAATTTAATTTAACCAACAAAACATTTAATTCTACATATCAATTCTACAAAATAAAAAGGCACTTTTAAAAAAAATCAATAAAGAATCAAAAAGTCAATTTCGTTTTGGAGACAGCATTTTTTCTTAAAAATAATACTAAAAGTAAATTAATTAAAAAAAAAGTACTAAAAGTAAATGTGAAAAAATCAGAGACGTGGACGATTTTATCGGTATATTATGAACATAAAAGTTCAAGTTAGATTAAAGATTTAAATAAAAAAAATAAAAACTATAATAAATCAATATTAATTAAAATTATACTAAAATTTATTATGAAACTAATTTTAAATCTCGTTTTTAAGTAAATAAATTAAAATTGGACATTGTTAAAAAAAATTAAAATGATTCTAAGTCTAAAATAGAGGAAATAAAATATTATTTTAACTAGATTAAATATTGTAATGAATGATTGTATGGAGTTTTAAAAGGTGAGATTAAAGGAACAAAATCTAATGATGGAAAAAAAAGAAGAAGAAAAAAAAGCCCTACATATATAAAAATCTTCAAATAAAGTTATGAATTAAAAAAAAAAAAAGGTGTTTGCATAAAAATCTTCAAATAAAGTTATGAATTTAAAAAAAAAAAAAGGTGTTTGCTTACACAATAGAGTACAGCAAATAGTTTAATGTCCCAGCCCAATTTCCATTGCAAAGGGTCTCTTTCCATAACAATGGCTACCACAAAAGACTGAACCATACTCATCACTGTTTGTGCGCACATGAACTCCATTGGATGGGGAAACCCTTTCAAAAATCGAGCCTGCCACAAATTCTCACATTTTACAACCTTTTCTAAACCTTTAAAATTATATCTAACAAGTTAAAAGGTTCTATATAAACTAATACCTTTTTGAAATTTAAAATTGTTGGTTCATATAATTATAATTTATCCCAACTTTAAGCTTTTGAGTTGAAATTTATCTTAAATTATTAGCTTAAAATTTGAGTTAATTAGTAATTTAACATAATTTAATACCACATTAAATTAAGAGGTTTTGAATTCAAAATTTTCATGCTCAACTAAAATTGACTTTTACTTGATAGACATTCTAAATTTCTAACACCACAAGTGAAGGAATAATACCTATTAATCTTATAAATTCTACTTTTTACATGTGTTATTATTATTTTATTTTATTGTGTTTAATTATCAAATTTTATGTATATTATCATAATTAATCCAATAAAAAAATGTAATTTTCAAAAACTCAGTTTTCTTTTAGAACTTGACCAAGTGTTTCAGTAGTTTCTTAAGAAAGATGAAATTATAGTAGAAATATTATTATATAGTAGAAATATTATTAGTTCAAAAGAATTGAAGTCGAAGAAAGTCGACATAGATTTCGGATTAAGTTATTATTCTCGTTGGTTATCAAAAGTTGCTTTAAAGAATTTGAAAACTAATTCGACACTAGGGTTACAAGTTCGATTTTGAGAATCAGTATTTGACTCTCATTTATTTGAGAATAGTGATACCGTAGGATTTGTTGTCTTCCTCCCTCGATATGTACTCAAAAAAAAAAAAAGTTGCTTTAAAGAATTGAAAAACCATTAACTTTAATTGTGTTTAGCAGTTTCTTGATCAATTACATGTATACAACTAATTGATTAGAACCTATCCAATACATAAAATTAAAACAAATTATGAATTTATTAGATAGTCAAGTACTTAAAAATTCTATTAACTTGAGCAACTAAACTTGTAATTAATTTACCTGAAGAACAAACCAAATGCCCCAAGAGACACTGGTGATGAGGAGGAAGAAACAACCAATCATCCATGTTTTTTGGGAATTAGAAGAATGATGAGATTGGGAATGGTGAAAAAGTTGATGAGGGAAAAGTGGTTTCAAATAAGGGCCTTTGTAAAAGGCAAGAATGGCTGCACCCAATATGCACACCATTATACCCACCACCTTTGCAATTCCAGCTGCTTTCTTTAAGTTCACCTTCTCCATTCTGTAGTTATATATATAAAAAAAAAAAGCTAGTGAGATTGTTGTTTTTTCTTTTTGTTTACTTTCAAACTTTAGTTGTGTATTATAATAGCACCTTTTTTGTTCCTCACAAACACTATTTATAAATTGTCCCACATAAATATATGTCCATGATTAGAAAGTTTTCATTTCAAATTGTTATTAAACTAAAAAAATCTTATAAATATTCTCTTCAATTCCAAAACTAATAATTTTATTAATTTAGATTTTTTCGTAAGAATTCCTTTTTAGAATGGTCATTCTTAATTTTCATATGGGTGAGAATTTGATATATATAAGAGTTAGCATAATACTAAAGAAATTTGTTTCAATCAAATTACTTGATACTTTTCTTACTTCTCTGTTAAGATTTTGGAAGAAAAACAAATTATTTAAGGAACTTTGAGTTCATATAATTGGGAATCGAGTGAAAATTGGTATAAATCTCGATTATTAATCCATTTGTTTAAGTTCAGAGTTTTAATTAATATCATTTTTAGTTTAGAATTTAAATTGAATTTTTTCATCCAAAGGTTGTAACATGTTGACTTGTTGATGGGTTGTAGTCCAATCTAATTCCACTTTGATTTCTAAAATTTGTATGTGCCTTTCATTTTGTTAAAAAAAAAATGTAAAGTTTGTTGACTAATCCCCAATTAATTAAACTATATATACATAGAGAGAGAGGGGGAGAATTTTTCTATGTCTGATATCATCAACGTTCTTGTCACAACTTCCCTCTTTTTTTTCCTCACTAATCTCGTTCTTCCCCTATTTTTTTTTATTAACTCTTTTTTCAACTAATCAAATGATCATTCATTGAAAAATGAGTTGTTTAATCTAATAAAATATATCTTCTATAACATAATAATCATATAAATTTTAGTCATTCAAATGTTGTTATCTCAAAAAAAAATTAGAAAGAATTTAATAAAGAGTAAAAGTCATTACATTTATAATAATTTATTAGAAATTATTTAAATCTCTCTTCTAGGAATGTTTGGAGCAGGAGAATTGAAAATGATTATAAGAAATGAGAATTAGAGAGAAAATAAAAAAGAGAATGGTTATTTGTGTTTTGAATGAAGGAAATGATTATGAGAAAAATAAAATGAATATGATAAGAATGAAAAATAATAATGTGATGTATAAAAAGTTATTGTGAAAAAAATGAAAAATAGTTAGAAGGAAAATGAAAAAGTGATTTTTAGAAAATACAATTATGGAAAGAATGATTCTCGCTGGACTAAACACGGAGAGACATCCCTATTCCTACCCTCTCCTTTATTTTCGGTGGCACAAATACATCCTTGATCATTTGTTTAGAAAGTGTGTGTTTCGTTTGACTTTGTCGGCTAATAAAAAGTAGAAAAAGTTAGAAAGAAAAGTGAAAATGAAGAGACTAATCAATGATTTTAAAAAACAACCAACCTTAGTAAGACGGCGAAGAAGAACGTTGTAACAGGAACACAGTTAAAGGCTGCAGCACCTAGAGTTGCTGACGTGTAATTAATGGCCATTCCATAAGCATCAAGGGCAAGAGTTATTCTAAACACAATAAGCAAAATTCGATTTAATGAATTTTCCTCATATATAAATATATAGAATAAAATATAATAATAAGCAATACTATTCTATTGGTCAAATGGTGGGTGATTTTTTATTTTTTTTAGAAGTGTAAGTGGTGGGTGATTTGACTAACTTAGTATACTTACCTTTTGCTTCATATATTCTTGTCCACATTAAATTCATTTTTTTAAAATAAAAAAAGCAGTAACAAGTATGAAAAAACACAATGCAAAATATTTTCATTAAAACTTAAAATTATTCTCTAAAATTATATTTTTTTGAAAATGTAATAATAATATAAAAACACAACGCAAAATCATTTTTAAAATTTATAGAGTTTTTCTTTTTTGATAAAAGTTATTTAAAAAATTATTATAGAAATCAATTTTAAGTCATTATAACGATTACGAATGATATTTAAAAATATCAAATTAAAATGAAATCCAATAAAAAATAGACATATCAATACGCACCCTATCAATGAAATGACGAAAATCTGGCAGAGATGCTTAAAAGATAATGGCCTCTTCTCCTTCCTGAAGTATATGCATCCAAAAAGAACTTATTAATAAATAAAATTAGCCTTCTTTTATATACATTTAAAATGTTGTGGCCATCCAAAATGCTACAAGAATCTATTCAAGTGTTTTCCAATGACTTGATATCACACACGATAATAATTGTCTTATCCATTGAACTATACTTTTGAAATGATAAGTTTCAAAGAATTGTCATAGTAAATGAAGAACAAAATTGCATACCCCTTTAGGAGAAAAGTGAGGGGGACCAAGATGATGGTACCCGCAGTTTGACGATAAAAGAGGAAGATGTAAGTGTTCATGCCCGAGGCAAAGGCTGCCTTCGACATGAGGCTCATTCCGGCGAAGGTGAGTTGGATAAAAAATGCAGCAATGAAAGGCTTGTTAGAACCCATTGCGAATGAGAAGAATGGTGATTTGGTGATCGATGTTCATTTTTTGATGGCTTTAAATAAGAGAAAAAGGCTGCTGGTTTTGAAGAAAATTAAAGGGGGGCTGAATAATGAACAGAAATTAAAAAATAAAATAAAAACATGTAAACACACATAAAGTATAGCACTTTATCTTTATTTACATGAGAGTTCAGATGCATTTAGATCATAATGCGATGTGTGACAATAAATAATGGTTCCATTTAAAGTGCTTTATAATTTATTCTACCAAAAAAGGATTTTGGGGAGATTTTTGTTTTGCCTTTCTTTTGGGCTTTTTTTTTGTCCCTCTAAAACAAGTTAAATCTATTATTTGAAGCCACCTGTTTTCTTTACTATTTATTTGTGCCTAAGATATTTGTTTTTAGATATTTAAATCTAGAAATTTTTAAGATTAAGAGTGTATATGAATGAACCCAATCAAAATAAGATAGATCATTAAAATATAAAATCGTGGTTAAAGAAAGTTTTAAAAATTGATATAGTTACTCTTTATACCAACCAGATATGCCTTTTTTTAATGACTCAATCATAGAAATTCCAAAATTTATGTATACTTAACTGGGAAATTTTAGTATAAAGACTCAGACTTCTATAAAGTCCAAACAAAGAAACCTTGATTGTTTATGTTTATATTAGTATTTTTATTTTTTTTAATTATTTTTTTCCTTTTAGGATTAGGTTAAATATTTTTTATACGATTAGGTTAAATTTTATCTTTTCCTTTTATAATTAAGTTGTCTCTGGTAGTCTATTTAAACCTAATGTTGGGATCATTATTAAATAAAAATTTGAATTCTATCTTTCAAAATAGTATGAGAGGCAGTAGAAGACCATTCTTTTTTCCTTTCGATTCGGATAAAAATTTTCTTTTCTCCTCTTCACTTTCTTTTTCATCATCTTCCTTCTCTTTCTAAAAAAGAAAAAAGAAAAAAAAAAAAGCAAAAATAGAAACCAATTCCTCCTGTTCCTCCTATATTCCTCCTCTTCTTCACTTCTTCATCTAAAAAAAGATTGAAACTCAAATTCTTTTGAGGAGAAAATCCCTTCCTCACCTTAAACTCTAGCTAATACAAATCATCCAATTTATTCTTCCTTAATCATTTTTTCAGATTAATTCATAAAAAAATAAAAATAAATAAAGAAGATTTCACACTTCTTTAAAGAGAAAATCATCTTTCTCCTCTAGGTTGATCCTTTTTTTCTCAAAAAAAATCCACCAAAAATCAGAAAACTTCCGTCTCTTCTAAAACATCAAACCTTCTTCAATCTTTTTAATCCCTTTCTTTTTTCCTTTTCCAAAACCTCATAAAATTTCATCTCATTTCTTCTACCCCTGATTTCTTTCTTCTCATTCAATCTAGGGCATCATCTCCTCTTAGAATCCTCTATAATTTCATCTAAATCCCTTCCCAAAAATCTCTTTCGCATCTTTTCAACTGGCGCGTTTTCCCAACTGGCCCGCACTTCTCTAACTTTCTCAATTGGCTCTTCTCTAGTTTTTTTAATTAGAGATTCTCCAATTCTCTCGGTGCTTCTCCAGTTTTCCCAATTGGCACCGCTTTTCCCCGTTGGCAGTGCTTTTTTAGTTTGCAGAGCTTTTTCCATTTGACAGGATTGGTCGTGCCTTTCCTAATTGGCGGCATATCATCCCAATTGGCCATCATCATCCCGATTGACTCCATCAAGTTGTTGACATTCTCACTTAAGCATTACCGAGGACTAATTCTGATGAATTTAACTCTAAGTTTGGCTTGTACTCTATATACAACCAAGTTTGAGGGGAGTGTTTGTTTATGTTTATATTAGTATTTTTATCTTTTTATGATTTTTTCCTTTTAGGATTTGGTTATTTTCTCCTTTTAGGATTAGGTTAAATATTTATCTTTTCCTTTGATGATTAGGTTATCTCTATTTAAACCCAATGTTGGTTGATTATTAAATAAGAATTTGTTCTTCATCTTTTAAAAAAACCTTATGCGCATGCATACCATAAAAATACATAAAAGATACAAAATTAAAACAAATCATGCATCTTTATTGAAAACTTATAAAAATATACAGAGAGTTTGACTACTTTAAATGATAAACAGTTTTTGTATGGATCCCACAAATAAGCGTTAAAATATTAAACCTCAAATTATAAATAAAACAATCTAGTAGAATTGTTTATCAGCTAGTCGGTGTCAGATTTTGCTTTAAAATGTAACCGAAAAAGAAAAAATGGAGTACCGACCAATTGGTTAAGTCGATTAGTATGATCGGTTAAGTTGGTTAATTCATTTAATTATTTTATTTATTAAAAAACCTAGTTATCAAACAGCTTTTGAACAAAATTTGGAGAATTAATTAAAAAAAAATTGGTCATACATAATTTTTTTTAAACACATTTAAATTTAAGTTAATTTTGAAATAATTAAACAAGAAATCAAATTAAATAAATGATTATTAGTTAAAAAGTAATTTAATGTTAAGAAATATTGATATTATATAAAGAATATTATTTAATTACTACATTGCCTTATAAAGCAAAGGTTTAATTATATTTTTTTAAAAACAAAAGTTTGTTAATTAATTGTATATTTTTATGCCCAACAAACGAACGATTTTTTTAAAAACTGATTAACCAGCACAGTGACTTTCGGTTTGAGTGTATTTCTCTAACTAACATCGATCGACATGTACTTGAAAACTAACCAATCGCCCTTAGTCAATCGATCGGTTCAGTTTTGGCGATCGGTTCAGCTTTCGAAGAATGTAGGAACACCCTTACAATCCAGCTCATGGTAGAATAAAAACTTAAAAGGAAATAAAATTTGACATAGCGGTGCACATGAGCCTGCTAATAGCTCAAAATCCGCCATCCTAGTACAAAACTAGTACCTCCGAAGGAAAATGTATGGAAATGGTGAGTATTCACATGTTCATTTAGGATCCTCAACGGGTACAACACATATAAATACAAATGCATAAGCAATGTATTTATCAAATGATCTCAATCCCAACCACAGTGTGACTTTGGAACCCAACTCTATAATATAGCCTCATCATTATGCCCTAGTCTCATAACATGGGGACCTAGTCCCCTAACTTCTAGCATAAACAACATATGTCAAATCTATGCGACTAAACGTTATTTAGGGGACGTCCTAAAAGTAACAGGCTGAATGATACGATGAATGGTATGTAAATGCGATCTTGTACATAAGAACTCTTTACCATGACCCAGTCCATCTCTTAACATAGTGCATGCACCTTCAACCATTTTAATGGTATCCCTGCATCCTGATCTAGTCTAGAACTTTACATGCCTAAGACGAAATAACTTTCAATTACAACCCTATCAAAGGTGGCCCTAACCATGATCCAGTCAAACTCTACACATTTTTCCCTATAATTGCACAGTCGAAGGTAGGCTTACAACCTGACACTAGCCTAGGTCTACACATGCAACAAACTAGGCTCATTTGGTAGGTGGAACATGAACTTTACCAGTAGCCTCTAAATCATGATACCTTAAACTATACGCATACTCTGTCTAAAATGATCAAGACATAAATTGTTACATGCTCATGATCCTAACAGCACATGACAACATAAAACATATCACAGGATAAAAATACCCCACTAGCTAGATACAAAAGATCATAAGATTAATACATGCTTCCATAATCAACATTTATAGATACATGCTAGTCAAAAAAATCTAAATATTCACATAAGGAATCCAGGAAAATAAGATACATACATGCTGACAGAATAGCAAGCCTCAAGTAGCTATACATATGCTAATCCATACAACCAAAATAAGGAAACTCTTACCTTAGCGAAATACAGAACAAGTAGCTCAGGCACAAGCTTCACACAAATTGGACCTATTAGGGGTTGTGCCTTAAAGGCCTAGTAGTTTGTAATTAAAGAATAAGGGTAAAACAGACTTTTGACCATTTGTGAATTACGAACAACTTGTGAAGGTTCATATAGCAAACGTCTGATTATATCAGTGGACACATAACTTATTCTACAGTGTGAGAGAGATCGACATAGGCCTTTAGTGGAATAAGCATGTTGTCTAGGGAATAGAGATTGGATCCCGGGTCGTTTAACTTCAAATATGTAGGTTCATTAATCCCCGGGCTAGCTCATAGTTACCTGTACAATAATAGATATCGGGAATTAGTTTGAATGGTTCAAACTAATTGATTAAAATGTTGGACATATTACTTGGGAAGAATTTAGTTTAATTTATTAAACTAATCAATTAATTAATATATTGGATATATTAATATATTAGTATTTATTGAGGAGTTTATTAATATATGGGATATATTATAAGAAGATCTAATTATTGGATAATTTGATTTACTGCATGACATTTTCCTATTGGATATGGAGAAGGTAGAGAAATCTACAAATAGAGACGCTAGGTCTTTAAACTTCTCATCCCAAGTAATCACAAAAGTACTTGACCTAGCCTCCTAAAACATTCTCTCATTCCCTTCCATAAAGGCCTCCTACCAGGCGATCATTGTTGGAGCAAAGAATAGCATGAAAGATCGAAGAAATCAATTGAAGAAGTTCTAGGGATTCATCCATCCTAACTGCTGGAGACGAAGATCAAAGGAGCAAATTCAAGAAGTTCCAGGGATTGATCCATCCTAGCTGCTGGTGACTAAAAGATAAAAAACACTAAATTGATCAGAGGTGTTATTTAATGTGAGTTCTTTTAATTTATATAACGACTATCACTTAGGCAATGATGCATGTAGATTTATTAGATTAATAAACTAAAACAAACAATAGTTAATTTTTATTCATGTTGGCTTCTGCGTGCACGTGCACTCATTCCCAACAAGACTCTCATAAGTTAACCAAAGAAATATAAAACTAATTAGGCTCCAATTAACTAAAAGAACCTAATAGAAAGCTCGAGATTTAGAAATTATCTAAACGCACAAAAATTAAGTCGAGATGCAAAATAATGCGACGATGGTGCATAACTAGACGGCAGCGACAAGTAGGCTCACTTGCAGTGGTGTGCGCAAGCTATGACTGTGTCGTCGAGCCTGTCAGGATTGTCGAGACAGCAAGGCTTACGTATAGGGAGCGTTGTGGGTGTGTCTGTGTGAGAATCTAGAAGCATGAAAGGACGTGATAGGGTGTTCAGGGCATGGAACACTGAGTGGTGATAAAGGAACACTTTGGGGCCGTTGGTGGCGGTTTGGTGCATGGGACAAATGATCGCGTAGAAGTAGGGGTCTAGTCGAGCGACACCCACCCGTGACTTGACGTGCCAGGGAGTAGTGTGTATGACAATCATATGCAAGGCGTGCATTCCATGGAAGACTGTATGTAGCGTTTGTTGCGTGCTATCTACGATGGGGCAATGGCGTGAAAACGCGACGCTGCGTTGTGGGCAACATTCGAGAGATCGTGATGGCAACAGAAGATTATTATCGTGAGTGAGCCTGAGCGTCACGAGTGTTAGGCGATAGATAATCGGTTGTGTGTTGTGCGACACAAAAGTGGGCAGTGTAAGCAATATGAAGGGTAGTATAACTGGCAGTTGGAAGGTTCTTATGAGCTTGAGTGGGCAGTGGTAAGGCTTCACGATGGACATTGTTCGCGCTAGGGGTTTGCATGAAAATGGCACTATTTATCTCTATATGAGGTTTATATGGCCACAACCGTAGAGTTACAACAAAATTACAAAAATGCCCTTGGATTGCTAAACTACTGTAACGGCCCAGTTTTCATTCCGGTTCCCCAGGTACGTTCGGTTACAGTTTCTGTTGTTCGGTTGGGCCGTTAG
>JBBMKA010000026.1:9445374-9474638 GCA_037833695.1 Sechiopsis laciniata | reverse complement strand
AGGTCTTGGTTTTTAACAGAACTTCGCGTCGTTTCTTAACAATTCGCTTCAGCATAGAAAAGTTTCAGAATTACTGATGAAAATAATTTCGCTTGATTGATTAGACGAGTGGTTCCCTAGTAGCGCGAAGAGCAAGAGCGAATCTGGAATAGTGAAACACAGATGATAAAATGTGATAAAGTGTGAAGATTTTCTTTCGGCGAAACTAAAGTGAACAAAAGACTGCAAAAGAAATGAGGTAAAAATGAAGGTGACAGGAATTAAAAATGCATGGTGGGGGCGTCGCGTAAGCGAAGCCTCAAGCGGACTTCTCGCAATACTTCACAAAATCCGTCGAAGTATATTCGCCACATCTATCACATCGCACAGCTTTTATCTGTCTACCAGTTTCCTTTTCCACCCTCACTTTGAATCTTTTGAACGCCACGAATGCCTCTGACTTTTCTTTCAAAAAAGACACCCAAGTTTTCCCTGAGAAATCATAAATAAAAGAAATGAAGTACCTTTTTTTACTGAAAGATTCTGGGGTAATTGGTCCGCATATATCCGTATGAATCATCTCGAGTGGTTGCTTTGCTCAATATTCTGCATTCTTACGAAACGACGTTCTCGCATGCTTGTTGAGCACGCATTCTTCATAAAACTTTCCTTTATAGTCCATGTCAGGTAGCCCGTGCACCATATCCTTCTTCACTAACTCTTTTAGTCCACTATGATGTAAATGACCAAAACAAAGATGCCATAGCGATGCTTTATCTTCTACATCGATTCGCAAACATTTTTCTTGTACACTTCTCAAATTTAGTCTATACATGCGATTTCTTCCCATCTTTACTCGAGCTACTAAACGCTCTTTCTTGTCCTTCAAATGCAACAATTGGTCTTTCAAAAATACATAATAATCCTTCTCTGTGAGTTGCCCCAAACACAAAATATTTGTTTTGAGAAGTTTTACATAATAAACATCCTGGATTGACCCTATCAAGCCATCCTTCTGCACAAAAGAAATCGTACTTTTTCCTTTTACCTTTACTTTTGACGCATCGCCAAAAGAAACATGAACATCTTCAATTTTCTGCATCTCTTTGAATAGATGCTTGTGTCCGCACATTTGGTTGCTTGCCCCTAAGTAGAGATACCACACAGTATCATTGTTGCCGCTTCCTTCTTTATGTGCATCAAAAGAACATCCTCATTCGCATTATTTTCTATTACTAAGTTGGTTGTTTCTTCAACCCTTTTATCCGCATGACAATCTCTCACAAAATGTCTTTCTTCACCACAATTGTAGCATTTATCGAAATAACAATCACTCGCATAGTGACCATACTTGTGATACTTGTAGCATTCAATATTTGACTGATTTGATCTACCGCGTCCTTTTCCACGCCAATTCGCTTGACTCATATGTCCCCTCTCTGCATTATAACTGTCGATTTGACTATTGCGACCATATCCATGACCTCCATCGCCGCTACCTCTACCCTGATTGACGCCTTAGTTTGAAGCGTTTGCTCTAACGTTTCCTTTTTCTACTTGTTCTTGCGTTGCTCCTATGCTTCAAGAGAACCAGCAATCTCGTTAACAATGAGCGTTGCAAGGTCCTTTGACTCTTCTATCGCGCATACTACATTCTCGAAATTAAAATTCAACGATCTCAAAATCTTTTCCACAACTTGTGCATTCGTTAGCTTTTCACCATTGTGATTGAGTTGATTCACCACCGTATGCACACGCGTGATGTAGTCAGATACGCTTTCTGACTCCTTCATCTTTATGCTCTCCAACTCGCCGCAAAGAGTTTGGAGACACACTTGTTTCACTCGACAGACTCCTTTGAACACTTTCTCTAAAGCGTCCCATGTTTCTTTTGAAGTAGTTGCACTAGCAATCTTCTCAAGGCCCGATTCGTCAACTGCATGGAACAACATGTACAATGATGTTTTATCTTTCGAACGCGTCTTTTCAACTCTTTGGTTTGAATCTTCGTATAATCCGCGGTATCCTCTGGTTCTACAAAACCTTCTTTGACAACTTTCCATGCATCATGAGATCCAAGAAGAGTTTTCATCTGGATGCTCCAATTCTCGTAATTCGCCTTCGTCAATCGTGGCAGCGACATTTGACCCGTCACGTTCGCCATCAACTCTGATACCAATTTGTAGAAATTCGAATTTCAAATAAAACAATAAAACAAAAAAAAAAATCACGCAAGCTTTTCGCTCGTGATTGGAGAGACAAAACATACACAATTTCTTTACAACACTTTCTTTATTTCTCTCTAAAAAGTTTCTACACAATTTTCTCTTCACTCTCAACAATTGCTCTCACTTCCACTCTACAATTCACAATGAAGGAACACTCTATTTATAGCCTATTACAAACTTGGTCTCCAAGTTATTACCATAAACATTTTCCACTCCAAAATAATTATCCACTAATTCCTTAATTAGCTCCACAACTAATTCCCTTAATTATATACCCGTTAATTCCTCAATTAACAATTATTCCAAAAATACATTAAAATTATATTTAAGTTTATTCAACAAGACCTAACTCCCCTTGGGTCAGGCTTGCCTTATGCTGGGCCTAGGCGTCTCAGCCACTTTTCAGGCCTTGTTGGGCCTTTCTATCCTTCGAGCCTCCCTCCTAACTTTGAGTCGTTACTAGACCTTGACTTTGAATTGTACTCGTAATGATATTTTTTTATTTATTTATTTATAGATTTTTTTAAGTTGATTCACAAAAATTAAGAAATAACACATTAGATTCTCCATCATTGAGGGTAATTAAATGAAATTGGAAAACATAGGTCTTCAAAACAAATTTGCTCTTAAAATAGGTTTCGCAACCACATTGGTTAGGTTACCTAAAAGCTGATTAAATAATTGATGAACTTGAAGAAAGAATGATTTTGTCAAACTTTTCTTTTCTATTTCTAGAAGAAGAAGAAACTAGAAGAAAAGGGGGAAAATCAAAGAAATTGAGCAGCATGTTGCATGCATTAATATTTAATAATCTCTCTTTTCTCATCAACTTAATGACTCATTCCTCAAACACGTGGACAAAATTTTTTCATTTCATTTCATAATTTAACATTAATTTCAAAAAAAAAAAAAAAAAAAAAAACCCATTTTAATCATCAAACTTTGAATTAAATAGATTTCTTTATATTTTTTTAAAACAAAGCTTATTATTCTAGTTTGTCCATATAAACATAGTTGAATGATGGCAACAAAACACATCTCATGACTAAAAGATTTTGGGAATCCCTTCTTCCAAATTTATAATTGAACCCAAAAAAGTAACATAACTCAATGATTGATTAACACAAATTCTTCCACTTTTCTATGAATCACAAATTTAAATTCTCATAACAAATGTAGATCTACATTTGTTACATATACTATTAAGAAAAACCTACACTATACCAACTCATTAAAGATCACGAGCATAGAAATCAGATTTCATATCTTCAAGAACCTTATTTAAACTGTCAATTTTCCCAAATAAATTCTAAAATTTAAAATTGTTAAAACAATTAATATTAGATTACTATAGATAATTAGTCTAACATTAGTATAGTTAATGTTAAACCTTCGAGAGTGGCGCAGTTAATCAAAAGTTTGGACTTATGATATGCTTTTCTTAAGGTTCCAAGTTCCAAACTCGCTAGTAACATTAATTTGTGGATATCTTTTTTTTAATATAAATTGGAAGAAGGGACTACAAACCCTTGCTACTTTTACTTACTGCCAAACCAATGAAACTAACATATATATCACTAACTATTTCGGTTTATTTTCTAGACATTCAGGGCTCAACACAATGTGCCTCCGCCATATTTTCTGTCTCTACATTATCTCTTTGTCTCTCTACCAATGGTGTCTTGATCTTCGCATAGTCTTCTCTAATTTATATTTTAAAAAAAAACTTCATTTTTTTTAGTAGAATGCTATTCGGAGTGGAGCATTTGAACTTATAACTATTTATAATTGGTTAAGTTATGATCATATATTACACACAATGTAAATTGAATTCCGCTCTTGTTGACAACTTCGATTCAGTATTGAAACCTCACGTAACAATTTCAATACAAAATTCGTTAAATGCCTTAATCGAAAGTGAGAATTTCAGAATCATACACAATGAATCATAGTTTTTGAATCAAGAACATTATAAGAAAACCTTACCATGAATTCATAAAAATCAATTTACTTTTTAGAACAATGAACAACTTCATTTTATCATTTTTCACTCCATAATTTGATATTTTTCCTTCATAACACACCCATTTTAATCAAAACAAACTCCTTTCAACATTTTTATATGCTATCACACTGAGTAGGCAAAAACGATATAGTTTCCTCTTGAAGATCATGTACAACCATGAAATTTTGTTGCTGAAGATTTCCAAAGATAGACATTCTACTAGAACTCCCTATGGCTAAGCATAACAACCCCGCTCTCGAATCGCCAATCATGTAGTTCTCCCCGGGGAGCTCTAAATAGGCGCCTTCGAAATGGAATGTCAACTTCGGGACCTCGACCTAGTTAACGACATAAACGAAAAATTAATTGCATGTTTGGAATAACTTTACAAAAGTAACCCAACTAACATAGGAAGTTAATTTATTGAACAAAATACAACAATATCAACAACTAACCAACCTATCTCTAATAGATAATACTACTTTTTCAAGTACATGTGGAAAATTTAATAATTTAAAGCATTTTAAAAATGGATTTAGATGATTTTTTTTTTCTTTGGAAATAGATACGTCATTTCATTAGGATACGTACATTAAAGAATCAAAAGAAAGTTTTCCAATTAACTTAAAAAAAATTTTGACACCCGATCATAAATAAAAAAACTTTTTTTTAAAGGAAGTTTAAAACTCATCCAAACAAAATGTAATCTTGTTGGAACTTATTAACTTTTCCTTTGTTTCATAATTATTTAATTTTTTTTATTTTAAAATTGTACTTATCTTACTTTTTTTTTAATTCAATAATAATTGGAACTTTAACCTGTAATCCACGAATTATTATTTAATACCTGACGCTACTAAGTACTACTCTGATCTAACTTATAAATTCATGACATAATCTTTTATATTTCTTTAAAAAACATATGAATGGTTAACTCAATTCAATAAAAAAAACAAAAACAATTTTAAGAAGGGTGTATTTTTAAAGTATCAACATGCATTTAAAAAGTTATTGGTAAAATATAGATAACAAAATAAAAAGAAAATACATATAAAAATAAAATTATTATTAAACGAGATTTTAAAACTCCATTTTGGCTTTTGCTTTTTTACTTTCTAAAATTTATGTTAATTTTCAATTCAAATTCTATATAGTGAGAATTTTCATGTACTTGAATCTTCCTAAATTTAAAAATTAAAAATTAAAAAAAAAATGTTAAAAAAATCAAAACTAAGTTTTTAAAAACTTTTTTTTTTTTAGTTTTAAAATTTTGATTTAATTTTTAAAAATACATATAAAAATGTAATATCCAAGAAAAATCAAAACTAAGTTTTAAAGTAGGTTGTTGTATGCTCAATTTTCAAAACCAAAAATAAAAAACAAAACTGTTATCTAACTGGACTTAAACTTTTACCTGAGTTGTCTCAGGCGGCAAGTTGAAGCAAAGGTCGAGGCCACCGGCACCCGAGTCGTCGACGGGAAGCTTCATCTGAGAAACAAACTCATTTTTGAGTAAATCAAAAGCATTCTTCTCAATATAAGTAATAGTTGTGCCCGAATCTATAATGAATCCACCACTCCCATCATCACGTAGCTCAAATGTTGCCTTTGGAATTGACAATTGAGTACCACCAACAGAGATTCCTTGAAGAGAAAGATAGTAAAAAGATGGCTGAGATGGATTTTTTATCAATTGTGTGCTTTTCATTTCTTCTTGATTTGATGATTTAGGTTTCACATTTGCTAGAGATCCCAACAAAAGTGAGCTTGGCTTTGTGTCATCAATGGCGGTTAAACAATATGCAAACTTTTGCTCTTTTAGTTGAGAAACTAGTGATAATGGTCCCCGACCAAGCCCGACTAGTCCCTCACCTTGGCTGAACCCATCTCCCTCGTTGTCGTCTCCACATCCAAATCCGAGTCCGGGGATCGAGACCTTGTACATTCAAAATATGTATAAATGATGTTTTTTTTAGTATAGTAAAGAGTTGAGAAACTCGAAGCATAGATCTCATGATTAATAATATATTAGGTCGGTTAACTATGTTTAGAAATGATTATATTTCTTTCTTTTTTAGGTTTTTTATTTTATAGTGATTTCACATGGTGAGAGATATCACCTATATTTTCATTCATTAAAAAAAATAAAATTCCTATAAAATTTCTTCTATTTGTTTTTACTATATTTAGGGTTTTTTTTCTCTGTTTGCTTTTTCTGAATTTTGAAAATAATTATTTTAGTTTTTTTTTAATACAAATTGGGGGGTGGACCACAAACTCTTCATAAAGAGTATTAGTCAAATATTCATTTTTATGATCGAATCCATGACTATAAAGTTAAATTAGATTACAATCAATCAAGTCGACATGTCAATAACACCGATTCGATATTATTTTAGTATCTTAGTCTTTGAAAATTTTAAAGTAATCATTTTCAGGACAACTATTTTTTTTTTTAAATGAAGCAAGTATTGATACTTCAATTTTTTTAGTTTAAAATTTTAAATATTTTCTTAAGAAAGATAAATTTTATGTTAAAATACCATTTTGGTCCCTCAACTACATAGAAGTTTCATTTTGGTCCCTCAACTTTCAAAAGTTCAATTTTAGTTCTTCAAATATCATTTTTGTTCCATTTTGGTCTTTGAACTTTCAAATGTTTAATTTTAGTTCTTGAATTTTTTTAAAAAATTTAAAATTCCTTGAGTTAAAAAAAAAAAACTTAACCATAGTTTAAAAAAAAAGATGTGGTGGCAAAAAATAATAATAATAAATTCTTTTAATCTTCTTCCTCATTAGACAACAGAAGAAAAAAACCGAGCATAAAATTTATATTCAACTCTAGAGAGAGAAAAAGTAAGGAGAGTTTAAAACTCGAAATTTAAAAAATTTTAAACTATACGTGATGTTTTCAATTTGTTTCTGCAATTTACTTTTATTTAAACCCAATTCCTTGATAAAGGATTTTGGAAATGGGGTGGTTTAAAACAGTAATTTTATATAAACATTGTCTCTCTTCCTTGATAAAAGCGTATTTCTGTGGGGGAATCTTCCATTGCAACTATGCACAAAGCATTGAGCAATGTACCAAATAACACAAAACAAGAACCCTCATTCATTGATTGATGCTCTCACCTCTCATCATAGTTTTGGATATTCAATTTTTAAATGCTTAAACTTTCAACTTTGATTTTTCTTTCTTTGTTTTTTCAAAGAAAAACATTCTTGTAAGCCAAACAATCGGCTAACCCACCGCCACCGCACCCTTTATTGTTGCTTTTCTCCTGCCGGTGCTGGTGGCTCCGACCCATTTTCTAGCTCCGACGAAGCTCCTAGCTGTCAATTATATAAACATTTTCTCTCTCTAGATTTTAATAGAGATTTTATGCTCTGTTTATTTTTTCTTAAAGTGCAAGTTTTTAGAAGTGTCTAATGGAGAAGAAGATTAAAAGAATTTTTTTATTATTATTTTTTGCCATCTCATCTTTTTTTAAACTATGATTAAGTTTTTTTTTTAACTCAATGACCATTTTTAAATTTTTTAAAATAGTTTAAGGACTAAAATTAAACATTTGAAAGTTCAATGACCAAAATAGAACAAAAATGATAATTGAAGGACTAAAATTAAACTTTTGAAAGTTGAGATACCAAAATGGAACTTTTATGATAGTTGAGGGACCAAAATAGTATTTTAACCTAAATTTTATTATAAAAAATCACTCTAAGTTTATACTATTATATGTCATCAACTAATTACCACTGATACCCATGTGCTCAATTTGCCGCATAAATACACTTACAATAGTTTTTTTAGTTTAACAATATTGAAAAAAGAGATATTAAAAAATATAAACTGTTTGAAAAAATATAAACTGTTTGTCATCGAACTTATAAACTATCTGTCATAAATATTTATGTTGATTTATTGTTTATGTTGGCAAATATTATCATGAAAATAAAATAAAAATAGAAAAATAAAGTTAAACCTAAAATGATTTTTATATAATTAAAAAAGAGATACTTAGATCCTAAGTTCAAGAATCAAACTAAAAAAAACATCAATATATAATATTTTTAAAATGTATCAGATTAAAATGGAAGAATCCTAAAAGTTTCAGTTAAAAAATAGGATTTAAGTTTTAGAAAATATGCATTAAGCATACCATGAGTTAATCAAACTTATTTATTTTATTTATTTCGTGTAGTAGGTTTTATTACCTGATCTTCACTTGAATCTCCAAACGTGAAGGTCTCAGCAGCCAAAACACCATGGGTAGAGGAATAATCACCATACGTGTATAAATACTCGCACGCATCGCTACTGCACGTCGATGCTGGGAGAGCTCCACAGAGCTCGCTCGAACACGAAATCTTAGAGAAAGAAGAAGATTCTTTTGGGTCGAAAATTGGCGTTGATTGATCGAAACACTGCTGGCAAGGCTTACACTGTGTCCAAATCAAATCGCTACCGGTGTCCATGATCGCCGAGAAGCTTCTCGGCGGAGATCCGATGGCCAACTTCATAAGAAACTCGCCGTTCCCCGCAACCACTGGCGCTTTCACTTGGTCGCCCACGGCAGCGTTGGAAGCCAGCACCATGGCATTTAACCTATGCAATCTATTCTTCCCACGGGCCACTCCTCGCCGCAAGCGCTCGAACCTCGTCAAATTCTTGACATGATCGACATGTTTAAGCCTCACTCTAAAGCCATTACTCGGAAACTTCGGTTGTTGTAGAGCACGCCTCGAGAGAGCCGACGTATCAATAAATAACATCGTAACCAATACAACGAGCAAGAGGATCGAAAACGTTAGTGAACGTAACGAGTCCGCCATAGTAGCATGCAAAAGAAAAAATATACAAAAAGGGTATGAAGAAAAGGAATTAGGGTTTTGAATCCTAGAGAATAATGAAGCAATTAGAGATTTGAAATATAAATAAGAAAAAAGAGAGAAGTTTGGAAAGGATTGGCAACCCAACTTTGGAAAAGAAAGGATAAAGAGTAACTTCACAGCTAACTTGGAAAGTCTTGTAATTGGTTGGTGAGAATAAGAATATTATTATTATTATTATTTGATGTAAACGTTACAACAAAATACGTGGCTTGAGAAAATGGTAAAAAGTTAATCTTGATTGGCCTAGTTATTAAAAATATAAAAGTTAATACTTATGGGATGTTTAGATAAATAGTTAAATAAGGAATTATTTTAAATGATTAGAATAAGAAATTATTTTAAATGATTAAAAATTAAGATTGTAGTAATAGCTCGTTTAGGATCAAGTAGAGAGCTTTGATTTCTACCGAAAATTATCCTTTTGTTTGGGAGCGAGCTTTTTATTTTTTTTTGAGATTACAACAATTAAGGGTGGAGGGATTGAATCCATGACCTCATAGTCATTGAATGTATATTAATGCCGTTGAGTTACTATTCTTGTTAGCGGGAACGAGCTTTCACACACTTATACATTATCTTTGTTTAATATCCGATTTCAACTCCATCATTCATGGTTCATATCTTTTGGTGTTTTTTTAATCATAAGCTTACATTACAGATCTATTTCTTAGGCATTTTATTTTTTTAATTCTACGTTTCTGGATAATTAATTTGGATTATACATACTTATTTTCGCTCTATATTCTTAATTAACCAATTCGGCTGTAATAGATATATAATACACTTATTATCTTTTGTGAAAACGATGTTTAATATAATAATCCTTTATCCCAACGTCCATTTGAACTTTATTAAACATTTTTACCTATAATATTTCAATAATATCACTTTTAGTTCATGAAATAACAAAATCGTTAGTTAAATAGAGTAATCTTAACTAAAATGATGATTAAATTCATTTTAAATTTAAATATATTGAAGAAATGATTATTTTAATTTTTACATGAATTTAATTTTAAAACAAAATAAGTATAAAAGTAAATTTGTTTTAAAAAAAACATAGAGAATGACTAAAAGTGAAAATTACTTAAATTTCTAGGATAAAAGTGTTCAATTTTGAAATATAGAGACCAAATTGAAACAAGATCACAAACGTAAGGACTAAAAAGGCATTTTTCCTTATTTTCTTCTAAAAATTTATTGTTCATTAAAATCATAGTAACTACATCATCAATATATTGAAATTTAAAATTAGTTTAGTCATTATCGTAATCAATATTACGACATTTTTTATTAACGTTGATGTATCTATATGTACCTCAACTTTAGTAAGGTATGTTGTGTACGTATATAAGTATTATAATATACATAGAAAATGTGTTATGATATGAATTTACATGTTGATTTATATGTGTAAGTAAGTAGTATGTATGATGTTAAAAGATTGCCATATATATTTGTATTTGGCTTTGAACTTGGGGGTATGTAGTTGCACCTGATGTTAGGGATGTTCCTCGGTCGGTCGGAGTCGATTTTTGACAAAAATCACCGTCGACCGTCGATATGTCAGTAACGATTGGTTGAAAACCGACCACTTAGACATGGTTAGAGATTTCGACCGACTGGTTATATAAGGTCGGTCGGTCGATTTTAGTCGGTTTATACGTATTATTTTGAAGAACTAAACAACAAAAAAACAAAGAAAAAAAAAATTAGAATGTGATAAGAAAAAAGAATGGAAAAAAGATTGAATAAAAAAGGAAGAAATCTCAAAGAATGTTAAGAATTAAAAACATGGAAGAGAAAAAGATGATGAATAGGATATAAGAAAGAGAAATGAAAGAAGAAAATGGAAGAAATTTTACGTTGAAGAAATAAGAGGGAAGATAGAAAAACAATAAATAAATATTTTAAAAAGAAAAAATAGTACATTTGAGATAATAAATAAATAATACTTCAAAATGTAATGATTATTTTTATAATTTTCAAAAAATAAATGTAATGATTATCTTTGGTAAAGATTAAATATATATTCTTGATGAAACATAAATACATATTTATGTTATTATAATTATAATAAGTAGATGTTTATTTATTTTGATATGATGTGTGCAGAAAAAGTTAGTAAAATTGTAGTAGGATTTTGTCAAATTAATATGTAAAAAATTTGATCGGTCAGTCGGACTAAAATTTTTCTTTGATTCTTCCGACCGCCTAACTATTCATTTTGTTAAAAGTGAAACCGACTCTGACCAAATAATTTAAAAAATCGATCGACCGATGTCGATTTGGTCGGTTTCGATCAGCCGGATCGATTTAGGTCCTTTCCATGAACACCCCTACCGGATGTATATGTCTTGATTGTGAAAACTGAATGTGTTTTGATTTTGAATATGTATCAACAAGTACAATTCATCGAGCGTGAATTTGAATATATAACACTATGTACAATGATAATATCGTTGCGTTCTTTTATGAAAGTTGGTGGTAGAATTCGATTTTAGGTCTCTAAGTGTAATTATTTCCTGAACCAAATTATAAAAATGTTAGGTATTTTGGATTAAATGTTTTTTTTTTCCATAGTTTGATATGGTATTTCGATTTGAAACTTAATTCCAAGATTTTAGATATTAAAAAAATCAACGAAGTTTGTTATATAGAGTTATTTGCACCAAAATTTGGAATTAGCAGAGTTGACATATTTAAACAATATTTTGATTGATCTAATTTAAATGTTAAATAATTTTAGCTATTATCTAAATAAATTGTCTAAAAATAGAGATTTGATTGAATTGTGGATAAGCTTAATATTGGAGCCCACAACATTATAGGCCGGGTTTTGGGTAACTCTTGAAATGGTTGCCGGGTTGGGCTTAATATGTTTGGTTAAATGGGCTTATAGATTTAGAATCCTAGACTAAAAAAATAATGTGCTTTTATTAAATTATCTTAACACCACGTGATATTAAAAGTTTTTAAATTTAAATGTACATTAATGAAATAATTTTAGTAAGAAGTATTGTTCTCAAAAAATGAAATTAAGTAAAAAGTATTATTAGTGGACATCTAAAGAGTTTTGAATATCGCGTGGCGTTAAAATAGTCTAATAAAAATTACTAAAGTACATTTATTTTTTATTTTTTTGAGTGTTTTTTTTTTTTAATCAAGACAAGTACATTTTAAATAGTCTATTTCTTAAAAAATGAAAGTACCAAGTACAAGACACATTTTAGAAGACTTGTACAAAAATTACAAAATAAATATTTTTTTTTATATTTACAATATTTTAATATCAAGAAAATTTGTTGGAAATTAATTCTTAGATAGGATCCCAAACCCTTCTTTCACCACTTGAGTCACTCGATGATAGTTTGCAACATTCCATAAGAATAATAATTTAACTCACCAAAAGGTTATCAATTCAAATCATTCCCCTCAATTATTATTGAACTAAAAAAGCTTAAAACAAAACTAATTATTTTAACAAACGTTATGAGTTTAAATCATTCCCCTTAATTATTATTGAATTAAAAAAACTTAAAACAAAACCCATTTTATTATGATAAAATGTGTTTGTTATGAATGTTACTATGACATGGATTATAATAAAAATATTTGAAGTATATGTTATTAAGCATGAATTATGTGAAAATATGGTAACTCACCAATTATTATAATCGATGGGCCACACTTCAGTTAAAGTTATAATAATCCAAACACCTCATTTAATAAACAATCCCTCAAACACAATCCTATACAATTTCATTTATTACTCCAAACACTAAAACTTTTTTTTTTTTTTTTGAAAATTAAGAAATTAGTGTTTTACTTCCTTATATTCAGAATACCATTAACCCGTCCCTAGTCTGTGACACCAAAATACCTAAAACTTTTAGTCTCAAAGATTTTCGTAATTTTCTCTCATAAATTTACAAATGGTAGGAAAATAGATGAACTTTCATGGACATTAAAAAATGAGTTCATGTTATAAACTTTTTCTTTTGGTAACTTTTTTGGATTTCATTCCTGAAAGCAACTTGCTAACAAAAAATATTATAAATAGTCAACAAAAACGGCTTGGTCGATTTCAGCTCCAACCAAAACTAACCCCTTTTCTTTCATTTCCATCCTTCAAATTTTATTTCTCATCCTAATTTGACAACTTTGCTTCCATCTTTTTCCACCACCTAACAGAAACAATCACCATGACCAAGTTGTAAAAAACTAGATTTTTCCATGAAAGCATCTCCTTATGTTTCAATATCTATTCTCCATTTAAGTCAGCTTACGCACAACTCTACGGTTTGTAGAAGACATGGGACAACAAGCTGATCCTAGGTTTGTCAAGATGTATTACACCTACCCAGGAAAAAATAATAATAATAACTGCACAGTAAAAAAATAATAATAATAATAATAATAATAAATTCTCTTTACTGTGTCCAGCCAAAGTTTCAATTAAAAAACAGTCAAGAACACTACAGAGTAAGGTTTATTACTTTATTTAAATCCAACATTAGTGAAAATACTCAGCTTTTGTACAAATTTATCCTTTGTCAAAGATCTTGAAGATCTTTGAAGGCATCAAGTTTCTCATCCTATACCCCACATCCTTGAAAAGTACAGCTTTTTCCATGTAGAAAACCACCCTTGTTTATGTTAGGCCAAACCTCATGTTTGCTTAATATTATATGAAGAAAATAAAGAGAAAGCTCTTGCAACCCTACAAAACCAAATCCCATCCACATTCACATCCCCCATGTGCTGGCCCCTACTTAACTTCCTACTATTAAATTTTCCTTTTCTAAGGTCAAATATGACTAATGAACTACCCTCTCTCCTTCCCCTTGAAATGACCCAAACCAGAAATGTCTGGGCCAACTTATCCGCACCTCGGCAATTCTTGTGAAACAACTGTCTAATCTTACTACATTTGGTTGTCAAGGTAACTCGTAGGAATTCATTCTTAAGTAAGTAATCACCATGAACTGAACTTATCACTTTAAAGTACTTTATGATTTACCAGATCCCTTACCTAATGAATTTCCTACGAGTAAATCATTGAGATTTTTTAGACTAAGGACTTCCAGAAGAACAATATTATTAGCATTGCTTATTAAGACTGAAGTTAAATTTGATAAAGAAGTTCAAATTTAATGATCAAAAGCTATAACAATAGAAAGGATGATAAACCGATTCCAGTTTCGACGATAACGGAGAGACCTAACTTCGAAGAAGTTGCTTTCTACATTGCCATATATCACCAGTGCCGTCCTTGCGAACCGCCCCCACTACCTTTATTCTTAGAGAAGAAGGTATTCTTTGGCTTTGGTATATCATGGATGTCCATGACTTGGATTGTTCTTTGCCTTTTAGCTTCAATAAGAGAAACAGACAAATAGTAGTTAGTATTGATTTTTCCTTAAAGAGACATAAACAAAATAAAGGGAAAAAAATAAAGCTTTAGCCAAGCCAAACCATTTTCAGCTTCTTTATAACTCTCTTGAAGTCTTTTTCTAGCTGATGCAAGCTTTTGTGAAATAAAATTTGCTTCCTTTTGTTGTTCTTTTTGTCTCTGCAAATGGCCATGAATTCAATCAACAAAATAAGAAACCATTTTTAGAACAATTATGTAGCTGAAGACAAACTTGGCAGACTGTATGTAAGTAAGACCATGCATATCATCTTGGACCTCAGAAAATTTAAACCTACCACTCAAATTTGTCAAATTTCAACACAATTGATGCAGTTTGAGTTTAAGTTTGTTATGTTTTCGGAAGCGTAAGAATCGAAAGTTCAATTTTCTTCCCCCATTTTCGGCAACCAAACAAGAGTTAAAAGACTCTAATTTGGTTACCATACATTTTGAGGAGTTATAGACGACGTTGAAGCTGGTTGCGCTGGTTTAGGCGTGGCGTCTCTTCTCGGCATTGGCTTTCCCTTTGGTTCTGGTTCTGAGTTATTTCTATCAGACCCAGAACTTCCATCTAACATCACAGAGAAAATGAGAACCCAAATTAATCCATGCTAAATGATGGACAATGAAATACGAAGATGACGTTCGCAAATGATTCGAATTCGATACTCACTGTGTGGATTTGGAGAGTATGCAAAGTCGGGAACCTATACAACAACAAAACATTAGTAACAAAACAGTAAAGAAACTATAGAAAGAAGAAATTTTTTTATCTTTTGCACAAAGAAAATAAACAATATAGAAGAACCATAAGACCAATGATTTGAATTCACCTGGTGATAACCATTTTGAGGAACTTTTTGCAAGGGTGAGTCAGCATCAGCTGTCAAAAACAGAAACCATTCTTAGCTAAATTTCTCAACAACAGGGTGCCCAAACTTTAACCTTCAAATCATTTTTTGAAGGAACTGAATCATGAAATTAAGACTGGCATTCATATTCGCTACCGATTAGTGAAGCCGTCTGCTCCCCAGGATGATTCAACCTGACCCATTCATCCACAATATCCTTCCATTTCCTAAAGAAAAGCATCAACACCAATGGAAATCATTAACACCTAGTTGAGCTGATAATTCAACAACAAACATCCTCAGAAATTTACCAAACATCATCAATGATTAACTCATAAAATTGCTATAACCTGACAAGATGTTTCACCAATCTACGAACATCGTTAGATGAATGCTTTCGTAAACGATTCACATGTCTTCCAATATCAGTTTCCTACACAAAAACAAAACAAAAAAGAAATAATTGAGCAACAGAATCCACAAATTCGAAAGAGTTAAACTAACAAAGAACAAGAAGAACACCATGAATACTCACCCTAAGAGCTTGGAATGTTATATCCATGTCTGCCAAGTTTTGAAGCAGTTCAACCAAAGCATCTTCCGGCTGAAACAAGCCAAAAACATCACCAATTGGTGAGCTATGAGAAATTATCTTCAAACAATCAAACAATTCTAGATAATCAGGTTCTGAAGGGGCAGCCTTGTTGCTAGAAGCTTGGTATCAAAATCCACGGGTGAGCTTAACTGTAAAATCACTAGTTATCTCTCTAGTTCGGGCCATGAAATGGTTGCGGGTGTACTGGATATGTAGGGGGCGAAGCTCCAATTCTCAGTTATCACAAAGAGAAATTCTAGAGAATAAGGTCCTCAAGGGGCAGCCTCGTTGATAGAGTCTTAAGATCTCTAAAGTATACCGCCTTAGTTTCAAGGTTAAAATGCATGAGTAAACTTAATTGTAAAATCATTTGTTGTCTCCCTAGTCCTGGGACGGGCGAGAACCCTAGGTATGTTGGGGTGAAACTCCGATTCCCAATTATCACAAAAAAATATTCTAAACATAAGGTGCTCAAGGAGCAGCCTAGATGATAGAGGCTAAAGAACTACAAGGTATAGAGCCTAAGAGGTTCCAGGTTCGAAACTGATATATAGTTTAATCGTAAAATCACTTGTTGTCTCCTTAGTCCTTGGGCTAGATGGCCTTGAGCTCCGATTCCCGGCTATTAAAAAAAAATCTAGACAATGAGAATAATAAAGAAGAAGACCTGGTGAGGAATTTCGAGCTGCTCCTTTATTTCTAAAACCTTCTTTTTTTCATCATCAACCAAATCTTCATGTGGGTCATCTCCATCATCCTCTCCTTCAACTCCGACGGACGGCGGCGTCGAATGTGAACCACCCTTCGCCTCACCGGAGCTTTGTTTGATTTCACGGCCGTCAACGTCGCAGTTCTGGCATCGCAACGGCGGTGAAGTCAACGCATAGAGCCGCTCAACAATTCCATCTCTTCGATTCTTCAATTGATTTCCATAATCCAATGAAGCAACCTCCATAGCTGTATCAATAAAGGTCCAAACATCCACACTGGCTGTATCCAAAATGGTCCGAAAATCATCTAAATCCAATGGAACCATTTCGAAAACAACCCAATTCGAAAAATCGTTTGGTGTTCTTCGTTTTAACTTTTCAGTACGGATCCACAGAGGAAGATCAATGTTCAGTACAGAAAAACAACGCTAGAAATTGCAGAGAAAACCCAGTAGTGGAAAAGCAAAATCGTCATAATCCATTAAGAAAAAAAACCCCAAATGACGCAGAATAGATCTGATTCGATCCTCAACAAAAGCGACTGAAACAATAAATTAAAAAGAACCCAAGAACAAAAACGGCAGAATATTCGAACAGACGAATTTCGAATGTCCCAAAAATGAAAACCCAAATCGAAAATTATGCTTTTCCCTTTCTGGGCTAGTTAATAATCTCATGCATCATAATCATCGAAGAATGGAAATTCAAATGAAAACCAAGTTTTTTCTGAAACAATGGGCGGTATTTGATGATGATCTGAGAAAGAAATTGAGAGAGAATATTGAAGCGTGTTGGGTTGAAATTTGTTGCTGCATCCAGATAGGATTTTTCTTTCTTCTTCTTCTTCTTCTTCTCTGAGCTCTGACCGTATGAATTTTTGTGTTTACAATTTTCGCATTCATTGGCGCGTAGTGTCAGCAATAAAGATGATGAATAAATTCCTCATCATTAATGGCCCAATTCGGTTTTCCAATCTTCAAATCCAGGCCCATTTTTTCTGTTAATTTACAAACAGTTATTAATACATTTTAATATTTAATATAAATATTTATTTATATTATTAACATCAATTATGGTTGTAATTTTTTTTAAAGTGACTATATTTATAATTATTTTTAAAATTTAATTAATTTAGTAGGTTTTTCTTTTTTTTAAGTATATTTTTAGTCTTTTATTTAGTTAGTATTTAATAATTAAATTATTTATCGTGACATTTTAGTAATGTTCAATTTTATACTTCAGATAACAAGATCAATAGTTTGAAGATTAAATGTTGATTAAAATTATGATTTTATTAATTTTAAATGCAAATTTTTAGATGAACTAGTAATTTCGGTCTCATATAATTTTTTTTTTTTTAGAAAAATAAGTAATAAAGTAAACTTAAAGGACATGACTATTTTGTTTCTATTTTGTAAAAGGAATGGCTAAAATTGAGCATTATTAAAACATTTGATTTTGAAATATAGGAATCAAATAGAAACTATAGGCAAAACTTAACATTAAGAATGTGTTTTTCCTATCTTTTAGTTTAACAATATTGATAAACGGAGAATTCAAAACATGACTGAGGTTATGAGCAAACTTTATGTCGTTGAGTTATTGTTCTGGTTGATATTTCTCAATTTTTTTTTTCCTTTCACTAATTTCAGCAATTATTTTTTCTTCACCTATACTTAAATTTTGTTTCCTTTGTTTTTTATTTCCTAAATTATTTTTTATCATATCATCTATGTGTTCACACGAGATTTCGACAAACAAGCATAATACAAACACTTGTAAATATAATTTTTGTATTTTATTGATCTGAATATATGTATAACTGTGCGAGTACAATCTCTAATTCATTTCTCTCTTTTTTTCTCTCATATACAAATGTCTTGAAGGTTTCAAACCTTGTTTTGGAGCTTGAATTTGTCTCAATGACTTTGCAGCTTATTCTTGATGCTGAATTTGTCTTAAGGGTTTTGCAACTTATTCTCAAGTTCACTTTGGTTTGATCTTTACATTGGTCGTTGACTTGTTGTTCCTTTTTAATGATCAATCTATAACTTGTTGATCGTTGACTATATATTCTTTGATGATCATTGTTTGAATGATCCACTTGAAGAACACAATGTGGTTCTTCAAGTTTGAGCAACTTATTTTTGAAACCATTTGACATTGATGTATTTTTGGGCTTCAAAAGGATATTTGATCATTTCAACTTTGGTGAAGTCTCTATGAAATTTCAAATTTTTGGACCTTTAAAATGAATAACTCTTCTATTTATATAAATTCTATTGGACCATGGGTGTAGCTTGAAATTTCAAATTTTTGGCCTTTGGGCTTATTTACATGGTCTGTGGCCATTGGGCTTGACTAATTGGACTTGGACTTGTTGGTTCAAGCTTACTAAATGAACATGGGTCAGATTTAAATCTGACCCAAATTTTAAATAGACCAACTTCTAATTATTTTAATTTTGAAAAAATATTGATTTGTAATTCAGCTAAGATTATTTAACATTAATCAAGAATGATAACATTGATTTGTCATTGTCCAAAATTTCTCAGTAAATACTATGTATTTAAGTTGCCGAATATAAGGTACTTTTGTCGTGACTGAATTCTTAAAGTCTTCGTTTAGTTTTTAGTTTTTTATTTTTAAAACTTAAACCTACAAGTACTATTCAAACGTATGATTTTTATTAGTTAGATACCTACATTTTTCTTATGTTTTAAAAAAACAGACAAAAATTTAAAAGGTATTAAAAAAAATACCAAAACTTGTGTTTGGTTTATGAAATTTGGTTGAAATTTTCATTATTCCTTAAAAAAAGATGAAACCATATAGAATTCGCATACATACAAACTTAAATTTCACAAATTAAAAACGAAATATTAAATAGTTATTACATTGATGTCGCTAAGCTATTACTCTTGTTGACTATTATAGATCGAGTTTATCACAACAATTTATTAGATAAAATTTTATATTCTCATATTACAACCTGAACTATGATAGCTATTATAATTGAGATGTAAATTTACCTTAAATAAAGGTTCAAAAGCTTCTATAAAGATTAAGATTAACCATATACAACATTGAAACAATTATGTCAAAATCTCTTTATATAGAATACATGATATTATTTTTTTTTTGAAGTTTCCTTTTTTTAGATAAATTCTTTTATTTGAAGTTAATCAAGCGCCCTAGGTAAAAAAATTAAGGCATGTTATGAGGCTTATTAACTTTGTTGTCATTTTAGAAGCTTTTTGGATATGGAATTGTAGAGTAATTATTTTAAGTGATTATAATAGATGGTTTATTTTGAATGATTAGAAATTTGAGTTTTAGTAATAGCTCGTTTGAATGTAGTTATTTATAGCAGTGTTGCACTTAATAACTCGTTTGTACGATAATTTTTGTAGATGAGTAGTAGATAATAACTCATTTGGATGTGGTTAAAAATGAATAATTATTTTGAGAGGTTAGAAATGAGTGATTATAAATGAATGATTATTTTAAGTGGTTAGAAATCAGTGATTATTTTAAGTGATTACAATAAGTCGTTTAAGTACCATTATTTGAAGAAAAGTGGTAGAAAGTCATTGTAAAAGCTTGTTAATTACGTCATATCTTAATGTTCTTACTGATAAACCACCCAATTGACCGCATACCCTACTTGCACCCATTTGTGAGAAGGAAATTAATAAAATATAAATTTTGCTCAAATTATTTTTTAGCTCAACAATAATTGTAGGCGTGATAATGAAAACCAAAAACTGACAAAACCGAACCAAACCGATTTATTGGATCGGTTCGGATTTTTCACATAATATTGGACATATTGGTTTGTATTTAGAGAAAATCGAAAGCTATTAGATCGAATCGATTTCTATTTGTAAAACCAATAAAAACCGAAACCGAACCAATATTGATTTATTTACTTTCATTTTTCTTTTTATATGTTAGCTAAACTTTTTAATGGAAAATGACTAATTATTTTTGTTTAATTTAATAATAAATTATGAGAATTTTTTAGGAAAACAACATGAAAATATGAATTTGAAGTAAAATAGTAAAAAAAAAATTAAACCATAGGGAACCGAATCGAAGAAAATCGAGCAAATAATTTTATCTTTTATCAGACATTGGTTCAATTTCTCTTTTTGTTAAATCAATTGGATCGAATCAGTTTTCGGTTTGGTCTAAAAATCAAGAATAACCGAACAAATTGTTTTGTCTTTTGTTGGATATTGGTTCGGTTCCTCTCTTTTTCAAATTAATTGGATCGGTTCGAAAGTATAAATTTACCTATATATGAACAAACATGTATATTAAAACAAGTTATCGTTGGATATTAAAAAAAAAAAACAAAAAAAAAACTTTTTTTTTTGCAGAAAAAGGCTTTAATTATAGGGGAGCCGAACTTGGTAACCCGGCCCGTGGTTTATGAAGCCCATTTTTTCTCCACGTGTTACGTTGCTATTCGCTGGAAGGAACAAGAGACAGTAGAAAAAGATGATAAAAAGAGAAAATAAAAACTTGGCCCATGCAGGTTTCGAACCTGCGACCTTCGCGTTATTAGCACGACGCTCTAACCAACTGAGCTAATAGGCCACATGTTGTTAGATCTTAACTGCTTATTATTTATATTATATTATTAATTGACATATTTATTTTTTATAATAAAAATCCGACCTGCCGGATTCGAACCAGCGACCTAAGGATCCAGCTGGATTCAAACTACAGTCCTCCGCTCTACCAACTGAGCTAAGGTCGGTTTTATGAATTGTTTTTGTGACAAATATATTATATCTATTTATTAATTATTTATAATAGTGCGATTATTTAACCAATTTTAACTAAAATTAACTGGATTTTACTTGGTAAATTTTGGTGCTTACGTTAATAATCTCTCTATTATTATTATTATTTTTTTTTTAGGATTGTGATGGTTTTATTTATATTTTAACTGTAGTCTTATTTGTTCATAAATTGTGCCAAATATTATGAGTTGCGTACATATGTTTTTACCTATTATTAAACTTTCAAGACATTTCATTAGCACAATCTTATCTATTTCGTGATAATTATAATTGAAAATGTGGAATTAGCTTCCAGTTAAATTCAACAAAATTGAAATACGAAATATTAGAAGAATGTGAATCATCTAAATCAATTAATTAAACATAAGTTTCAAATGTTGAAATTAGAAATTTGATCGAGTTTTAGTTTAAAAAAATAACATTTATTTTTTCCTTCTTGTTGGAATAAAATAAGAAATTAAACCATAGAGAGAAAAAAAAAAAAAAAAAGCGAACTTGTTTATATCTACACGTCGTGGAAGTTTTTTATAACAAATTTGGATAGATTTTTGAAAGAGGTTTGGATGTGAGATTGGAAAGTGGAAAGTGATTATTTTATGTTATTATAAATGATGAGTTATTATGAGTGATTATAAGTTTTAGTTTTAATAAGGATATAATTATTTATGAAAGTTGTAATTAATAACTCGTTTGAATGATGATTTTTTTAGAAGAACTACAATAATATCTCGTTTGACTATAATTAGAAATAAGTGATTATTTGAAAAGATAGAAATGAATGATTAAAATAAATTATTATTTCGAATGATTAAAAATGAGTAATTATTTTAAATGATTATAATAGTTCGTCTAACGAATAATAGCTCGACATCTTATACAACTTAGTAACCATCCGATTATAGGTTCAAATCTCTCTTCTCTATAAAAAAAAAAAAATATATATATATATATATATATATATAGAAATTATAAAAATGTATTAATAATATTTTGTTAATTACGTTAAATAAAAAAAAAAGTTTTATGATAAAAAAAAAAATCATAGCAATTGAGGAAACGGGATTCTTACTCAAAACTATCGTTCACATTTTCATTTAATTCCAATTTTTTAAAAAATAAAAATAAAATTAAACAACATTTGAGATTTAAACTCTACTTTTTTTTTTTTTTTTTTGAAATCAAAATTCTTCCATTAATAATAATAATGATAGAAAAAATCATCCCGCTCCAACTATTTAAAAACAAATACAAAGTAAAAAAGAAATTTAGTCCACAACTCAGAACCAAAATCAATTCTTGCAAAAAATTTCAAGATCAATATAACCCTACAAATGGATATTTTTATACTAAGTTGTTATTGTTTGATACTTAATTTTTACTCTACTCTTTTTGTTTGGACCAAATTCAAACATGGCTTAAGAACTATAACATTTAAAAGTTTATTAGGCCATTGATTTAAAAAAAAAAAAAGAGAGAGAGAGAGTTTATGAGGCCACTCAAAAAAAATTGCAAAGGTTTAAAAAAAAAAAAAAAAAAAAAAAACAATTTGGCTCTGTTATGCACACCGCGGCTTAGTCCTCTCCCCGCCGTTGAAGAGTCCCTTCGTTCTCAGGTTCAATTTCTTCCTATTTTTAGTTGCACTGTTTTCATCTTTTTTCTCAATGTCTTTTTCAGCTTCTCCACATAATTTCTAGGGCTTTTATTCACTTGGGTTTCTCACTAAGGCTCATGAAATCTATATTCTCTCTCTATTTTCCCTTGTTTAAAGAGCAGGGAAACATGTCATTTGGTTTATTAAGTTTGGGGTTTGATAATGTTTTTGCTCAATGATGAGTCAACATTTTATTTTTTTAATGACCTGGAACTTGTATAAACCGGGACACCACTGATCCATCCTTAGATTGTGGCACCCAGATACATTGTTTGACCGAAAGCAAAATTAATCGCCTCAAACATGGGACCTTGAGGGGAGTACTGTGCCCTTGGGGGACTGATAAGTCAACATTTTATTTTTTTAATGACCCGGAACTTGTATAAACTGGGGCCCAATGATCCATCTTTAGATTGTGGCACCCAGATACATTGTATGTTAGAAAGTGAAATTAATCGCCTCAAACATGGAACCTTGAGGGGAATATTGTACAAGCCAACATTTTATTTTTTTAATGACCTGGAACTTGTATAAATCAGGGCACCACTGATCCATCCTTAGATTGTGACACCCAGATACATTGTATGACTGAAAGCGAAATTAATCGCCTCAAACATGGGACCTTGAGAGGAGCACTGTGCCCTTAGGGAACTGATAAGTCAACATTTCTGTAGAACTAAATCCATGATCATTGCAATTGAGCTCATGCTGTATGCTAATGTTTTTTTTTCCTCGTTTATGGAATCCATACTTTGTATCCAATTCATTAACTTGTGTATGATAAAGGCTGAAGCAAGCATGAGAAATTTGATTTATCTTTTTAATGATAAGATGGGTAGGAGCTCACAACAAATATAGCAACGAGTAACTCACTAGTTTTGCATTCTGAATTTTTATCTAAAAAGTAGAAATACCACCTAAGGAAAACCACCCAATGTTTGTCAAAACGTGATATCGATGAATCTTAAAGTTCTTTCTTTTTTGTTTTATTTGTTCATTGATGTTACAAAAAATCTTAAACAACAATCAAGGAGGAAAGAAACGCGATATAAAGAATGCATAGATTTACGCGGTTCACCAACATTGTGCTAACTTCGTTCACGGGGAGAGGAGAGAAACCTTTTTTTATTTAGGAGCTCGTGAAGAATACAAATATTCGGCAAATGGGACAAGAATTTTAAGAGAGATTATATAGTGCACCTCTTTGAAAACCCTGACACAACATATGACCCAAAATACATAAAAGTAAAGTATAAATATATAAAACTCAATTAACATAGTTTATGGTTTAGAGGGCACGGCCCCGAGCCCCCACCCGGCACCTTGCCCTTGGATACCAACCTGCTGATCGAATACCCCTGTACTGAGTATTCATAGCGCAACATAGTTCAAAATATTTCAACAATTTATGTAGATTTTTCTCTGTCACTTGTTACTCTAGGAAACTTTTCTTGTTTTACCAGTTAAATATTTGGTTATTCATCATTGGATCTTCATTCTTATGTAATCTCTTCCTTTGGGGTTTTTCCCTCTTGTAATTTCATATATGGATGAAATTGTTTCTTATCCAACAAAAAATAACTTTGGTTCTTCATTTCAAATTGAAAGTCATATTTATTAATTTAAAGCCATTTATAATTATAACTTCTTATTTGATCCGATGGCCGAAGTATTCTATTTACTTGTTTTAGAATTTAGTCACTCATTTTCACTCTATTCAGTATTGCATATATTTCTTGTCTTTTCCTTGTTAGTCTAGTATCAGTACACCAGCAGCATCTGTTAATGATTCTCATTGAATGAAGCAGACTCTAAATCCAGAGAAAAAGAAATGAGTGTATCAGAATTACCCACCAAGGAGGCTAATGTTCTTGAGGGGCATCAAGGTGGAGTTCTAGCTGCAAGGTTCAATGCAGATGGCAATTATTGCCTCAGCTGTGGCAAGGATCGGACAATTCGCCTCTGGAATCCTCACCGTGGTATTCACATTAAGACCTACAAATCACATGGCCGTGAAGTCCGTGATGTACATGTCACCTCGTAATTCTTCTATCTTCTCCTTTCTATAATTTGGTCATTGTTAGATTAGGTAGTTCTTCAGGTCTCAATTATAGGACTCTTCTCCACTGCAGCTAATCTCTGTCATATGTGCTCCCTTATTTGCTTTAGAGACAACTCTAAGTTAAGTTCATGTGGTGGTGATCGGCAAGTCTTCTATTGGGATGTATCTACCGGTCATGTCATTCGAAAATTCCGAGGCCATGATAGTGAGGTTCGCTATTTCCCCAATGATATATATATTTATTTTGTAAATTTTACGAGTTTGAGTTCAATTGTCAAACCATGAAACTTTTCTGGTAGTTCAAAGTAACTGAAAAGTTGCAGTCCTTCGTAATTTTTATTTTACTGTATTCAAAATGCCTTTGGAAGAATTAAGTTCATCTCATTTGATTTTACATCATATAATCTTATATAACTATCTACGTTTTTCTTTTTTAGGTGAATGCTGTGAAATTTAATGAGTATGCTTCTGTAGTAGTCTCAGCAGGCTATGATCAATCATTGCGTGTTTGGGATTGTAGATCTCACAGCACTGAGCCAATTCAGGTTTGAATTTTTACTTCATACTTTAATCATTCAAAAGTTTCACCAGCTTTCACTCTAGCTGTTTTGCTTGTTTTTCAGATCATTAATACATTTTCAGACAGTGTAATGTCTGTTTGCTTAACAAAAACTGAAATTATTGGAGGAAGCGTTGATGGCAGTGTTAGAACATTTGATATGCGAATTGGCAGGTACATAGTCGTGCGCGTCCTTGTGTGGGGTGGAGTGTTTTGTGTCTCAAAGGGGCAGCCTCGTTGTTAAAGGCTTGAGGTCTCCAAGATATGCTTCCTTGGAGGTCCTAGGTTCGAAACCCACAAATAAACTTAATTATAATTATAAAATTTCTTAGTGTCTCCCGAGTTCAAGTCTTGGGAGTTGGGACGGGTACGTATGCCCTGGGTATGTAGTGGGACAAAGCTCCTACTCTCTATTATGAAAAGAGGGTAGTTTTCTTCTATATGATTCCCTCAACAAGGATTCTTGCTTAATAATTTTGCTGTGTGCCCTGGTGAAGGATACCTTTTTGTCCTGCTCTTTCATATATGATTTTCTTTTAATATATTGCTTCATGTCCAAGAAACAAATTGGTTTTGAAAATAAGTTATTAAACGATGTAAAGATGAGAAGCACTCTGCATTCACTAATGACAACTCTTCTTTCTTTGTTTCTTTTTATACATATAGGGAAATATCAGATAACTTGGGGCAGCCTGTAAATTGTATCTCCATGTCCAATGATGCTAATTGCATATTAGCTAGTTGCTTAGATTCTACTCTCCGTCTATTGGACAGGTATGTCCAACTATTATTATAATTTAATACGGTTCTTCGCACGGGTTTACTAATTTTCATAACTCTTAACATCTTTTGGGGCGTATTCTAAGGTCGTCCGGCGAGCTATTACAAGAATATAAGGGCCATACTTGTAAGGTTAGCATGATCTGATACTTGGCAATGCCATACCCTGTATGTCTCTATTTGTGACCTTCTACATCTTTATAAGTATTCCTTTTATGTGTCCTTTCATCCTCTCCTTAAATTTAAATTCCCTAGATTATTTTTGGGTAAATTATAAATTTGGTCCCTATGATTTAAAAAAAGTTAGTTTAGTCCTCATGGTTTCAAAAACTAGAATTTAGTCCCTATGGTTTGAAGATAGTTAGAATTTAGTTCCTGTGGTTTTAAAAACAAGAATTTAGTCCTTATAGTTTGATAAAACTTAAAGATTAGTCTTTGTCGTATGTAATCACCGTAAAATATGCACGTGAAAATTAGCTATTCATGCTGAGTTTTTTGTCCAATCAGTCACTTAACTCACATTTCTATCATTGACACATGGATAACTAACTTTCATGTACTCAATTCCCTAACGATTAGATACGATAAGGACTATTTTTTAGATTTTATCAAACCATATGGACCAAATTCTAACTTTCTTCAAACTATAGGGACTAAATTTTAACTTTCTTCAAACTATAGGGACTAAACTTATAATTTACCCATTATTTTTTAATCTTGCATTCTGTACTTTATAAGTGGGTGTCTCTGGTATTTTCAAATTTCACCAGTCTTTCAAGCTGGATTGCTGCCTTACCAATACTGATGCACATATAACTGGCGGATCTGAGGATGGATTCATTTATGTTTGGGATTTAGTAGATGCATCTGTTGTCTCCAAGTTTCGAGCTCATTCCTCTGTTGTAAGTCTTTATTCCCTTCACCTTCTCAGCTTTATGTGATCCAAGTTAATGTATTATTGTAGCGAGTCTCTCTCTCTCTCTCTCTCTCTCTGGTGTTTATGGTAAAGTGCTTAGATTAGGAAAGATGCATATTCCCTGCATAGCTATCATTCTAAACTTTTTATCTGAGCTTTAACAATGCTCTGATAGGCAGACTGCAGAGATAAACTTTGTAATGTAATGAGTATTGACGCTGAAACAGTTCTTTTTCATAAATTATAGGCAGTCAACTATGCTGGTTGCCACCTTCAAGTTTGTGTATGTGTTATGTGTGCACACCTAATATATGTATGTATATGTCTTAGGGCCGTTTGGCCTGCCGGGTCGGACGGGATGGGTTGTTGATAGAGTACTCAAGGTAGGATGCGAATATGTGTATAATATACGTAAGGGTATAATAACATACCCTTAACCTAGAGGGCTATGTCTTCCCAAGTCTTTTCCAAGACAATGCCACAATATTTTTCCTCCCTTTCCTAATTCCTAAGTCCCAAACTTCTCTATTTATACAAAGACACTAATGACTAATTACTATTATACCCTTATATATTATACACATATTTCCATCCTACCCTTAGTATTTTATCAGTTGTCCCACCTGCCCAACCCGACATTTGGGGCACGGGTTTGTTAAAAACCCAACCCTGCTCGCCCTGATTTCCTTCAACTCACCCACCCGAACTTCATCCAACCCGATTTTTCTACCAATTATTTATTCTTTATTTTTTAATTCTGCCATTTTATTTTCTTTTATTTTTCAAATTCTAATGGCACTTCTCTCTCTTTTTTCTTATTCTTAAATATCTATTCTTCTTAGTCCACAAGGGGCGGCCTTGTTGGTAGAGATTTAAGGTCTTCAAGCTATGTATGTTCTCTTGAAAATCTCAGGTTCAAAACACACAAGTGGACTTAATTGTAAGATCCCTTGTTGTCTCCCGTGTTTGGATCTTGGGACGGGTGTGGGCGTCCGCGGGCATATAGTGGGGTAAAGTTCTGATTCCTAGTTATCAATATACATACTCTTAATTTAAAATTGGTAACACTCTTTTTACATATAAAAAAATCAAAATTGCTTTCATCGAGAGTTGAACTCAAGACCTTTCGCTTACAAACAGGTGCTCTAAGTAACCAATTGAGCTATGAAAGCTAATGATAAGGTAATCACGGCGTCGGTGAAGTGTCCATCCTCCCAGGCACCAGAGGAGGAGGAAGGATGGGAAGAGGAAGGATAGAAATTGCGGCTAGGATTTTCTGGTTTAGGAGAGTTTTAGAAAGAAAAAAAAATCTCAATAATCATGTGGTGCAATTGCATATATGCTCTCTTTTGGAAGCTTTGGTTGGAGAAATTAAACCGAATCTTCAAAGATAAGAAAAAAAACCTTACAGTGGATTTATTGAATCTGCCATCTATAAGACCATGTTTTGAAGACACCATCTTTTTCCTTTCAAGGATTATATTCTAATGTATCTTATCTCTCGCCTCCAAGAGGTGACACAATGGTCGAAGGCTTGGGTTTTGAAAGTGTGCTCCCCTCAAGTTTCCAAAATCGAGATTCATTTGTGACATTAATTTGTAGACACCTCTCGTGTCTCCATTCCTTTGATGTCTCCAAGTATCTGATCTAGAGACGGACATGATTATCCCAAATATAGTAGAGTAAAGCTCCAATTTCCTAATTTCCAAAAAATATATATATATTTGTTGGTTATTTGAAGATTATTCTCAAATTATTTGTTTCCATATTTATTGGATTAGTATCTTGTATTTATAATATTA
>JBBMKA010000026.1:9417586-9435845 GCA_037833695.1 Sechiopsis laciniata | reverse complement strand
TAATATATTTTGTTTATTTCAAATTGATTCACTACTTAAACATTAAGATTTTGGAAAAAGAATCTAAAAAAAGAAAATATTTTGTGAAGAATAAAGAAAATAAAACTTGAGGTCAATATTAACTTAAAAAAATAATTTATAATACATAACTACATCAATATATAAGTGAAATAGAATATAAACAAAATATATCATTTTTTCATTTTTTTTATTATGTTTAATATTAATTATAAGTTTATTAAAAAAATTATTAATTATTTGTTAACATTTTAAATTTAAATTTAATTAACTAAAAAAAAATTTATAACTCTTCCTACAATAACCTGCACCTCAAATACCGTTTATCATAACCCCTCTTATAATAACCTCCACCTCAAACACTGTTTATTATAACTCACCGTTTGTCATAACCTTTCGTCTACAATTACATAATCGGTGCTCCAAACGCACCCTTTATGAATAACCCTATCCAAATATTAAAAAAAACACGACTAAAAATAACACGAAAGAAACAAAAATTAACTTAAAAAACAATAAATTCATCTTTGCCACTTGAAATTATAGTAAATGCGAATCTATGTATAGATTAGATAGGCCATAACTCTCAAAATTTTTGAAATTATATAAATGTAATGAACCATTTATTTTAAACCTTAATATTTAGTATATTTGTTTTTTTAGTTTAACATTTAACAATAATAATTAAAGATGCTGACATTTCAATAATTAATCTTTTGATTATTTACTCACTTATACACATACATTTATTTTCTTCAAAATAATACTTTAAACATAAAACTTTATTGGAGCAACAAATGTATTTGAGATTTTTAATTTCAATGTTTTTTTAGTATAAGTTGAGGAAGAAGATTACAAACTTTAAAAAAAAAAAATACCGACATTCTCAAATAAGTAAGAGTTAAAAATTTATCAATAGTCATTGAGATTATTAATTTTTAATGGAATTGGATATATATATATATATATTATAATAGTATATTGTATATTTGAGTATATTCATTTCCATTTATTTGTTAATTGCAAAATAATCTATCACATCTCTGTTTTTTCTAATACAAAATATTGACACATGGACATCTCAATTCATCAATTAATAAATGGAAACTGTTAGAGGCAACCATTATTAAGTTGATGTGCATGCCAAAATCTAATAATATATACCAATTAAATTCTTATTGTATACATGGCATGTGAAGAAACAAATCTTTAGATTACATTAAAAAAAAAGTGCAGTGACAAAATCATCTGAAAAAAATACTCAAATGCTAAAATATTGAAAGAACTTATATTTTAATGAATAAGAAAAGTATGAGTCAGAGTGGAATATTTTGAATTTTTAAACTTGAAAATAAATCTTATAATATAGACAGTTTTGAGGTACAATATTAATTTTTTGTGGGTTTATGAATTATTGGTGGGGTAATAATGGTTGATTAAGAAATGAATTAAAACTTTGGTGGAAGAAGTTATTTCTTTGGAGACCATAAATGTGTACACTCAAACTTCAATTTACTTAACAAAGTGCCCTAAATTATTAAACTTGCGACTATTCTCGTTAATTAAAATGGTTTTCATCCACATAACTCTCAACTAGAAAAATAATAATAATTGCAATTCCTTCTTTTTGTAATTCTTAATGATGTTTTTTTTTTTTTTTTTTTTTAAATAATTATGGGTAATAATCTTTTGGAATTTAGTATTTTTTTTAGTTCGAAAAAAATGAGACGAAAATTCTAACCCATAATCGTTTAATTAGTATTTTAATATAATATTTGAAAAAAAAAGGAATAATGTTCTTATGAAAAAAAAAAGAGGCTTTTTTCAAATTTCATGTACACATGCAATGATTGAAATGTATACAAATCACATTTTAAACCATATATAATGATTTTATGTAAGTAAGTTAATTAAAATTTTAATTTTAAAACAAAAGACAAACCATGAACTTATTATAACTCAAAAAATTAATAAATAACTGATCTCAATATTTTTTTAACAATTAGGTAATTTTTTTTTATATATAGTTTGAAAGTCCAAACTCACTATAGTAGTTATACACATATGTCACGCAGGGAAATTATAAAGTACTTCTAAATTTGATTTTTTATTATTTTTTTTAGAATCTAAATTTGAACTTAACATCAATAAAAAAAAGTTCACAAATGTTATTAATTTTTATACAAACAAAAAATGTAAACATTTTAAAAAAATTTATTAAAAAATGAGTAAGTTAATTTTTTTTTTCAATTCTTCGGATTAAGATTTACTTTCAATTTGGTCAACTAAAATGTATTTTTCTTAAAAATTTATTATTACAACTAATTTTATGTATATTTTAAAATTAAAAAATTTATTATAACAACAAATTTTATGTATATTTTAAAATTAAAAAATTTATTATAACAACAAATTTTATGTATATTTTAAATTAAAGATGAAAATTAAACATCTAAAAATTCATATAATCATAATAGTAATAGTAAATCATTTATTTTTTAAAAATACATTATGTTAACTTTATATTAAAAAAAGTAGTTAAAGAACTTTAAAAAAATGCAATTGAAGAAAAAGTCGGGTTTTGACCCGAAAGCCGGGTAAAAACGTGAAAGAGCTGAAAGAAACTTGCAGTGAAAGAACCGTTTGGTCAAACATAATTAAACAGTCAACTCCGTCTTCTCCGTTACGCTCCACCTTTATTAATCCTAACCCTAATCCCCTTTTTCTCTGTTTCTCTCTCCCAAACCCACAAAAATTCAGACACCAAAATCCACACAAAAACATCAATAACTTCACATTTTTACATTTTACATTTTATATTTTATATTTACATCCAAAAAAGCAAAACGCGTTTGCCAGCAATCACAAACACGACACTAATCTTTCTCTCAAACGCAGAGATCTCAGAACCATAATCAACCAGATCCTAATTCCTCTCTCTGTAAATCATTTCATTACATTACATTAAACAATCCCAATTCCTTTTAACCCTTTTCATTTCGTTTTCATTTGGGTTTTTTTTCTGCTCTCAGATTCTCTCTGTTTTTTAGCGCACACAGAGAAATCTGTGTCCCATCTTTCTCACTGTTATTCAAACCACTCCTACAAATAAAGCAACCCCAGTGATGAACATCGACCGATTCGATTAGCCTCACCAAACCCACCATTAAAACACTCTGTTTTTTTGTTGTTTTTTTTTTCGCCACCAACTCCGGTGGTGGGCACTGCCCTGCGCCACCACCACATTTCTGGCCCCACCCTTTTCTTTCTTTTCACTCACACTTACAAAATTACAAACCCCCTTTTTATTTATATCTCTTATTATCTCCTTCTCTTCTACGCTTTCTTTTTTCTTGTTTATCCCATTTGGTAGCCACTGGCGCAGATTAAGACCGGGCCAGCTTGTTTTCTTAAGGGTATTGATATTTCTTGCTGACCCATTTAACGAAATATGCGATTCTAGTCGATTTACTCATGGTGGGTGCTGGAGATTGAGCTGTTTCTAGTGAATGATGGGTTTTTTTGAGTGATTTTTTGGGGTGGATTCGTTTGCTTCGAGATCGGGTTCTAATTGGGGGTTTTCCCCTCTTTTTGTAATCTGATTTTTCTGTCATTTGAAAGCTGAAGGATGGATACTGCTGGTCGACTCATTGCTGGGTCTCATAATAGAAACGAGTTTGTTCTGATTAATGCAGATGAGACTGCTCGGGTAAGATAGATTCATTCGAGGATTTTTTTCGACTTGGCTGAGTTTGTTCTTCTTTTTAACTTGGGGTTTCATGGAAATGGCGAATTTGAAGAGTTTCTTTTGTAGGGGTTGTCTAACGTACCCTTTTCTTTGATACCATTATTTGTTCACTTATAGGAAAGCTAATGAAAATGTTAGCACAAGACCATTTCACGAATTTCTGTGCATGTAGGGTTTGTTCTGTATATTCTCTTTGAAGAGGAGTTGATTGAGTTGAAGAAATTTAGTTTCTGCTCTTAGTTCATCCTGCATTTTGATTCTCCATTTTCGTAAGCTTTTTGCTTTGTATCACAAAGTTTCATTTTTTTAACAGGTTTTGATAGTCTTTAGATCTATCTGAAATAAAGTTTGACACAATCTCGCCTTTCAGCTTAACTGCACTGTTTTTGTTTTTATCGATTATGTTGAGAATCAGAAGTAATTTGACTTCAAGATGATCAGTGCTCAGCTTTGTTTAGCCGCCACTTTTGGTTTAGGTCTTTATTTTTCTGTTTTCATTTTTGTTATGGTTTTCAGATCAAGTCTGTGAAGGAATTGAGTGGGCAAACATGTCAGATTTGTGGGGATGATGTAGAGTTAACTGCTGAAGGAGAGCTCTTTGTTGCTTGTAATGAATGTGCTTTCCCAGTTTGTAGACCTTGTTATGAGTATGAAAGAAGAGAGGGAAATCAAGCTTGTCCACAGTGTAAAACCAGATACAAGCGCATTAAAGGTAGGTTTTTTTAATTTTATTTCTAATAATGTGGTTTTTTTGGGTGTCGAAGCTAATTAGTTGCCAATTGCAGGTAGTCCTAGGGTTGAAGGTGATGAGGATGAAGATGATATTGATGATTTGGATAATGAGTTTGACTGTGGAAACTTCGATGCTTTGGGACCTCATGCTGCAGGGGCTTACCCTTACGCTGGCCGTGGTTCCCACCGGTCGGACCATGAACTGTCTCCCTTTGGTTCTGACATTCCTCTCTTGACATATGGCGAGGAGGTAATTGGAATTCTTCAATACTATCTTGCAAAGTTATGATGTTTTTTAATTTTTGATATTCACAACCAAATCCTTATAATGATGCCTGTTCATTTGCTAGGATTATGAGATTTCTTCCAATCAACATGCTCTTGTACCCCACCTTATGGGTCATGGAAACAGAGTTCACCCAATGCCTTACCCTGATCCTTCAATACCATGTAAGTCATCGCGGCATCGACGTGCATGCTTATTTACTTTACATGTAACCTATGTACATTATGGCTAATATTTTGATTGTCATCCCATAGCTCAACCTAGACCAATGGTTCCCCAAAAAGATATTGCGGTGTATGGTTATGGGAGTGTGGCATGGAAGGACAGAATGGAGGATTGGAAGAAGAAGCAAAATGATAAACTTCAAGTGGTGAAGCACGGAGGGGTTGATGATGATGGTGGAAATGATATCGATGATCTGGACTTGCCCATGTAAGCTGCCGTTAGTAGTGTTTTGTGCATGCCGTGTGCCTGGTTGCTATCAAATTTCGTACTGTTGTCATAAACTCTTATAGTATCTATTTATGGTTTGTTGGGGACAATTTGACATGCAATACAACTAATTCCATGGCTTCTTTCACTCTTGTTGTACTTGTATTTATTAAGTTCTTTAAGCCATTTAACAACTGAACTAACCATCTATCTGTGTCCCATTCAACAGGATGGATGAAGCTAGGCAACCATTATCAAGGAAAATGCCCATTTCTTCAAGCAAGATCAATCCATACAGATTAATCATCTTGCTTCGTCTTGTTATTCTCGGTCTGTTTTTCCACTACAGGATTCTTCATCCGGTTAAAGACGCCTATGGCCTGTGGTTGACTTCAGTAATTTGTGAAATATGGTTTGCCGCATCGTGGATTTTGGATCAGTTCCCAAAATGGTATCCAATTGAAAGGGAAACTTACCTTGATAGGCTGTCACTGAGGTGATGTGGACACAATCTTCTAAATACCTTCATTTGAGCTCATTTTATTTTCTTTTTTATCATCAGATTGAATGTTTTTGGTAGATTGGAGATTTTTCATCTACTTTTGGAAGCATTTCTGACTTTTTTGTGTTCAAATTTTCAGGTATGAAAAAGAAGGGAAACCTTCTGAATTAGCTAGTGTGGATGTATTTGTCAGTACTGTCGATCCAATGAAAGAACCTCCATTGATCACAGCCAACACGGTACTTTCCATCCTTGCAGTTGACTATCCAGTCGATAAAGTTGCATGCTATGTCTCAGATGATGGTGCGGCGATGTTAACATTTGAAGCACTCTCTGAGACATCTGAATTTGCAAGGAAATGGGTTCCTTTCTGTAAGAAATTCAATATCGAACCTCGTGCCCCAGAATTTTACTTCTCTCAGAAGATGGATTATTTGAAGAACAAGGTCCATCCGGCCTTTGTCAGGGAAAGGCGAGCAATGAAGGTTGGTTACAATTGCAGTTTTTTTGCTTTCATTTGATGCAAGTTGTATAAATTCATTTAGAACTGTGGTTGAAGTTTGGATGTGAATCATATCTCCTTGTTGTTTGCTGCAGTTATGTTACTGACTTTCTGTTTATTTACTTTTCTTTGAACAGAGAGAATACGAAGAGTTTAAGGTTAGGATAAATGCTTTGGTCTCCATGGCTCAAAAAGTCCCCGAGGATGGCTGGACAATGCAAGATGGTACTCCATGGCCTGGAAACAATGTTCGAGACCATCCAGGCATGATTCAGGTATTATATGTCTTTTGAATCCATCCAACCTCTTCGCCATATGAATGCCTTGCTGTTTATGATTGTAATTGAGCGAAACAGCTTACCGCTGTCTTTTCATATCATATCTGATTGGTCATGTTTGTTTAAGCTGAATATGCCGTGATTTGTGTCTTTATAGGTCTTCCTTGGCCAAAGTGGAGTTTGTGATGTCGAAGGAAATGAGCTACCACGCCTGGTTTATGTTTCTCGTGAAAAGCGGCCAGGGTTCGAACATCACAAGAAGGCTGGGGCCATGAATTCACTGGTATGTATGCCGTCCAGACTACCAGCATTTGGGGAATGCACTTACATGTTTTTTACTTTTGTACCCATTTGATTACATTAATGCTTCCCTTAAAACCTTACCTTTAAATCACCCATCGACCAAAAGGCTAGCTTATGCTGATAGGGATGGGTTGGGGTAATTACAATCAACCCTTTCCCTCACTTGTAGGCTTGCAAATTTGAAAAGGCCCTACAAATAGCAATCAATATTAGTTGGGATGAACTCTGTAACACCTTTTAATGACTTTAGCTTTTCTTCTACTCTTATTAATCATTGGTCATCTTTGTGTACTAGATAGGACGTTTTGTAACTCATTTATCAATAAAAGTTTCTCATTCCCTAAAAAAAATTATTAATTGGGATGAAATGACTTGGCATAAGTTGACTTCCTGTTTTGATACTATATTGAATAATGTTCAATCACAAATCAACTTAAAAACTTAGGATGATAGGTTGTGGTAAATTTAATTACATCAACTAATATTTACCCTTCTTTCATCTTCTTCTTTGAAGGTTCGAGTCTCGGCAGTTCTGTCAAATGCTCCCTATCTTCTTAATGTTGACTGTGATCACTACATTAACAATAGCAAGGCACTTAGAGAAGCTATGTGTTTCATGATGGATCCTACATCAGGGAAGAAAGTTTGTTATGTGCAGTTTCCTCAAAGATTTGATGGTATTGATCGACATGATCGATATTCAAACCGGAATGTTGTGTTCTTTGATGTATGTATCTGCTTTATTGGTTGGACAATTTACTTTAAATTTGTATATCTTATGCCTATTGAAAGCCTAATGTAAAAGTTTAATGCAGATTAACATGAAAGGATTAGATGGACTTCAAGGACCGATATATGTTGGAACGGGATGTGTTTTCCGGAGGGTTGCCCTCTATGGATTTGATGCTCCTGCCAAGAAGAAACCCCCAAGCAAAACATGCAACTGCTTGCCAAAATGGTGCTGTCTGTGTTGCGGGTCGAGAAGGAACAAGAAAGGAAAGGCTAAGGGTGAGAAAAAGAAGAAGCCAAAACACAGAGAATCCTCAAAGCAGATCCACGCACTTGAGAATATCGAGGAGGGAATCGAAGGTAACAAATCATTTCAGCAAGATGCTTGTTCTTATCATGTTATATTTTTGTGCTTTTTAAAGGGAAAAAAGAGGTAACATCCAACATGACTCGACTGATGTTTTGTTGCAGATCTAGGTGTAGAGAAAATGAGCGAGTCTCAAATAAAATTGGCGAAAAAATTCGGGCAATCTCCAGTGTTTGTTGCCTCGACCCTGTTGGAAAATGGAGGAGTTCCTCATGATGTGAGTGCTGCATCACTCCTTAGAGAAGCAGTTCAAGTCATCAGTTGTGGTTATGAAGATAAAACAGAATGGGGAAAAGAGGTCAGTTATAAATGACAATTTAACTTGTTTAAACCAATGCATTTCATGTTTGAATTCTGCATTCTTTTAGATCTAGTCTCTGAAATCTTTCAATATGGTTCAAGGTTGGGTGGATCTATGGTTCCGTGACTGAAGATATCTTGACTGGATTCAAAATGCACTGTCACGGTTGGCGGTCTGTGTACTGTATTCCCAAGAGACCCGCATTTAAAGGGTCGGCTCCTATCAATCTTTCGGATCGTCTACACCAAGTTTTGCGATGGGCTCTAGGATCCGTCGAGATACTCTTGAGCAGACACTGTCCAATATGGTATGGCTATGGAGGTGGGATGAACTGGTTGGAACGGTTTTCGTATATAAACTCAGTGGTCTATCCGTTGACCTCTATTCCATTGCTTGTTTACTGTAGTTTGCCAGCCATTTGTCTGCTCACTGGAAAATTTATTGTTCCTGAGGTAATCTCCCTCTCCTTTAGTTGTTTTTGGTTAGATTGAAATGCTTTTTGAAATAAATTAAACTGTAGCCAAGTCTCTGTTGTAGTTTTCTTGCAAAACATAATAGAAAAAAAAAGTATGATTGAATTGTAAATTATTTCATGTATTTGCTACGATGTGTTAAAAGCTTAAAGGAAAGTGTGATAGTTTTGGGCCTTAGGAATATTAAGAAATAGTATGAGGGCCTTCCTGCAATTAGTTAGAGAGTTAGTGGTTATAGATAGGGAGGGTTGCTTAGTGAGGAAGTATCTTTGAATTGTATGAGAATTAGGGCTTGAGAGATCTCGAGAGTCTACGGAGGGTCCAAGTACCTCGAATCACTTAGCTTATCGTGTATGTTCGTGATGGTTGCTAATAGATAGATCCAGATTCTATCAGAAAGGATCTTAGCCTCTGTTGTGATTACTCATTTCATCAACTAGCATTATAAAAAAAAAATTCTTTCACTTTGGGCTAGAATATTGTTTCATTTAATGCTCAATTTGGCTTGATTCTAATTTACGAACAAATTTGTGGACATTTGCAGATTAGCAATTATGCCAGTCTTATTTTCATGGCACTCTTTATTTCAATTGCTGCAACCGGGATCCTCGAGATGCAATGGGGTGGTGTCGGGATCGACGACTGGTGGAGAAATGAGCAGTTCTGGGTTATAGGAGGCGTTTCGTCGCATCTTTTTGCTCTCTTCCAAGGTCTACTCAAGGTTTTAGCTGGTGTCAGCACCAACTTCACAGTTACATCCAAAGCGGCTGATGATGGTGAATTTTCAGAGCTCTATATCTTCAAGTGGACATCATTGTTAATACCTCCCACAACCTTGTTGATCATAAACATCGTCGGTGTGATCGTCGGGATCTCCGATGCCATCAACAATGGATACGAGTCCTGGGGTCCTCTTTTTGGGAGGCTATTTTTCGCTCTTTGGGTGATCATCCACCTGTACCCCTTCTTGAAGGGATTGTTAGGGAAACAAGATCGGATACCGACGATTATTGTCGTCTGGTCCATTCTTTTAGCCTCAATCTTAACATTACTTTGGGTAAGGATCAACCCATTTGTATCCAGAGATGGTCCTGTTTTAGAAGTTTGCGGGTTGAATTGTGATTAGGAAACGAAGTCAAGACGACTATGGTTTTTGCAGGAAATTCGACTAATTTTTGTGGGGGGGAAGAAAGTTAATTGCTAGTATGATGATGTAGATAGTGGGGTTGGAGGTGAGGAATTGTTATTTGTTTTATAGATTTCTTTGATTCTTTTATTAAAATTATTCTGGTTTCTGGGTTCTTAATTAGCCTTATTTTTGTCCCATGGAATAACATGAACTTATATAATTTATTCCCTTATCAAACTCTGGGGATATGTAAAATGTGTCTCAAACTCTCATTTTTCTCATGTTCCTTGATGGATTTTTGTTAATGTAAACCCTTGACATTCTTTTTCTGTTGCTCTTTTCAATGTTGAATTGAATGCCATTTGAATTTTAGCTTTGAATGTGAAAATGTGCAAAATTTCTATTGAAATTTTAGGGTTTAAAAATTTTTATGTAGCTCTAAATTTTCAAACACTAAAAAATGAGATTCAACAAAAATGCCAAGGAAATCCTAAATTTTACGTAAGCTAGTGAATAGTGAAAGTTACAAAATGGTCAATTACTTGTGGTCAATTAGCATGAGCAATCTTGTCAAAAGGGGCTTAAAGAACAAAAAAAAGTTCGAGTTTAATTTATAGTGGTCACTTATCTAGATTTAATGTATTATGAATTTTTTTTGTATATCAATATATTGTAGGATCATAAGGTATGTTCCGTTAGAATAATCGAAATGCATATAAGTTGACCTGACGACTCATAAATATATGTATAAAAAAGTTACAAAATAGTGGTAGCATAGTGATAGCTGGCCTTCATTATAAGGCAATATAAGACAATATAAGTTGTAGAATCAATAAGTTCTTCGAAAGGAATGACAAGAGTCGTCGACGAGTATTGTTTCTCTCCAGCCACCATTTCTAAGCAGATGATCCGTAAGCACATATTCTATAAAGCTCGAACTTCCCTTGGTTGGGTAGCGATCGAACCAATCTCAGCAAACAAACAATCCCAGAACTGAATGCAAACGAACAGATGGTAAAGATAAGTCCCAAGCCTTTGAAACTGAGTTCCAAAAGCTGCAGATTGGACCATCTTTTTTCATGGAAATATTTTCACCTGGCTGACAATTGTTTCATACTTGTATTATTACTGTCGCTTTTCTCGAATTCGGGCAGAAGAATTCTCGTCCTCATTTCGGCGTTTACATTGTCCATGTCCAAGATGAAAGCTTTATGTTTCTTTTGTCATAGGTTTGGTGAGAAAAGAAATTTAGACTGCATGTTTTGATTGTGGAAATGAAGAATCTTTCAAAGTTGTGTGAAATTATTAACATTAGAATATAGATACATTTTTGTATTGTATGGTTATAGTCCAGTCTCGTAAAAATGTCAAATCAAATGAAAAATCAGCTCAAGAAAGAAAGAAAAAAAAAAAAAAAAAAAAAAACTTTGTGTACATCAAGCTAAGCTTGGGTAGGTTGAATTAGAGGTCAACTTTCTTTAACTGTTATTCATAGGTTTTCTTAAACATCTGCTGCCAACAAACATTAAGAGCAACATACACATATGCAAATGTACAAGTGAGAATGAGGATATATATATATAAAAGAGGGGACCACAAACCTATATAAAGCATACTTGTTAGAGGTGATTACTGTTTGGTTTCTGTCGAATTTGTGCTAAACCGACAACTGAATCGACATCTTTGATTTTTAACAATTATATCCGAACTAATAACCAATAAAGCACAAAACTATTGGATCGGTTTCATTTGGTTTGGTTCGGTTAGATTTTGGTTGAATTTTAGTTTTAGCATTATATTAAAAAAATAAAAATTAAACGAATTAATGAACTTTTTTTTAGATAAAAAATAATTTCATTATAAATATGATAAGTAAAATAAAAAAAAAGTAAAGCTGGAGAAAATTAGTTGAAAATATATTGACATTTAAAGGATGGATATTTACAAATCATTCACTCTAGATTTATATTTATTGATCTTCAAGACTTTGAGACATCTTCTAAATAATGTAAGGAATATAATTTTATAGAATTATGTGTGTATTTATATATATATGTTCGGTTCGTTTTTATTGATTTTTTAAAATGAAAACCAAATATAACCAATATTTTCATTTTTTTCAAATTAGAAACCAATAAGTGCAATTTTGTGCTAAAAAATCGAACCAATCCATTGAATCTGTTCGGTTCGATTCTATTTTTTGATTTTTTGTTGCATCCATAGTACTCGTAATTATGGAGTTGAATTGGATTATAATCAATTAAGCCAAAACCATGTAATTTTTTTATTGACTTTAAAAAATAATAATAATAATAATTTCAACCACATTTAATCTTACATAATTGAATTTAACCTTTTGAACTATTTTTAATGGGTTATTCAACAAGCTAGATAGAGTCTAAGAAAGAAAAATAGTCAACGAGATTCGAGAGTTAGGCTTTCATCAAATAAACAAAAATATGTTTATTTATATTATAAAAAGAAAAAAATTCTAGTTAATATTGTATTATTGTACACTAACTCACTTTGTGAAAACTACAAATTTAAATCGTATAAAAAATTACAATTTTAGATGTAAGTACCAATAAAAGTACAGTTTAAGTAATATAAGATATGTGTTTATGATAGGATCAAATTGTTGTTAAACAAAACTAAAATAATTTATCCATTTTTTTGTCTCTCATAGAGAATCAGCTTTTTTCTTTTTCTTTTTATGACTATGAAAAAAAAATATAACTTTCTCAAATTTAAGAGATATAAATAAAGCTTTTTTTACAGTATATAATAAAGTCTTCAAACTTTAGAAAGGGTAGAATTTTAAGCATTAAAATGAAAACACATAAAAATGGAAGTAACCAAGCTAAGAAATTGAATGGTAATTTCCCTTGGAGGAAATACTAAAAAATAATGGCGTGATGGTTTCATTGTTTGGTTGTTAATTAATTCAATACCAGCGTCATAGATTCGATCGTGAGAATTGATATTTGTCTCCCTTCTTGGATATGTACTTAATAAAAGAAAACTAAAAAACAATAAATTATCAAGACAAGAAAAAAAAAACTCAAAGCGTTATTAAATCAGAAGTCAAAGTCATCATCTTTTTATTCATCCAATTTTTTTTAAGACGTTATTCATCCAAATTAAGCCTTAAAAGAAAAAACATCAAACACACGAATTTGACAATTTTCACTAATTGCAAAATGAAGTTAAGCTGATTTCAAAAAAGAAAAAGAAAAAAGAAAAAAAAAAAAAGAAAAAGGAAAAAAAAGGTAGAAAGAAATGGTAAATTTGAATTCTTAACTTTTAAATATTGTTGTTGCACCTCCAAATAATCACAGCCGTTAGATTCAAATTTGACGTGCATCCCACGGCTTACACTTCCTCCAATTACCTTGTATAGTTGGTGGAGTATGATCCTAAAATGAGATTGCATGCAGTGGATTCTGACTCCTGTGAACGCTTGATGAGTCAAATCCCATAAAAAGAGATGCCTTCTTCTCCCCTTGAAAAAACCATTTTTATTTATTTTGTTACCATTTTAAGACAAATTTATTCAATGCTTTTATAAAATGACAATCTTCACTTTGAAATTACACAGAATTGTGGGTGGTTTGAAAGGTATACTAAACATTTTGAAAAATACTTAAGGTAGTTAAAATTTTAAAATTTTTAATTGATTTTAGGTAATTTAGTGAAAGTTGTCTATTTTAACTATCACTTTTTTTTTAAAGAAATATTTTACTTACTAGAATTTTGCCCATTTTTTTGCCTATTTCAATTCTGCTCTTCGCCGTCTCTTAATTGAAAATTGTTTATGGTACTAATTGAAGAATGTTTGTGACATTGATTGAATATTATATGTTGTGCCTTTCATCAAATGCATGAATTTTTTTTCATCTTTTTGCTAGGCCTACCCTTGCTATGCACGAATTTCTTCTAAAATTTTATTATTCATAAATTATGTTGTTATTATCATACATGAAAAATCCCCTTACGTAGAAAACAGGGATGACAAAAGACTTGTGGGATGAATTCCCAATCCCTAACCAAGTAAAGAAATCTCGATTTGACGAAGCATAGGTAAGGAAAATTTAATCCATTAAATAGAGATTCTAAATTCAATCAATCTAAAAAAGTTTTCAATTTTAATTAATAGGTAGATAAGACCAAAGCATAAAATCAAACTTAAGCAAAACCTTCAACTCAAAGAAAGAAGAAATTTTGACTAAAAGCTCATCTCGCTCGAGTGTAAAGAAGTTGAGATTAATGTGAGTAATTTTTTTTATCGATAAAAACATAATTCAATTAACATAAAATATGTTTACGATTAAGAAGTAGTGTATTAGCTCAAAGAAATATAAATTAAATTTATGAAAGAAAAAAGAATCCAACTAAAAAAAAAAAGAAGAGAGATTTTGTTTTAAGAGATGATATGTTTTATGAATTTGCAATGACATAGTAGGTCCAAAGAAGTCAACAATTTATCATTTAAATAAAAGAAAACAAACAGCCTAGAGAACCCACAAACACATTGTGTATAATAGAATCTGAAGTTGCAAAAAATGAAAATTCTATTTTTCTGAAATTTTCACATCTTTTTGCAAATTTCTTCTAAAGTTTATTTCTCTCTCCTCCCTTTATTATTTCTCTTTTGCAAAACTCATTTGTTTTTGTTTTTGTTGTTTTTTTTTTTTTTTTTCAATTTTCATTTTTATTGTCTCAACGTGAGATTTTCAACCACTTTAAAGAGTTTACACACAAACAACATAGGAACAAATTTAAAAGTGACTATTTTGATAGCACACTTTATTCTCTCCCTAAAGTTGAAAATTTTCTCTTTTTATTACTTTTTTCTGGGGTTTTTATGGAAGAACTATCGCTGTCGAGTTCGAAGAACTCAGAGGAGGTATTGGGTGCAGCGAAGCAGTTGATGCAGCTGAGCGGCGGCAGCGACAGCGACAACAATAGTAGCAATGTCGTCACGGTCGAGAATACGAAGGATAACGGCGGCGAGGAGGAGGAGGTTGATCAGAAGAGATGCCAAATTGAGACGTTGGTTTGGTTAAAAATTGAAGAGATTTTTGGGAAAGATGATGGTGATGAAGAACAACAAGATTATGGTTTGATTTTTTGTCCCAAGAAGAGACGATTTCGATCCATTCGAAGTATTTATATGAACACTATACCTATTGTTAATGGTAGATTCTCCGGCAACGGGATCGCCCAAACTTGAAGATGGTGGCGATAGCGATGCCGATACCAAAGTGATATGATTTTTTTATATGTGTGAATGTTCGGGTCAGTTTATCCACATCTCGAATTCTCATGAGACATACCATCCTACAACTTTTAGATGGGAAAGAAATTCATAAGAAATTAATTTGTAGGTAGGTGACCATTGATCGAGCCCAAAACACACTCTTCGATTTCTTTATGTTTTTTTTTACCATCCGGCTATTTTATGGCTTCTTTAGTTCAAACAAGGCTGAAATCAGTCGATGGTTTATTTAAATATTTTCCATTTTTGTTGGGTTATATGTTCAAAATTTTCTCAACTGGTAAAGATTTGAATATTTAATTTTAAATTGTAATATTTTAATTAATTGAGCTATATTTATGTATTAGTTCGAGATAATAGAATTTAGTATGTGTTTTTGGTTTTGGAGATGAAAATTATAAGCTTTATGTGTTTGTTTATGGATATAAGTTTGAGGATTAATGGTAGGAGTTTATATTACAATATGGTTGAATGAATGGAATAAATAGAACAGAATTCCAAGTACACTGTCATTCGAAGAAAGTTCTTGTAAAATAAAAATTAAAAAAAAAATTCCACAAATGGAAAAATTATCTAACTTTTTATTCGAAGGCAACTGTTGATCCAGGTGCTCTTGTTTGAAGTAATTAATAAGTTATTAGGAATTTGATTTTATAACTACTCTTTAAACAATCACATTCAAACGAGCTAATGCAATCACTTAGAATAATCATCTATTTTTAATTATTCATTTCTAACCATTTAAAATAATCATTCATTTCTAACCACATCCAAACGAGCTATTAACTACAATTCCTCTACAAAAACTATAATTCAAACGAGTTATTAACTGCAACTCCTCTACAAATAAGCTATCACTAAAACTTACATTTCTAATTACTCAAAATGATCCCTTATTTATAATCACTCAAAATAATCTCTTGTTTATAATCACTCAAAATAATCTCTCTACATTCAAACCCCTTCCAAACTTTTTTTTATATAAATTAACTTATGTTTAAAAAGAACTATACTCTTTTTTTTTTCTTTTTTTTTTTTTATGGTAGATATCTCGTATATTTTGATGTTTTATTGTGTTAAAAAAATAAATAAAAGTTATGTTATTGGCATTTTAGTGTTGAGTAAATAAGGCTTTAAATGTTCTTTGTAGACTTAGAAACAATCAATCATTTTCACCTTACAAAACATATGCCACAATATACACATTGGACACATTTATGGAAAGAGCAAAACTAAGTATCTTGTTTATATTTACGGACACATGAGTCACATAATTTTATTATTTACTTTTAAAAATGTTAAATCAATTTTTTCATCAAATATTTTTCTTTCTATTAGTCAAAAAATATGTCGTTCGTGTGCTGGCAAGTAAAGAGACCATACTTACCAACAAGTATGTAAGTTTTTGCTCCTATGAAAAAGCTATTTTATAAGAGAATGGTAGACTTTTTTTTTCCTTTTTTGAATAAACTTTCGTATAATTTACATAATTAAGCTCAAGGAGGCATTTAAAGTCCGATTATTATTATTATTATTTTTTTTGAACCCTTTCGAGATACCACAAAATGGGCAAAACTTTGTAAAAGCCTCGAACGTGAAAATTAAGTAAATAATAGAGAAAAATATACTTTTTTGGTCATTGAATTGCAACTTGTCAATGTGTTCCAAAATCACACTTTTACTCTTTAACATTTCAAGAATTAAGGAAAGTTTAAGTACCTTCGATTACTTAATTTATCGTGTATTTCCTGTTTATTTTTTATATTCATGACTGGCCTGATCCTATAACATTTTAATGTAAAAAAAAATTCATAAGAAATTAACTTTTAGGTAGGTGGCTACCATAAATTAAATTCATCACCTTAACCACTTCAAAATCCTTTTTGACCATTTGTGCCACTTTATGATGGTTCGTGTATTTCCTTTATGGTTTCCATATCAATAACAATTCCATTCACTTTTTGATGAAAAAAATATAGATTAGTAGATTAGCATGCAAGTCCATTTAAGAATGAAAGAATGTACTGCAGCTACACAACTAACTCCTAATGAAAAGAGAATATGAAAAAGAAAAGAAAAAACTAATTTACATTCATTGAAGTTAATTAGGAGCTATGAAAATTTTCCTACCTCAAACTATAGAAACTAAAACTCCTACTCCGTGGTAGCAATTTACGATCTTGAAAAATGAAAAGAGAAGAAAAACACAAGAAAACCACCAAATATCGAGGCCATCAGGCAAAATGCAACCATTTGCCTATCATGCAGCTGCTGCTTGCACCGGACCATCTGCGCGATAATAACCACCACGACCACGAGCCCTCCCCCTGCCACGACCACGACCACACCCTACATAACCTTCAGAAAACATATAAATCAACCAAATGTGCACTTCAACAAGAATGGTCATACTATAATGGAAATAAATGAGTAGCAGCAAGGACACAACAGTACTAATCGAGAGTTCGACAGCAATGAAGCTGTAACACAACTGTGCTTTTCTACTTATACTTCTGAATTTCTTTTTTTTTTTGGAAACCAGCCCAGGATAACCACGCCCGTCCCTAGGCCAGGTACTGGAGACATAGGAGGTGTCTAGGTGAGTCTTGAACCTAAGACCTTGAGAGAAGCACACTTTCAAAGCCAAAGCCTTCAACCATTGTGTCATCCCTCGGGGACCATACTTTTGAATTACTACTTGAAAAGATCCAAAAGCTAGGGTGTGTTTGGGGCACCGATTATGTAATTGTAGACAAATTGTTATGATAAACGGTGGGTTATAATAAAAGTGTTTGAGGTGTAGGTTATTATAAGAGGATTATGATAAACAGTGTTTGAGGTGTAGGTTATTGTAAAAAAAGTTATGAAAATTTTTTCACAATTTTTTTTTAGTTACTTAACTCTAAATTAAAAAAGTTAACAACTAATTAATAAATTTATAATTAATATTAAACATAATAAAAAAATGAAAAAAATGAATATTTATTATCGGAGATATTGAATGAGTAATGTCACAAGAGAGTCTCGAACCCGAGACCTTGAAGAGAACATACCCTTAAAGTCCAAGTTTTCAACCACTGCGCCACCCCTTAGGGACATTTTTTTTTTTTTTTTCATATTCTATTTCACTTATATATTGATGTAGTTATGTATTAGAAATTAATTTTTTAAGTTAATATCG
>JBBMKA010000026.1:9397492-9412666 GCA_037833695.1 Sechiopsis laciniata | reverse complement strand
TAACCTAAACTCATTTGATAACCATTTGATTATTTATTTTTTATTTTTAAAATTTAAGCTTACAATAGCTATTTTACCATATGTTTTTTCTTACTTGAATATCTATATCTTATCTATAATTGTAGAAACCAAACTAAAATTTCGAAACAAAAAAAAATAACTTCTAAAAATTTATTTTTATTTTTGAAAGTTAATTAGCATTCTCATACTTTTTAAAGGAAAGATTAATAGATTATAAGAAATGTGGAACACATTGTATAAAATTTAAATAAAAATAAATTTAAATTTTAAAAACCAAATGATTGTCAAACGAAACCCTAATAATTGGCTCCATTAATAATTGTAAATTACAAGTTTGAATCTTCATTCACTCAAATATTGTTAAAAAATAATTTTAAGAAATAATAATACTTTTATGTAGCCGAAAGCATTAGTTTATCAGTGACAATAGTCGAATATGTATAAGTTGGTTCGAAACAATCACATATTGCAATTAAGAGTAAAATTACAAAACGAAAATTTTCATTTTCAATCGATGTATAGAGAACTCATCAATTACAAACCATCTATTGAAAATAAGTTTTAAAATTAAATAAGAACCAACGTGATGACTGGATAAGCAGTTGAAGTTCCAAATACAGAAAGGAATTAGGGCACTTAATGAACAATAATAACTAACGTTTATAAACTAATAATCTCTAAATCATACCACATTTCACAATTCATATCCTATACTTGCAAAAAGAGTTTTAATTTGTGTAAGATAATCTCTTTATGCTTAACAGACATATGTTGAAAAGAGCACTTCAAAATCAGGACATGTAAATAAATGAACTTAAAAAATGCATAGCAATACATATTGAAAGAAAGCAGCTCCACAAGTCAACACACTAAATGCATCCAAGTCAACAGAATGTATTCACTTGACAATAATGTTTATATAGTGCAGAAATTAAGAACAGGTACACCAACATCCACCACCATGAAGAACAGAACGTTTCACTTTTCTAAGAAGATAATTGACTCAATTTTAACCTGTACTTCTACAACCAACTATTACAGAAAGGAGAGAGAGAGATTACACATTGAAGGGAGGCAGCATCCAAGAAAAATATATCAAGCAGGGATGTCAACAGTATTCAAGCTTCCATAAACTTGGCTTCATACACCTGTGGTTGCTGCAACACAGAACAAGATGATATAATTAAGAAGCTGAAACTAAGAAATCTAGGTGTACAGTCTTAAAAGGATATACAGGTCCATTGACTTTAGAGAATTAAAAGGTGATGAGTTCAATCCATAGTAGTCATCGACTTGAAAATTAATTTATTACAAGTTTTCTTGACTTCTAAATGTTATAGGGTAAGACAGTATGTCTCATAAGGTGTGGCCCGGACACTCACGAATATCAGAAAATATATAAACTAGTAGAGAGGTTTTTTTATAACAAACCATGAACAAGACTGAAATCTGTTTGCCAGCAAACCATCTCAAGTGCATTGCACGTTGAGCACTTGCAGCAGCTTCCACGGTATCATATTGCAGATACACACATCCAGCGCTGTTCCTGCACAATGTAAAATAATAAAAAAGGAAAAAACGATGAAATTGAAAAATTCTGCATAAACAAACATCTATTTAATCATACAATAACGCAAACTTGGAATGTTGCATTCTTCGATATAAGGTGTAGTACATCACACAATAACAAGTTTTTAGAAGCTACTTTTTTTTGTTTCCAAATTTTAATTTGGTTTTTAAGAACCTAGGTACGATGTAGATACCAAAGTAAAAAAAACCATAGAAGGAAGTATTTGTTGTAGGCTTAAATTTCAAAAAAAAAAACCAAAAATAAAATGGTTATCAAACGGGCTTTAACTTCCCAAACATAACTTCTACATATGTTAACAGTACTAACAACCGCAAGTTGCCACCTTGGATTGACTAAGTGAAGCTGCTTACAGCCAAAGAGGAGTAACACTTCAATTAAGATAGATAGCAGATTAATCTTTTATTAATCATGATCAGAAATTGCGTTCTAATTTCAGAAGAATAAAAGACCAAGAGTCTTATTATTCAAAAAGGGTCAATGATCACTCAAAGACAACAGAAAGCAAAACAACAATCACCCTTCTATCATTTATTTAATTGTTAAATGATTTTTTTGTGGATAAGAAACAATTTCATTATAAATATGAAATTAGTTTAATGATTAATTTGCAAACGTTCGTATATATGTACGTATGGAAAAAGTTGTCAGTCGAGTATGGTTATTATAAATTTTTAATAAATAATAATACGGGGCTAGTTTAGCCGTAGGATAGATAGCCCTTTTCGTAACCATCCTAAAATTAAATAGGGAAAAAAAGATTCTCCCATCCACGGAGGCATAAGTAATTTTTTTCCATCCCTATTCCGGAAGTATCTGCAAATGAGGATCCAAGATCCAAGTCAATGCCCCAACAAGCAATGAAACAAATTAAAAAAAGACGTGAACAGGGGACAACATCATGTTTACTTTAAGCATTGTAGCCATAAAATATGACTTGAGTAGAAAGCAGAATGATAAGTTCTAACCAATTAATAATAATAACAATAAATTTCCACTTGATCATATGTGAAGTTACTATGATTAGGGGGGGCAAGATAATAAATACTTACTTGTCCACATATATATGTTTAACACGACCGTATTTAGAACACTCCTCTTCAACATCTTCTTTGATTTCCAAGTCAAAGTCTGGTGCTGTCTGCAAGATGATTTTTTCAAAAATAAATAATCCACCTTAAAAGATGAGAACAAAAACTACAAGTATTCAGTACCTCTGTCGATGGATCAAACATGTTTTTCAGTAGTAAACATTCACTGGGACTTCCAACAGCTTGTAAAACGGGTGGAGTAAAAGTTGATGGAAGTACTGGTGCACCAACTGGAGCTTGACCATTTAGAGGCAGATTTGGGGCTGATCCATTCAACACTGGAGCTCCAAGAGATCCTGCAATACTGAAACAATGAAGAAACAACCATGAAGAAGCTAACTTGCGTTGATCCGATATTTCTTTCTTAAAGAAAAACAAATACATCAGGAGACAGAAGTACAAAAGAGGAAAAACAAGACATCTTGAAACATGCTGAAGTGACCTAAAGCTTAGGAATAATTGGCATGTGACATGTCATTACCCTCGACCAAGAAGTCATAGGTTCAAATAACTCAATTTTATTGAACTAAAAAAAAAGACATTTTGCAACATAATCACATCAAGGGAGACTTACCTAGTAGCAATGCCAGTGCGGTCAAGCTTCTGCATAAGCAGTGCTCTTGATTGAGCATTCAATGACTGCAATTAGAAGTTACAATTAGCAAACATCTTGTTCTAATAGTAAATGACTATTTTATTAATGTAATGAAATATACAGAAGACTGAAAAGGGAACTACGCTAAAAGAATTATAAAAAGATATCCATTTTCAATCGTAAATAAAAAAAATATATATATATATATACACCAACCAGACCGCCCCCTTCATCATCATCAAGGTCATTAGATTTTGCAACATTTTCTTGTGCTCCAATGTGATCTGTAACCGATGAAACCTGCACAAACAGTATTGTGAACGAAGCAAAGAATGTCACTGTTATTCAAAGATGCAAAGATATATTGGGAATAAACACAAGTCAAAATCTAAAAGGTTAGAGTAGAAGACTACCTTGATAGTTCGGCCAGCAATTTCTAATTTCCCATTCAAGCTTTGAGCTGCCTTTGCATGCTCTAGATGTGCAAACTGGAAACAACTCAAACATTACGACAGATCAATATGAAACTATGGACCATGGTACATGGTACATAGTATATCAAAAACTTACAAAAATGTTAATAAATGATTACCCACTTGAACAAATCCAAAACCCTTGCAGTGACCTGACTCAAGGTCAAGAGGTAGTTGCACAAGCTCCACAGGACCAAATGCTTCAAAAATCTAATAGGAAAAGAAATTATACTGTTAGACCTTCAATCCAGAAGGTTTATTCGATGAAAGGAAAACCATAATGTGGTTGTTGTTGTTCCAAACATTACAAGATTCGGTTTTAGTTGGTTTCATTGTTTTAAATAGGGAGGTTCTAACCCAATTAGTCAGTCAGTTATGTTGTTTCGGTTTTTGTTTATGAACGTGTTTCATAAACAGAATGCATTTATGTGTACTTTATCTGTTAGCTGCTGATAAGATTGATCACCCTCTAAATTATTTGTTCTTAGTACCTCTCTAAGGTGAGTCTCAGTCATGTTAAAATGTAGATTTCCAACATAAAGCTTCCTGTCCACTGCTCCATATGGTCCTGTACCAGAGGCGCCTGTAGCATTTGATTGAACGAGATTCTTTTCAGCCTCTGAAGGTTTAACCATTACAGGTTGGCCAAAAAGTAGTTGACCAGAGAGGGCAATGGCCATGGGCACAGACATTGCATCGTAAAATTCAACATACCTGCAGTTAAATCAATGCCTCAAAGTAAAATTATTAGAACATGAGACATCAAAAATAAGAAACAAAACTGGAAAAGTAAAAGATAAACAAAATACACCAGTGCAGAGACCTCTAAGTGTCTTCTGACTGATTTAATTGCCAGGTCAGTTCATCAAATGAAAAGCCAACAGAGTGTTCTTAAAAATTTAAGCCACACTAAGGCCCAATAGCCTATTTTGGGTAGGTGCAAGGCACAAAAAAGTGCAGTTTTTTTTAATGTTAAGCATGCTATACATAAGAACATTCATAAAGAAGATAAAGCATAAATTGAATGAGAAATTGAGAATGTTAAAAAAAAGAACTCCAAGAGTTAGTAAATGTTATTTTTTAGATAATAAAGAACAATAAAACCATTAACGCAAGGATTTTTGCATTTAGGGTTAGGAAAACTTATTTTTTTACAAATAATACGAAATAGTGCGCGCCTTTCTACCTTAGACGCTCAAGGCGCAAGACAAGGTGCTAGACGTGCGCCATGAGCGTAGGTGGGAGCCTGAGTGAATTTTAAAATACTTAACACAAAACTAAATAGCAGATGACCAGCTTAAGACGTAAACTTGAGGGAAGGGATTGTATGGTAACTATTCAAGTATTAATCACCCTTTCTAACCTTTTCAATGAGCATATTTACATAAACAAATTAATCCCCAAAAAAATCATCATTGACAATCAATTGGCATTAAGTACTATGAAGAAGTAGAGATGCCCCATATTCATAAGACCAATTTTCTCTTTTCTTATTATTTTAATAATAGACCCAAAAGAACACTTTTGGCAGAGCCTTTCGGAATTCTTTCCAAATACAGGAACAATGGAAGTAGATGGTACACAGCCAACCATGTTCATTTTAATAGTGTTACAATTCAAGGTCTGAAAGTTAATTTGAACTAAGAAAATTTTATAATGCAAACAAATGAATCTAAAACCAAGACCAGAGATAACAGGGTCATAGGAGTTAGGAGTGTTTCTTATCTGCACAAAAACATAGAGGAGAAGAATTAGGAGTACGATGGGGAAAACAACAAAGGAAACCTCAGGTTTTTGTTATCTACCTTGAACAAACAGCATGAATTGATTAAACATGACTGCATTGTATTCCCACCATCCCTCATCATTATCGCATTGCTAGTTCATTTAAAAATACAATTAAACTTGATACTTGAAAACTACTCTGTGAATAACCATATTAACAAGATGACATGCATACAGTAAAAATATTGCTCATCCCAAGATCACATACCCAACTCCTTTTGACCGTCTAGAATTCCTGTCCATGATCAGCCGGACATCCCTAACCTGCAATACAAGGAACAATGGAGAGGGTTATTTAGGAAGCCAGCAAAGAGAAAAGCAATAGAGGTTTCCATTTTTTACACCCGAGGCAAAGCACCATTTGGCCATCAATGAGATGGCAACAGAACTCATATGCATTTTCACTCACCCCATATAAACAGAATGTTGAGATAGAAGAAATTGATTATAGTTTCGAAACTGAAGGCAGAGGAACAGTAACTGCAATATGAAGCAAATCTATCTCAATATCTATGCAATCATAACGGTTGTAGCAATAATATTGCAACAAAAATGCTTCTTTTCTAATACATGCTACAGCGGTGAACAAGTACAAGGGGCATGACACATGTAAATTATATAGATGGAGTATGACTGCTAATACCTTTAATAGTTAATTATCACCAAAAGAAAAAAAAACAATTAAATACTTCTCTCCGGTGACAAGTTTACTATACCTTTCCCGCTTTTGAAAAGAATTCGTAAACATCTCTCTCAGTGGCCTTCAAAGGCATCTGTACAAAGATTATAGAGGATAACAAAAATGATAAGCAAAATATAAACAGAAGCATGAAAGGTAAGGAAAATAACAGAGAAAAACCAACAACCTGATAAGCAAATACTGTTCGTTGATCCCTCTCAGGATCAGCCTCTGGCTCCACCATGTCTTTTTTGTCCTTCATCCTCCTGCCATTAACACACCCAAAGCGGGAAAGGTATTTGAAACTTATTACTGGAGAGTAGTAATTATCAGCAAAAGAAAAAATAAACAATAAAATACTTCTCTCCTCTCATGACCCCTATTCTCAGGGAAGATAGTCATGGCAGAGAAAGACGATCATGCAGCGAGAAAGCTTCCCAAGAGAGAAGACCCAGAGAAAAAGAAAACTTGTTCGCGTCAATAAGGGAGAGTTTAGAGAGAGGGAGAAGTTGAACAAGATGGAGGGGTTGCGTCAGGATTAAATTCCACCTCCTGGATACTGCCAGCATGCAGTGCAGTGCAGCGCAGCGCCGTAACAGGAAAGGAGTTGAGATTGAGTTAGGGTTTTTTCTTTGGGAGAGTATAGAGAGAGAAGCTTTTTCAAAAATCCTTTGAACGAAAGTATGTCTTAAATGTTGTTGATGGTCGAATACTTTTTGAATGAAGGACACAATAGTATATCCGTCCCAATAAAACCGTTTATCTTAGATAATGACCCCAAAATTCCAAATTACTTTGGCATCACAGAAACCTCCAATGAAAAAGAGTTTCGCCTTTGCCTACAAAGAAGCTATGTTGTGGCATTTGGGTGGATAAGATATACAACAAAAAGGGTGCAGAAATGGCCAAGCTAGGTAAAAAAAAACGGTGGCTTAAACAAGCCTATTATACTTAAGGGCGTGGATAGAGAATGGTGGTGACGGTTGAGGCTCATTTTCTACAATACTATTTTCTTTATTTTATTTGTTTGAATGGTTTCTCCCCTTCCATTGGGAGTTCGTATCCTTCATCTTCCTACCTTTTCAAAAACAACGAGTAACAAGCGGATATAACAACTTATACAAGCACCACCCATCAGTCAAAGGTAAAGCTATCAAGATCACAGTTCAACGAACAATGAACAATTACCTGCTTTCTCTGACATCAACAGCTTCACGTTCTCGCTCCCGAACAGACCGACTCCGGCTTCGCCTCGATCTTTCTTCTTCCCTCTCCCTCTCCCTCCTCTCCCTCCCACTCCTTTCTCTCTCTTTCTCCTTCTCTCTCTCCCTATCCCTCTCCTTGTCCTTTCTATCCCTATCTCTCTCTCTGTCCTTCTCCTTAGGCCTCTCTCTATCTCTCTCTTTTTCCCTTCTATCCTTATGTCTGTCTCTATCTCTCTCCTCTCTATCTCTATCCCTTTCCTTCTCACTGCTACCCCTATCTCTCCCACGGTTCCTTTCTCTATCCCTCTCTTTTCCCCCATCCGTTTCCTCCTCTCTATCTCTCCGGTGCCGATCCCGCCCTCGGCCGGACTGATCCCTATCCTCCTTCCCGTTTTCATGCTCGCTTCTCGACCTCTTGACCTTCACCTCCTCGTCCTCACGGCCACCGGAGCCAGCCTCCTCGTCTACATCTCTCTTTCGGCTGCTCTTCTCGTTCCTCTCACTGTCGCTCTTCTTCGCCTTCTTCGAATCCCTGTCGTCCTGTTCCTCCACGGCTTTCTCCAAGTAATCGTACTCGTCGAAGTCCATCGAATCTTCGGAAATTCACCGGTCCTGCGAAACGGAGGCTTGAGATCTCGCCGGAATAAACTCAGCGAAGCTCGCCGGGACGGGATTTCGATCGATTGGAAATTCTAGGGTTTTTTTAGGGGTTTCTGAGAGAGGGACTATTTGGTTGGCTTGGAGTTCTCAAATAATCCGCGAGTGAACGACTTCCGTTTGTATTTAAATGGATGAAAAACACATCAGATTTTTTTTTTTTTTTTTTTAGAAAACACTAAAAAAAAACACACACACACATCGGATTTGGTAATTGAACAAAGTGAAAAAATACGTTTTTATCTCGTCTAGTTTTAAAATTCAATATTAATCACTTCTTTTTTTATCATTTTTATTCTTTGAGATAATCATCAATTATATAAAATGAAATCGACTAAAATTATGATCAGATTAGTTTTGGATTATTAATGATTTTAGTTTTTAAGTAGATTTAATTTATTTTAAAATTTAAATTAGTTTAAAAATAAAATAATTAAAAGTAATTATTCTTGAAATATAGAGATAAAACTATTCCATTTGTAATATTGATGAAATTGAAACTAAATTTGAATAGTAGGAACTGACAATTTTGAATATATATATATATATATATATGGTTTGTGAAAATTAGAGTATAACGCATAAATAAGTAAATGCAATAAGATATTAGTTATACTATATTTTTGTTTGAACTCCTTTATTAATTACTATTAATAAGTAACTGCAATAAGATATTAATTACTATATTAATTAGTTTCACCTTTTTTATTGTGGAATGAACTTTTTTCCTATACAATTTTTTCATGAAATGGAGCCAGGGTAGTAGAAACAAATATAACCCTTTTCTCCCATTCTCTACTTTCAATTTTTTGGTAAATGTCAAAACCAGTTTACGCGCAGCTTAACTCTTCCCATAAGACAAATCATTAACCTACATTTGGATGTCAATGAAACCAGTAAAAAACTATTTTTAATGGACTGTTTCATTTAACCTATTTCGTACGAGAAAGAGCAGCTAACAGTAGAACAAGAGAGAGTTCTTATGAAAATTTCTACCATTACAATGATGATGCAACAAACACGCCCAATGAGCACCTGAATATGCAAACACATTAATCAATGTAGAGCTCATTAACAAGAACCATCATTTATGACTCACTTGTATAACACAAATTCAATGATTGCCAAATGGGTCACCTCCCAAACAAGCCTTTCTTTCTCAAGTACAGCCTATGAAGTTTACTATTACAATTTCCATACTATTTACAAGACAAGAAACTGCTCATATAATTACCAATGATCTCTCCTCTGCTGCACACCATCACTTTAGTTTGTTCAAAGTTATTCCACCAGCCTGTCGATCGACTCCCTCCGAATGAATAATAATTTGCGGCATCGTCATACCGCCATAAACTATAATCTCTGCACAATTACCAAAAACACGAGATGAAAAGAAAATAGGTGGAATGAAGTTTTGATATAGGTAAGGCTAAGTGATAATATCTTTCCCATTCATCTCTCTTCTCTTGCTGCAAGAGGTTTTTAAATGTAAACTCACGTGTGCAGTTTCAAGAAGTAAAATCATAGTTGTCCGTCACGTTAGATTAGTGTTTGGCAAATTATTCTCAATATTTTATTTTGTTGATAATCGGGAATTGGAGTTGTACTCCACTACATACCTAGAGCACTCGTGCCCGTCCTAAGACCCAAACCTGAGAGACAACAACAAATTTTACAATTAAGCTCACTTGTAGGGTTTGGATTTGAAACCTCCGAAAGAGTATACCATAGAGACCCTAAGCTTCTACCAATGAGGCCGCCCCTTGGAGACAGAGACCATTCTAACTTTGATGCAAATATAGCACAACTTATCTGAGGTTAAACAAACCAGTAGTTCAATGCATTCAACTAACTACTCTCTGGAATAAAATTTTACAGCATTATCTTATTCACTAAAAATAATGAAAGCCTTTGTTATAAAAACAGACGAACAAATCTTTTTTGTGTGGTTTGTTGGCATGAAAACACTACATAGCTCTTCATCTTCACTCTCCCTCTGCAATGAAAATCAATAACTATAATTTATAAGATTACCTAAAACAGCCAACAACAGCAGTATCTCAGCAGCATTAGTGTACTCTCAATGACCATGAGGTCATGGGTTCGAATCCCCCCAACTCAATTATTGTAATCTCAAAAAAAAAAAAAAACAAAAACAAAACAAAGAAACAGCATAAAGTAAATTCCCAACCCATCAACTTAATTAAACTTTTCGGTTGATTGATGGTTTAACATAATTCAATAAAGAACTATTACAGATAATCATCTAAATTAAATTATTAAAGTTTTTTTTTTTTTTGAACAAGAGACATTTTTTTAATTCAACAATATTAGAGGGTGGAGGACTTCAACTCTTAACATCTGGATTGTAAGTTCACACATCATGTTAGTTGGCTCTTGTTAGCAACAAGAGACAAACTCATTGATATATGAAAAGGTAAAAAAGAAAGAATAAAGGGAAAAGAAACTTATAAAACAACGAATAAAAATGGAATTTCTTCAGTCTTTAGAGTGTTCATTTTTTGTTTATTCACTATAAATCATAAGTTGATCCATGAATCTAGTAAACACGTGCATTTTCAACACCATATCCGTCATAAAGCTAACAATCATCAGATATCACATTAATTTGTAGACACCTCCCGTGTTTCAATTCCTTCGATGTCTCCTGGTGCCTGACCTAGGGATGGGTGTGGTTACCCCGAAAATAGTGGAGCGAAGCTCCAATTTCCCTATTTAAAAAAAAAAAAAAAAAAAAAAACATTACATAGTTATCTTTGATGGTGTGCTTGTTTTTTTATTTTATGCCTGAAAACTTGGTTTAAAAACATAGCATTAATTCAGAACATAAGTGCTTAGACAAAAATTTACTCGAAGTTCTAGAGTGAAATTTAAGTTGAACTCAAACGTCTATAAATTTCCAATTTTCAGACAGTACTAATTATCACCATGAAAGCATTGGGCGTTTGATGAAATTCAACACAACTGACAAAAGAATAACAACAATGACAGTCCAATCCCTTCCCCTCCTTTGCGCAGGAAAAATTAGAACTTTCTAAATTCTCACTCCAAAATTCGTAAATTTCCTTTTCGTGATTATTGCTGTTTTGTTGATCTTAGTTTCTCAATCTGAACCCTTTTGGTTTCTTCTGTTTTTTTCGTTTTCTTGTTGCACAATTAAGTATCTTCGGTTTTGTTTCACTTTCTGAATTTGTTTATGGTGTTGTTTAAGGGTTTTAACCATCATAGGGTGGCCTATTGGTCAAGAAAGTCTTAGGGAAACCAAGAGTCGATGGTTCAAATCACTGTGACCATCTAGCTAGAAATTTCCTACGGGTTTTTTTAACATTAAAATGTTGTTGGGTCATTCGGTACGACAATAGTTTAGATGCGCAGTGCACAGTAACAGATATAAAAAAAAGTTGTTGAAGGGCTTTTATGACCTCTGGTTCAACTGATGTATGGTCGGTAGATGTATACATATTGCATATCTGTCCTTCTCTTCTGGGTTGATAGTTAATTGATGGCGGCAAGTGGGTTTGTTTTGATTTTCTTGTTTGTTTAATTCAGTTGGCTGGGAGGATTGCTGTTTCTAATCTGCACAAGAACACGAAAAAGTTATTCTCAGAGATGTAAGCTTGGCATATACTTCTACTACTCTCGATAAATGCTTTACTATATAGAATTAGAAGTAGTTTGTTGATATAGGATTAACTTGAAACTAAAACTTGACATTTAATGGTGTTCAGTATCAGAGATATGTACAACCATGTCAGTGAAAGATCGGGACAAAAGGCTTCTCTCATAGCCGATGATGTATATGAAATAATCATGAATACTATGTGTTTGAAATCATCAATATCTCTTCAATGAAATTTGTGTGGGTTTTATTTCTTCTATCAAATCTGACTATTGAATTTATATGCCTATAGGCTTTAAGTGGTACTACTTTATAATTTAAGATAATGCTACAGGGGGCTTCTTGAGTAGTTGGAAGCTCACATGTTCGAGTTTGTAGTATCTTGTCTTGGATGCTGCTTGTGATTTTTTGTTGTTCAAGTTTTTAATCTGCTAATTAGTGTTTTTAAAGATGGGATTTCATTTGACAAGTGCTTAATCTGCCACGCTTATTAATGTAATTCTCTTCCTTTTGTTTTTTTTTTTTCCAGAATGCTACTCGTTTGGATAGTGAGATCATATACGACCGCGACTTTGATTATGATTTCTTCGGTTTCAAAACTCTGGAAAAGTCATACCTCTTGAAGGTTGAGGGAAAGGTTGTGGAAAGGCCCCAACACATGTTAATGAGGGTTGCTGTTGGTATTCACAAAGATGATATTGATTCTGCTATCAAAACATACCATAATATGTCTCAACGTTGGTTTACTCATGCTTCTCCCACCGTATTTAACTCTGGAACACCAAGACCCCAAGTATGTTTCGAGTTCATTGACTCGATTTTAAGTGTGTTAACTATGGTTGATATATTTTATTTATTAGAAAATTTGGTCTTTGGAGCATAATTTTCATGGGTTTGCTCATTGATATGTCAGCTTAGCAGTTGTTTCCTCGTATGCATGAAGGATGATAGTATAGAAGGTATATATGCTACCTTAAAAGAGTGTGCTGTTATTAGCAAATCAGCTGGTGGTATTGGTGTTTCCATCCACAATATTCGTGCCATGGGCAGTTATATTCGCGGAACAAATGGAACATCTAATGGGATTGTGCCTATGCTTCGGGTTTTCAATGATACTGCTCGATATGTTGATCAAGGAGGAGGCAAGAGAAAAGGTAGTGTGCTGATTGGATTCTGTGAAGTTGTTTTGTTATATATATGTATGTATGTATGTATGTATATTTTTTTGATATCCATGACTGTCCGGGCCGGCTTTTGATTAATAATCATTTGTGTTCTCATATTATAGCTGCCACTTGCAGGTGCTTTTGCTGTATACTTGGAGCCTTGGCATGCTGATGTGTATGAGTTTTTGGATCTCAGAAAGAACCATGGAAAAGTAATTACTTTTTGGTGATCTATATACTGGAAGTTATGCAACATGTCATTTAGTTGGTTATAAAATATGTCCTCGAACGTCCCCAAGGGGTGGCACAGTGGTTGAAGACTTGGGCTTTGAAGATATGCTCCCTTCAAGGTCCCAGGTTCGAAACTCACCTGTGACATTACTCTTTCGATATCTCTCGATGCCTGGCCTAGGGACTGGCGTGGTTACCCTTATTTCAAAAAAAAAAAATAGTCCTCAAACAGGTACACAGTTTTAATATGTATTGCTAAATGTCTTAATATATTGCAACTGTTTTGTCACATAGGAGGAACATCGGGCTCGGGATCTTTTTTATGCGCTTTGGGTTCCTGATTTGTTCATGGAAAGAGTCCAAAGTGATGGAGAATGGTCATTGTTTTGTCCAAATGAGGCCCCAGGTTTGGCTGATTGTTGGGGTGAGGAATTTGAGAAGCTATATGTAGGATATGAACGACAGGTAAATACAATTTCATTGTCAATTTCTGCAACTATATGGGTAACTTTGGTCTGCTCTTGTATTGATTGTGATTCTATAATTTGAAGGGAAAGGCCAAGAAAGTTGATAAGGCACGAAAACTTTGGTTTGAAATCTTAAAATCTCAGATTGAGACTGGAACCCCATACATGCTATTTAAGGTAATAAACCACCATGGCTTGTTAATAGTTTAGCCCTGTTTGATAACCATTTTGTTTTTTATTTTTGAAATTTAAGCTTATTTTTACTCAAGTTTCATTCAAAGTGCTCCATCTTTTCTACAATATATCCAATTTTTCTTTAATAAGTAGGTGAATGCCAACCAAATTTCAAAAACAAAAACAAGCTTTTGGAAGCTACTTGTTTTTGTTCTCAAATTTTGGTTTGGTTTCTTAAAATATAGGCAAGATGTAGATATCCAAGTAAGAAAAAACTTATAGTAAGCTAGTTTCTGTAGGCTTAAATTTAAAAAACTAAAAACTAAAAACAAAACGGTTATCAAATAGGGCCTTAGATACTTGTTTGTTGGGTTATTTATTTGATTTTCTTTTCTGCATTCGGTAGGATACTTGTAACAGGAAAAGCAACCAGCAGAATCTTGGTACTATCAAATCTTCTAATCTATGTACAGAAATTATTGAGTATACAAGCCCAACAGAGACTGCTGTTTGTAATCTTTCCTCAATTGCGCTACCTCGTTTTGTTAGAGAGAAGGTGGGCTACCAAACACATCTTTTGTCATTTGTGCAGCATAACTTTGCATTTTGTTCTTTGTCTTCATTTCCTTAATTTGGTTCATACTATTTTTAAACTGCAGGGTGTTCCAATGGAATCTCACGCATCTAAACTTGTTGGTAGCAGAGGTTTCAAGAATCGATATTTTGATTTCGACAAATTAGCTGAGGTATTATTTCTAAGTTTGATTATACCTGGTTTTACTCATCATCATTATTAAGATTTGTATTGATTATTCTTAATCTAGTGACTTGACTACTTATTCTTTGACTAATCAGATAACTGCTCTAGTGACAAGTAATCTGAATAAGATAATCGATATCAATTACTATCCCGTTGAGACCGCCCGAAGGTCAAATCTTAGACATAGACCAATTGGTATCGGGGTTCAGGGTCTTGCCGATACTTTCATTTTACTGGGCATGCCGTTTGATTCACCTGAGGTAATTCAGATTTTAGCTCTACATTTTGATCCTAGCCTCTTGCAATTCATCTAAACTTGTTCATATGGTAACAAATGCCAGGCTCAACAATTGAACAAAGATATATTTGAGGCCATTTACTTCAATGCTCTTAAAGCTTCTAGTGAGATTGCTGCAGTGGAGGGGCCCTATGAAACTTATGACGGCAGTCCCATTAGCAAGGTATGTAACGTAAAGATTCTTTTCCCCTATAAAAAGTGAAAAAAAGACTTCGAAACATAAGATGTATATTATAGATAAGTTATGTCATTTCCACAGACTTCTAAATTATATTTCATATTATCTATTTATCATATTAATAAATGTTATGGTTCCCACGAGGCAGCCTCATTAATAGAGACTT
>JBBMKA010000026.1:9376878-9397392 GCA_037833695.1 Sechiopsis laciniata | reverse complement strand
ATTATATTTCATATTATCTATTTATCATATTAATAAATGTTATGGTTCCCACGAGGCAGCCTCATTAATAGAGACTTCGGGCTCCTTGTTATATTTCTTTTCTTTGGAGGTCCTAGGTTCGAAAACCACAAGTGAACTTAGTTGTAATCTTTTGTTGTATTTCGGGTATGCGTCTTGGGATTGGCGCGGGTGCATTGGGTATGTAGTGTGGTGAAGCTTTGAGGGGGTGTTTTTTTTGCCATATTTATTTGACTGAGAATTTGTTAACTCCTTGAAATATTACATCCAAACGAGTTTTTTGTAACTACTCAAAATAACTCATTATTTTTAATAACCACTCATTTCTAATCATTCATTTCTCACTCTTTAAAATAATTCATTTTTAATCATTTTTTTAACTACTTAAAATAATTACTCATTTTAAATCCACATCCAAACAAGTTATTATCTATAACTCTTCTACATAAAAACCACATCTAAACAAGTATTTGACTACAACTCTCAATTTCTAACTTCTCAACCAAGACCTCATCCAAACACCTCCTGATTCTCTGTTATGAAAAAAACTAATGCATGCTATGCTTGTTTACTTATATTCTTATATGTGCGAACATTTTCAGGGAGTTATTCAGCCTGACATGTGGGGTGTAACTCCATCGAAGCGATGGGATTGGGATTCTCTAAGAGAAAAGATTGCTAAAAATGGGGTTAGAAATTCACTTCTTGTAGCTCCAATGCCAACTGCTTCTACTAGCCAGATTCTTGGAAACAACGAGTGCTTTGAGCCATACACTTCTAACATCTACAGCCGCAGAGTTCTAAGGTAAACTACTATTTAGTTTGAACTTGGAGTCTGTTGAATTATGTTAAATCACCAATCAACCCAAAAGCTTACGTTGATGGGTTTGAGTAAATTTAATTATATCAACCAACACTCCCCCTCACTTGTGGGTTTTGAAATTTGAGAAATGCCCTACAAATGGACTTTAATTTTAATTGGGGATGAAATGACTCGGCAGGGGCTCGAGAACTCAGGACTTCCTGCTATGATACCATGTTGAATTATATTAAATCACGAATCAGCCCAAAAGCTTAAGCTGATGGATTGGGTTAAATTTAATTATATCAACCAACAGAGTGTTTTATAACAATACTCATTATTTTCTCTAAGGGTATTCTAAATCTTCCTTTGCATCCTCCAGTGGTGAATTCATTGTTGTGAACAAACATCTCCTGCATGACTTAACAGAGATGAGTTTGTGGTCTCCTGCACTGAAGAACCAGATTATCTATGAAAATGGTTATGTTCAGAATATTCAAGAAATCCCTGATGATCTAAGAGCTATTTACAAGTATGATTGTTCTTCGTTGCATTTTACTTTTTCTTGCCCTCGATTTCGATTTGTTCTTGATTTATTGAACTCAGAACTGTTTGGGAGATCAAGCAAAAGACAATAACCAACATGGCTGTCGATCGAGGATGCTACATCGACCAGAGTCAGAGCCTCAACATACATATGGACCAACCAAACTCTGAAAAACTCACTTCCATGCACTTCTATGCTTGGTCAAAGGTATATTATTGTCAAAGCACTCTCATGAGGTGTTTGGATGAGTAGTTATTTGAGTAGTTAAAATGTTGTTTTTTGTAGAGTGAGAATTTTGTATGGATGTAAATTTAAAATGGGCAATTAAAAAAATAATGATAAAAAATGAGTTATTTTGATTGATTAAAAAATGAGTGGTTTGGAAATGAGAAGTTATATTGAGTAGTTATAAATGAATGATTAAAAATGTTGAGTTATTTTTAATAGTAAAAATGATGAATTATTTTGAATGGTTACAAAAACTCGTTTAGATGTAGTTTTTCAAGGAGGAATTAGTAAATCCTTCTTAAATATGGCAAACAAACACCCCCTCAGTGATAGTTGATCTTTTTTCACTGTTGTAAATCATCAAACTGAAGCTCTGTCATAGTTACATTGTTCATCTCAACATTATCCTGCATTTGGCACTGCCAACTGCCAAGTTGATTCATCTTTTGTTGTTGTTTGCTATGTATGAAGGGATTAAAAACAGGGATGTACTATCTACGAACACGAGCTGCGGCGGACGCCATCAAATTTACGGTTGATACATCAATGCTAAAGGAGGTATTGTATAATGAAAACTGTTTGCTTAACACACTGCCTTGCCTACATTATATAATCAAACTCCATTGCTGGGTCTTTGCAGAAAAAAGCTAAGGATGAAGATGACAGCACTAAAATGGCACAGATGTTTTGTTCCTTAACAAATCGTGAGGATTGCTTGTCCTGTGGAAGTTAGACATGGCTTTTGAATACTTCTGGTGTTTTATTTATTTGTTTTGAAAAAAAAAAAGCTCTTGCTCCAAGGGTTTAGCTAGCTATAGGATAATGTAAATTTTATGTACAGTTTTTTTTTTTTTTTTTTTTTTAAATTAATTATTTGTAGGGAATTTGCTAGGTTTTTGTTAGTGCTAAAACATTTTCTTGGATGGTTGAAATAAATATTTTAAACATCTTTGATTTTTACTCTACAAACTCTATACAGAAGATAGTACTCTTCTTAAATAATTAAAAGTCAAATATCGATTTTTTAGGATTCAACCCATGATCGTGGTGTTGACTTAGATTACCATCAAACAATCAAACTAACATGCCACTAACCTTTTTGGTTATAACTCTTTCTTTTTTTTTAAAGTTTTTTTTGTATGAAAAATGTAAGTGTAGATTTCAACCTTTAGGTTATGATATAATATTGATTTAACAGGTAGGTCACATTACTGTTATCAAATTATTGATACTAATGGTAAGGACAAAATATTATTAAAAAAATGAGTAATGCTAAATTAGTTAAGACATATATTATTGGTTATATGGTCAAGTTCAACGTTTTTCTCTCTATATAATAAATTGAGAAAAAATCTATAATTTTGTTTAATCATGGTTGATTAGATAAATATTTATATTTATCCTTGAATTTAAGGATTTTGCCTGATAAGAATAATTTAATTGACCTAAGTGTATCTATGATTAAAAAGTAATGAATTTAAATTCTTTTAATGATAAGTGATGAATTGGAATCTTTTGTTATTATTATTGAATAAAAAAAAAAGTATTTTTAGGAGTTTTGGTAAAAATTGAAAATTTTCTAAAAGAAGTTAAATTATAAATATATTCTAAAAAAAGAGGTTAAAATATAAATATAGTTTTAAATATTAATTTTGTATTTAGTTGCTCTATGAGTTTAAAACATGTCAAAGAAGTCTTTCTACTTTCATTTGGTATTTAATAAATTCCTGATATGTGTTTTTTTAATTCATCAACCATTGGTTTTTTTTGTTTTTTTTATTTATTTTTTGTGATTATCGACCATTGGGGATTGGTAGTACATGTTTCAATTAATTTTGTGTGAATGAAATAAAAATTTGTGGATTTATTACATATATAAAAAAAATCAAAAGATATATTGAAAATGATACAAGATAGAATTAAAAAAAAAAAAAAAAAATACAAGATAGAAATTTGAAAATTTATGAGTTAAATTTATAATTTAAAACAATGTCGAACGAAATAAACTAGGCTGATCAGATATTAAAAAAAAAAAAAAAAAAAAAAGATGTATGTTTTGTTATTTACCATTGAAATATCTCAAATTAGATTCTCAATTGTAACTGTTATTGAATTAAAAGAATATAATTTGTTCTAAAAAAGTTGCTTAGTTGAAAAGTAAACCCTTTTATATTTACAAAAATATATCTTTATCGCTATATAAATAAAATTGAAATTTGCCAAAAAGTTATCCCTAAAACCATCTGACTACGAGGTTAGACGTTGGATCCAAATGTGTTTCTGGTTGAATAAAAAAGATTAGAAATTCAAATTACAAATTCCATTTTCGTCCTTCACTACAGGTTTGAATTATTATTATTATTTTTTTTTTTTTAATTTTTAATTTTTATAAATTTGTTGGATATTGAAGCTTAGAGCCCATGGAGGATTAATAAATTATTATTATTAAAAAAGTAAAAAAAAACTGAATTTTTAGCTTTGTTCTTTTTTTTGTCGATAAACTTTCAAAATTTTAATTTTAAATTTTAAATTTTAAACTTTTAAAAGTCTATTAATAATTATTGTATTTTCAAAAAAAATTAAAATTAATCTATATAATAAAATTTATATTAATATTAATCGAAATTAATATAATAATGTTAATAATTTAATAAAAAAATACAAATAAAATATAAGTATATTTCTAAAATTTATGAAAGAAAATTAAAAATAAATTAAAATCAATTTAATTTAATCTTAAAAAAATCCAAGAGGTAAAATAAATTTAGAAATTAAAATGGTATGTTTGAAAGATTAGGAACTAAAATTGATGAAATCCTAAAGAACTTTAGGAAAAATGTAACTAAACAGAAATTTGAGAGACAAAAATGGCTCTTTACATAAAATAAAATAATAATAATAATAATAATAATAAACTGTTTAGATCGATAGCACCTGGCTCGATCGGCCGAAGAGAAGACGATTCAGGGGCGAGATTCGAAGACTACAGAGAAAATCAAAGAAAGCTCAGATCCGTTCTTCTTGCTTCAAATTCAGCTCCGATTCGTTTTCCTTTTCAATCGAGCCATTTCGCCTGGCTCCGAGATGAGCGGCCGTTTCTTCCGCCGTCTTTGGGTTTGTCTGCTGCTGATATCAAAATTCCGGACCTTAACCGGCGAATCAACACCCTACGACTATTCAAATCTCTCCCAATTGGGGCCCTACACAGACAATTCTGATGACTTAGCTGAAATTCGCAGCAAATCCCTTTTGCCCCCTTCTCTGTAAGTTGTTGTTCATTGAGATTCGTTTGATTTAGGGCTTTGATGATGGTTTTGGGGTTTTGCGTAATTGTTTTTTCTGTTTCAGAAAAAGTAAGGTTCATACTGCTCTTGTTGCTTCTTCCGGTGGGGAAATCTATTTGGTTGATAGTAATTCTAAGAAGATTATTTGGTCATTTGCTTCTGGAACGCCAATTTACTCTTCGTATCAGGCTTCTGCTGGTTCTAGCCGCAGCCCTTTCTTTTTTGATTGTGGAGATGATTGGGAGTTGTACATGCACACTGAACATGGAAGAACGGTATTATTTACTGAATTATTGAACATTTTTGTTGGTTATATTGTTTTATGGATCTTTCTAGCCTATGTGATCGGCATTTTAAAAATCTCAAAAAGGCGTGCCTCGGGCTAAAATAAACTCGAGGCTCAATGATGGCACCTCGCCTTTCTAAGGCGAGGCGTGGATAGTAAGGTTTGAGAAAGATACACGCCTTTCATGAAGACCTCAGGCACGTCGAGGCCTTTTTATTTATTTGAAATTTAAGTAAAATAGTAATGTTTTACTTGTTTTTCTCTATTGGTTTTTTAAATTTCAAATTTGATCAACCATTACTTTAAAGTTTATATATATATATAACAATTAAAATTTAATTATCAACCCTAATCGCCAATCCACCCTTATGTTCTCTCTCATTATCTCCAACGAAGGAGTAGATGAGGATGGATATGTATTTAGCTACCATAAATGTGATCTTTAGTATTTTAGATTTTTATTTGGGATTAATATTTAATGTAATGTGTTTTTCATGGGATGACTATATTAAAAATTATATATGGAAATAGATTAACATATGTTTTGTGCATATATTTTTGGTTTTTTTATGCATGGTGCGCATTGGAATAAAAGTCCACGCCTTTTTGCGCCTTTAAAAACATTGGTTGTGAACGATTTCTGGGTTGCCCATTTGCCTAAACTTGTATCTCTTTGTTCCCTTTATGTATGAGGTAGGAAAAATTCAGTTCCAACTCTGGTTTTTCTTTGGTCATTTGACTATGCAGAAACTACCCCGCACCATTGATGAAGTTGTTAGGAGTACACCAATGATATTGGAGGATGGTTCAGTGATGATAGGTTCTAGGAAAACTACTGTGTTTGAGATTAATCCTGTTACGGGAAAGTTGATTTGTAATCACACGTCTGATCACTCATCATCTGAGCTAAGCAATGAAGAGAGCGTTTTAAATGGTAATCATTCCAAGAAGAACCTGGGCAATAAAGATCTGATACAATCTAGTTTGATAAATCCTTTGGAGCAACGACTATACATCACAAGAACAGATTACTTTCTTAAGTCGTCGTTCTCGGGTTCAGAAAAAGTATCATGGAGTTTGAGTGTTGCTGACATTGGGGCTACTTTAGTTTGTCCAGATGTTGAGAATCCAATAAATACTGCTGCATCAAATTTTCAAAATAATGGCAATTTTGAGTTCGACTTTGGTTTGACTTCTCCATTGTCTTGCCAATCAGAAGTACTTGTCTTTCGTGAACGAAATCAGATTTTGACAGAATCATCTAGGCACAAACTATCAGATTCTCATAATACTAATAATAAGTTCTTGGTGCCTGCTTTAAGTCTAATGCTCCCTTCACAGCCAAATGTTAAGCATTCAGATATTCACCTTGAAAAATTGATGCTTCCTGGACCTGGAGAAAACATCACTTCGTTTCTGGAATCTAATGGAATTAGTCACCTAAACAATGATGGTAAGGCAATTGTTCCATTGCCTCGGATAGAAATTAATGATTCAAATATAGTTGAAGTACATAAAATAGGAACTCATAATGTTGACTCCGTTGGCATGGTTCGTAATGGATCAATAGGATTATTTATTGTATTTTTTATAACCATGTTTTTGGGATTGATTAACCATGGTGGAGCACTGGTTGCAAAAGTAAAATATTTGTTCGTAAAGGAGAAACCACTGGGTACTGTTACAAAAATTGTATCTTCAAAGAAAAAGAAAGCTCGAAAGTCGGGAAGAAATGGAAATTTTGAGAAGAAGGATGCATCTGTTTCATTGGAAAATGAAGGTATGGTACAAAGTGAGGGTGAGATTAACAATTGGTTTCACCCCAATAATCTTACTGATAGTAGTAGCGGACGACACATTGGTAAATTAATGGTAACCAACACAGAAATAGCCAAGGGTAGCAATGGGACCATTGTTCTTGAAGGGGTCTATGAAGGTCGATTAGTTGCTGTGAAACGTCTTGTTAAGACCCACCACGATGTTGCCGTTAAAGAAGTTCAAAATCTAATTGCTTCTGATCATCACCAAAATATTGTTCGATGGTATGGCGTGGAGCATGATCAAGACTTTGTGTATCTTTCACTGGAGCGATGTACCTGCAGTCTAGATGATTTGATTCAGATATGCTCTGATCCATCTTTGAACTCTTTGCATAGCCTGGATGAAGATGGTGGACCTATGCTTGATTATAAATTGCGTTTGGAGTCTGTCAAGATTGTAGTGTCAGATCTTAATCTTTGGAAAGAAAATAGCCGTCCATCACCACTTCTTCTAAGACTTATGAGGTATATACTTTTATCAGTCACAAGTCTTTATAGTAAATTAAGGTTCTCTAGTTATATAAAATTAATTATTGTGGAAATTTTTATTTGTACTATTTCCTTATTAACTTGCATATAATATTTTTGCAATGCGAGTAAATTTAGTTCATGCTTTGGTTGGTCAAGTTTTGTTATTCCAAGTGTGGAAGTTTCAAATTTGGTTGATTTATCTTAGGGCATTTGTTATCCTTTTGTAGCTACATAATTGAGTTTTGATATCAAATAATAAAACCACTTTGTTGTCACTCATTAATGAGTTGGTATCCTTGAGTTTCGGTTCTTTTCATTTTCTTAAGGAAAAGCTTGTTTCTTGTTTCTTAACAATGACGACTCTATTGTCTTTGACATATTTATGTATAAAAATATATATTCTAAGTGCAAATCCCTTGACCATCACCTACCTTTCTACAAATTTAGATATTTAACCATAATCCATAAATTTTCATTTGATTGGATAAGTTTCATGTTAGTTTTTCTTATTTTGATAATGTAGGGATATGGTTGCCGGGCTTGAGCATTTGCATGAGTTGGGAATAATTCACAGGGATTTAAAGCCACAAAATGTGTTGATAGCGAAGGAAAAATCCGTGTGTGCAAAGCTCTCTGACATGGGCATTAGCAAGCGCCTTCTAAAAGATATGTCTTCCTTGGGACATCATGCTACTGGTAGGTATTCTTAAATTGCTATAAGCTTGTGGTACTGATTTATTAACATATTAATATATTTCATAACTTATAAGTCTAAAGTTGAAAATTTTACCAATGAAGTCTTGATTCTATAGTTTTAAAAACTAGTATTGACTGTGGATATTTATTTTTATTTAGGATTTTTCTCTCTTTTGTTTAGTGTTCTTTTATATTCAACAGAAGAACAACCTAAGGGCAAGGAGTTGAGATTCCTCCCAAAAGCTAGCAAAGGAGAGCCTTCCAATTGTTAATAATCATAACAAACTATTATTTAGTCTTTTTGTTTGTTTGTTTGTTTACATTTGTAAGGGAAAACAATCTTGTAATGTGAAATTATAGATAATCTTAATTTTAATAATTTAAATAGATTGATTAATATTATTATGTATGTCATGATTTATTTTTCAAGTTCTACCAACAATGTGCATGAGGAATGAATACAATTGAAAATTTTGTAGGTTGTGGAAGTTCTGGTTGGCAAGCCCCTGAACAACTTCTTCATGGACGACAAACGCGTGCAATTGATTTGTTTAGCTTAGGTTGCGTTTTGTTTTTTTGTCTCACGGGTGGTAGACATCCATTTGGTGATCGTTTTGAGCGAGATGTCAATGTCTTGAAGAATCAAATGGATCTGTTCTTGGTGGAGTGCATCCCAGAAGCTTTAGATCTTATTTCTCGACTGTTAAATCCCGATCCTGATTTGAGGTAACAAATGACAGTTTTCAAACACAAGATAACCTTAAGCATTAGTTTTCATTCACATATACGAAAGCCCAACAACATAACATATGTTATAAGTTAACTTCTATATATTTTTTTACTGGAAATATGGGTTGTTTTTGTACAAGATTGGTATTTTCTGTTGTAGAAGATCTATACATTATATTACTAAATGTATATATTTTTATTTGCTATGTATTGTCAGGCCAAAAGCATCTGTGGTATTGCAACATCCTTTGTTTTGGAGTTCTGAGGCTCGGCTCTCTTTTCTACGTGATACTAGTGACCGAGTTGAAATGGAAGATCGAGAGACTCACTCTGATCTCTTGACAGCATTGGAGAGTATTGCACCATTAGCTTTAGGTGGTAAATGGGATGAAAAGTTAGATCCAATTTTCATCACAAATATTGGTCAGTATAGACGTTACAAGTATGATAGTGTTCGAGACTTGTTGCGAGTCATGCGCAACAAATTGAATCATTACAGAGAACTTCCCAATGAAATTCAGGTTTCCTTCTATTTATAAGCTGCTCTTTTCCTTTTCTTTTTTGATGTGAGAGAAATTGGTGGGTTTTAAAAGTAAAACTTTATAGTTGTGTTTGGCTTAAATAGATTACAAACTTGTTTCAGCTTTAGAGATTTTATATTTTCAATTAGAATTTATCTATCCATCATGGGTTGACCTAGTGGTCAAATAAGAGTGATGTAAATCTTGAAGTGCTTAGATGTTATGAACTAAGAGGTGGTGAGTTCAATTCATGACGATCACCTACCTAGAAATTAATTTCTTATGGGTTTTCTTGACACCCAAATGTTGTGGGGTCAATGGGCATGTCTCGTGACAATAGTTGAGGTGTGGGTAAGCTGGTCTGGACAGTCACGAATCTAAAAAAGTGCTTAGATGTTATGGGTTTCATCTATAAGGGTCATCTACTTAGAAATTAATTTTTCTTTATGAATTTTTTTGACAACCAAATGTAGTTGAATCAGACGGCTATCTCATGAGAATGGTCGATGTGCGCATCAGTTGACCCGGACACTTACAAATACTCTTAAAAAAATTGAATTCATCTACCTTATTTCAACTTCTCATATGGTTGTCATAAATTTTCAATAGCGAATTATCTTGGAAGACGAACAAAAAAAAACCATTTACCATGTTCTTCCTAAATCTAAACCTTCTCCATCCCTTCTCAACCCACCTCACCTGCCTTTCCCATCTTGCCAATGGAACCGTCTCTTCCTACCCTAGCAGCTGGTAATTGCAGTGAGAACATAAACCCTATCAGAGAATGCTTGCCAAAGACCACCTTTTGTTTTTTGTTTGTGAAGATTGTGATAGGAATGCTATTATGGTATAAAATAGAATCAAGAATATTATTAGAGTATTCAGAGGACAATAATTATCTAGGAAAGTTGTTATGGTGATTTTTTTTAATTTCCATGAGTGTCTGGGTCAGCTTGCGCTCACCTCGTCTATTCTCATGGAACGTACCATTTGACCATACAACATTTAGATGTTAAGAAAATTCGTAAAAAATTAATTTTTAGATAAGTGGTCATCACGAACCCACAATCTTATGGTTTCTTAATGCCCTTTTGATCACTAGACTATCATGGTGGTTAAAAGTTGTTATGGTGATTTGTCATCAATAGAGTGGGTGGGATGAATGTGAAGGTAAACAAGTGTTTAGTTGATTTAGGCTGGGGTAGTTAGTGGTTTCTCAACTGTGAAGAGGTTCTAATTATATGGTTGTTGACTTCCTGGATGTTTATTCATTATCAATATATCAGACAAAGAAACAATGTCACTAGATCATTACCATATCACATGATTTGTGTCATTCTGATGCGTTTTTCTGCAAAATTTCAGGAGCTCATAGGACCCGTCCCCGAGGGATTCGATAACTACTTTACAAGTCGGTTTCCGAGGCTTCTAACCGAAGTATACAGAGTTATAAGCCTACATTGCAAGGAAGAGGAAGACTTTCGGAAGTACTTCAAAAGCCATGTCGAGTAGACTTCAAATACTAATTTCTTGGAGAAAATGAAGTGTACTATTGTTAGGAATCAAGATAACTGATGCTATATTTATTTGGTTGGCATATTTATAACACAATGTTAATGTATATACAATACACATCTGTAAATATTGTTACCATAAAACACAAATATTTGTGAAGTCTCAACTGTAAACCAAGCATATAGCTTTTGGTTCCCAAAAGTTCATTTTCTTTTCGTACTTGACAAAGAACATTGATTCTAACGTAGCAAAACCTATGATTTTCTGGAAGAAGTTTATTCATTCAATTGGTTTTTGTGATTTAGCTGAGATCCTATGGCACTTGGTAGTTCAATTATAATGGAGAATGAGGAATTCGAACTATGACCTTTTGATTATAGGAGTACATCTACAATTCTTATTGGCTAGTAGTAGTTGCTTTTATGTAACAAAGACTGATATTTTGTACATTTATTGTTAATGTGCTAGCATATGATTATTTTTTTAAATTCCTTTCTTTTAAGGAAGCCCTCAATAATTTTTAAGTGATTAGAGGTTTTGAGTGTGTTTGAGGTAAGAATTATTATAACAAAGAAAGATTATAATAATTTGTATTGGGAAATTATGTTATTATAGCAGATATGTGTTGGATACCAAAAGGTTACGAGTTAAATTCATGGTATTAAAGCGAGCATAATTTAATTGACTTTTTGAATGTACTAAGAACCACGAGGTTCGGTTCGAGTTCCCCAACTCTTATGTACTAAAAAAAGGAGTTCAATTCATCGTTACCATCTATCTAAAAAAATTAATTTTCTATGAATTTGTTTTCTAGTTAAATGTTGTCCTATCTCGTGAGAATAATCGATATATACGTAATTTGTCATTGATTATGAGCGACATGAATTATTTGTTTACGTTTTTCAAACTATAATAACTGAATTCTAGTTTTAAAAATCATATGAACTTTAAAATTTTACAAAATAAAAAATGGCTAAACTCTAACGTCTTGAAACTATTTGGATCAACTTTATTACTTTAGAGGTAATCATAATATGGTTGGAAGATTATTATAGTTGGAATGAGATATTATAGACTAAACCTTAGTTACACGTAGAAATGTTCACGGGGCAGGGCGGGGCCGAGGAATAGATTCTCCGTCCCTGCCACCAAAATCAATCACCGTCCCCGCAAAATTCATGTTTTTTTTCGCAGGGATTGGAGCAGGGATTCCCCGCGCGAAATTGGCGAGGATCGGGTTCCTTGCGAGGAATTTTTCTCGTTTATTTATTATTTATTTATTTTATGTTTTTTTAATAATAATTTCAAATAATTAAATTTTCTTTAAAAATATTTATCAACCTCCAACTATATTCTTAATTATTATGGAAAAATATTTATTTGAATAAACAGTACCACCATCAAATATTTTTTATCTAAAAATTAAATAGTAAAATTAGAGAAAAAATAAATATAAAAAATAATTGTAAACGGGGCGGGGATCGGAGAAACAGAGATGCATATTACATTCTCCGTCTCCGACCTCATTTAGCCAATTAAGAATTTTTTGTCCTCGTCTCCATTCACCTAAACGGTGATTTCCCGTCCCGCGGTGAAAATGAACATCTCTAAATACAAGTTGAATTATTATAATCCATCCAAATCCACCCTTTAAGTGAGATTTATATGCCTCATAGATTTAATCCACTATAACTACCTATTTAATAAATTAATGAAAAATGGTACTAGATAGTCCATTCTCACAAAATAATTTCAAATATAAGCAAAATTTTAAAGTATTTATATCTATATAAGTACTTGTTATTATATATTATTAATACAATATTATAAAAAAAATATTATTAATATCTATGACTATAATTGTTAATTTTTAAAAAAATTTATAATTATTTTCTAATCTACAAATTTTGCTAGTTTCCTTAAATTAACTTGCATTGTCAACTTGGCTCATCGCTTTGATAATATGCCCATCTAGACGACTTTAGACTGAGTCTTCTTATCAATAGTGGTGACCTAGAAAACAAAGAACTGGGTGTATTGTGGTTTGAATGTCAACTACTTTTTTATTATTATTTTTGTTCAATTTTTTTTTTCTAAGTTCATAAGAATTGGAGGTTTCTGGTTGAGGAATTATTTTAAGTAGTTAGAAATTGAGAGTTGTGGTAAAAAATTCGTTTGGATGTAATTTATATGTAGAGTTAATAGTTAAAAATTTATTTAGATGTAGATTTAAAATGAGTTGTTATTTTGAGTAGTTAAGAAGAGAATGATTAAAAATTAGTGGTTAAAAATGAATTATTTTGAGGAGTGAGAAATTAATGATTAGAATTGAAGAGTTATTTTGAGTAACTATAAATAAATGATTAGAAATGAGTGATTATAAATGAAGAATTATTTTGAGTAGTTACAAAAATTCGTTTGAATGTAGTTTTTTTAGGAGTTAATAAATCCTCCTTAAATATGGCAAACAAACATCCCCTAGGAGTTGTTTGGATGAGGTTTTGCTTATTAGCTTGAAGAGTTATTTTGAGAGAATTATTTTGAGTATTTAAAAACTGGGAATTGTAGTAAAAACTGGTTTGGATGTGGTTTTTTTTTTTTTTTTTTTTTTTTTTCTAGAAGAGTTAAAGACAATTGCTTGTTTAGATTAAATTTAATATAAATAGTTGTTTTTAGTAATTAAAAAAAATGATTAGAAATAAGTAGTTCAAAACGAATTATTTTAAAAAGTAAAAAATAATAATTATAAATGAGTTGTTAGAAATGAGAAGTTATTTTAAACACTAAAAATGAATAGTTATTTTGAGTAGTTACAAAAATTCGTTTGGGTTAAATTTTTTTTAAAGAGTAGTTAGTAAATCCTAAATTTAAAACATTTATTATTTTCTTGAAAAATCTAGATTAATTAGAAACAAGATATAAATAATTTAAAAAATCGAAGGCAAGTCGGCATTGTGACTGTATCGACCGTGGGGAACCGCTTTATCCAGAATAAACGTCTTTCTTTTTATTTTTAATATAATATAACTTTTAAGTTGACTTGGTCAAACCCCATTAATCTCCATATAGTATTTTAACACGTGGTTTATTATTCTGTGGTCAATACATGTAATAAATAGACAAAACATTTATTCGACAAAAAACTTCAATAACTAATAGACAAAAAGAAAAAAAAAATCATAAATTTAAACTCTCGATAACGAAGACATAAATAATCTTTTCTCAAAAAAAAAAAAAAAAGGATATATTTTCTTAAAAATTTAAGAGTCAAAGTTGTAACATAATTTAGTAGGAGGTATATGATCCGAATTAGGTTAGGTTATGAGACTTTTTTTGACCAGCTTATATTTTTCGAATTGATCACTTCTTTGACCCGTATAATGTTAAGAACAACACAACTTAAATTTGCATGTTGGTTTGGGTTGTATTTCAAATTGTATTATTCCTTCTTCTGTTATAAAAGTTAAAAAAAAAAAAAAAAAAAAAAAAAAAAAAAAAAAAAAAAACTCAATTCATACCACATAAATATGTAAACAATAATAATAATAATTTCTCAAAAAAAAAAAATAATAATAATAAGCATGATTTTATACTTGAATACATGTTATCTATCTTACTAGACATATTCCTATCTTACTTCGAATATATGTTACCGATCTTACTTTAATATATTTGAATATATGTAAACAATTTTAAGTACATCAATATCAAAGATTTTCTCATTTTAACATTTGATGTAATGTTTAAAATAAAAGAAGTAAACATAGAAACTTAAAAGATATATAAAACTTGTCTTAAATGTTTCGAGTTTGAGATATGCTTGTGGCATAATTAATTTATGGACTATCTTTAATTATTTTTATGTTCCTCCGACAAGTTCCGGTGTTTAAAGTCATAGAAATTTTACATTTTTATTATTATATAAATTCGGCAATGTTAAAGTCATTTAATAAGAAGTAATAATTTCCTACTGTTAGCATTAAATTAAAATTTGTTTTGGAATAATGTTGAAATTCAAATGAATACTTCAACAAAAAGAAATCTCTAATTCACTAAGTTAAGTTAAAGGGAGGGAGAAACAACCGACTTGTTTTCAATGGCGGTGCGTTCTAACAATGTAAACACATTATTTAAAAAAATAATAATAATAAATACCCAAAATTAAAATCTTCCACTTGCCCCTTTATAATTCTTCATATATTATATATACACATGTATAAAATTTATAAAATTAAAATATCTACAATAATAACAAAAAAGTTTGAGAATTTTAATACATGGCGGATTCAGAGGATTTGAAAGCTTCAGAAATGATGTTTTTGGGTTTCAGTAGAGACATGGAGATGTCGGCCATGGTTTCTGCTCTCACCCATGTCGTCGCCGGAGATTTTCCGCCGGAGATGGATTCCGGCGGGAGGTTTTCGTCTGTTTCTGATGCTGATTCCGCCTCTTACGGCGGCGCTGGGTGTAATAATAGAGGCCGAGAGGTGGCGGTGGATGACGGCGGCGGCTCTGTTTCAATGGTTCTTACTGGTTTTGGTGGCTCTTCTTCCTCTGTAATTTCAGGTACAGTTTTGGATTTTGCTTTTGAAATTTTAATTTTAATTTTCAAAAATTGGATTTTTTTTAGATGTTTTTTTCTTCTTCTTTGTTTGGACTAAAAATATCCATATAAATTTGATTGAAAAAGTTAAAATTTGAAAATTTTACTTGCAAGTTTTTTTAATTGCACAACGTTTGAATTATTATAATTTTTTTAATACATATCTGGAGATGGAACAACAAATCCAATAAAGAGAGTCAAATATCGATTTTTTGATCGAACCTGTGAACTTATAAAACAATAAAATTATTACACAACGTTTGAAAAAAGAATTAGATTCTATGACTTCTAAATCTTAACCATAGACATTATTTATTGTCAGTTGAATTTATAAAGATTTTGTTTTTAATTTTATTAACAATTTTTTTCCTTTCAATTTCTGTAAAATATTATGAATGAATACTAGTCTTGTCAAGAGAAGAAGTTGCATACTCCTACTCTTTTGAATAAAAAAAAAAAAAAAGTACCAAAATAGTAAACTCTTATAAAGTAGAGCTGCAAAGCTCTGATATCTTTTTTAGTTGTACGTATATGGTTATTTAAAAAAAAAAAAAAAATACAAGTAAGACAAATAAATGGATGAAAGTAATATATATGGATTTCATTAAAAAAATTAAAAAAAAAAATCTAACAAATATTAAAAGGGTTTACTGTTTAGAATTGGACTTATGAAGATATATTTATAGGTGAAAGTGAACAATCTTAAAGCACTAATTATTTTATTTTTTGAAGCAAAGTACTGATTATTTTAAATGAAATACGAAGTCTTTTTAAGTTGGTAATTATATTTTAATCCTAAAAAGGGGAAAAAAAATAATCCAAGCCATTTCAAGTTCGGAAAATTTTGCAACTAAAAATTCTGAATCCTTTTATTTTAAAAAATAAGAAACAGAGGAATTAGTTTAGTTGGTTAGTTAATGAACAAATTGTTATTGTTTTACAGGAGATTCAAGCAATACTACAGTGATCATAAAGCCACAAACAGGGTCGGCGGCGATGGACAATTCCGTCTACGAATACGGCGGCGATATCCCAACCACGGCGGATCAGTCACCGGCGAGAAGAAAATACAGGGGAGTAAGACAGAGACCATGGGGAAAATGGGCCGCCGAGATTCGCGACCCGTACAAGGCGGCGCGTGTCTGGTTAGGCACCTTCGACACGGCGGAATCCGCCGCTCGGGCTTACGACGAAGCCGCTCTCCGGTTCCGAGGAAGCAAAGCCAAGCTCAACTTCCCGGAAAATGTCCGGCTCCGGCAGCTTCCGATCACCGAATCGCCGGCGACCCATTTTAGCAATTTCAATTCTGCGAACACCCTCTTGGCAATTCCGACTAATACCGAACCGATTGTCCATTCTCGTTCTTCCGATGCTTCGCCGGTGAACTTCCTTAATTTCTCCGACGGTCGATTGGAGCCGCCGGTCGACGTGTACGGCGAAATGAAATTCTCTTCGCCGTCGAGTTCTCAGTTTTCTTCGCCTTTGTGCTCTGATTCTTTCCATCCTCTGTCGTTTTCCGATGGCCGGAACAGCGCCGGCGACGGTGAAGTTTATTCAGATTGGTCGGAAATTTTGAAACGTTCTTCTTCGTCGGAATGATTGTGTTGTTTGCTTTGGAATTTCCGGTGGAGTTAGGTAATTGAATTAGTAGACTTTTTTTTTTTTGAGAAACAATTGAATTAGTAGACTTAGGTGGTTGAGATTTGAGACCTTTTTTGGTATGTAAAATTGAAAACTGAACTTGTTATTTTTATTTTACGCACTATATTGCTTCTTTAAAATATTTCATTTTCATATAAATTCAATTTGAAATTCCAATCTTTCAATCTTCTAGTAGAGTTGAATTTAAAAATAAATAAAATAAAATAAAATAAAAATCTATAAAATTGAGTTTTGTGTGTAATTGGAAGATTTGACTGAGATTACAAATGAGTTATTGCTATTATTGTCGACTAGATTTTAAATATTTAATCTAGTATAATTCAAACTTATCACTTATTTGTAAGAATTATATGTGTCATATCTTTAGTATATATATTCTTTAATACATTTTTTATATCTCATACATAGTGATACGTTTTTATTAAATATTTATCGATAAGTATCCAAATATCTTATTAATTATACCTTTCGGGGGAATAAAAAGTATCTATATGTTATGGCTAGAGCTTTTGACTTCAACAAATTTAAAATATAATAATTCAAATTTTTTACTCCAAAAAAGTGTGAATTAGTTATATGTTGACTCTTTAAAAAAAAACAGTTATATGTTGACTTTGATAGTGGCGAAATTCAAACCGACCACTTTTAATACTTTGGTCAAATACAATTAAGACCACACATAAATCCCACAAATCAAAACATAGGATTTCTACGAAAAAACGAAGGGGAATTCTGAATATATGAAAGATATTTTTTGTATGGATTTGATATGACTTCCACATCAATGGATTGATTATTGTTGTGCAACAAACAAATTTGATTTTCACACTATAACTATATATGATAGGAACATTAAATTTTATAAATAGTTAGATGTAAATTCATAATTTAGGTCCCGTTTAATAATTATTTTATTTTTTATTTTTAAACTTAAAGGTTACGATAATTATTTTACCATAACTTTTTTTTACTTGGATATTTATATCTATATTTTAAGAAATCCAACCAAATTAAAAAAAATAAAAGTAGTTTCCAAAAAGTTTTTTTGTTTTTTTAAATTTGGTTAGTATTTACATTATTTTTAAATGAATTATGAATACATTGTAAGAAAAATATTACACATTATAGTAATTTTTAATAAAAACAAACTTAAATTTTAAAAACTAAAAATTAAAAATCAAATTGTTATCCATAAATTCACTTTATCTCTTAATTAAGTGCTGGATTTGTGCTTTCAAAAAACAAAAAATAAGTGTGGACGTACCAAAACCTCTTTTCTTTTTTCCTTATTTTTTTCTTCCCTTTTTTTTTTCTTTGAAGAAAATAAAATCAACTTAAGTTGAAAATATGAAATATTCTATTAGATTTTAAAAAGTTCAACAAAAATTGATATTTTATATTAATGTTGAATGATAAATTTCTATCAATTATAAATGACCACATACCTCTTTCAATTTAATGACAAAACCATAAATATTTAATCCGAGACAAACTAAATTGATGTGTTAGATAAAGTTATCATTACTTAGGATATGAAATTTAAACTCATAACCAAAATTATTATTTTTAATGACTTTTTTTTTTGAGTTACAACAATTGTATTGGAAAATTCAAATCTATGAACTTTCGGTCATTTGATGTACATTGATACTACTAAGTTATTGTTTATATAGCGTTATTATTAAATTTTCAGTTAAAGTGAAAGCATTGATTCAAATTCATACCGACTGACTATTTATATTGATTAACTTTTATTTTTGTTGGCAAGTTATGGAAGTTAGTTAATAAAATTCATATTTATATGATTAATTTAGGAAGTATTCGAATGAATAGTTGCATGATAAGTTATTTTGAATAATTATAAATTTGGATTGTAATAATAGTTCATTTCGACAGATTTTTGTATAAAAGTTGAATGTAACTTTTCATTTGGATGTAAATATCTATAGATGGGTTGTAATCAATAATTGAATGTGAATTTTGTAAAATACTTATATAAATGAGTGGTTGAAAATGCATGAATTTGAAATAATTATCTTGAATTATTTTAATAGCTCGTTTGAATGAATGTAATTATTTTTTTAAAATTATAGTTTAAAACTTTTCACAAAACTAAAAATCAAATATCCCCTGAACCATTTCAAACGTCAGCTCCAGATTGTACCTTACAGAGGGTTGACTTCATTGAAGTCTAATAATTTGGTTGGCTTCAAACTGACCAATTTAATAATATTGTAAAAACATATAATTTTAAAGGGTACATCTGTCTATGTATGGAAAAATGTTGTTAAAATAATGGCCTAGACTTTAAATTAGAATTTTTATTTAATTAAACATCATTAAAATACATCGAGATTAATTATTAATACATAGTTAATAAATAGTAGAACCAACTTGTTTGAGTGGTTAAAACTAATTAGAGAATTAGTTTAGTGTGGTCATTCCCATTTAATCCATGTACACCTATTTTATTCGCTATAAATAGATTGACATGCATCTAAATTCATTTAAGCATTTTGAGTCTAGGTTTTACATTTGAGAGGAATTTTATTAAGTGATTTGCATTTAATAAAATTGAGAGAGAAAAACAATTAAGTGTAAGGTTGTTTGAGAAAAAATGAAAAGAGGGGCACATTTGGAATTGTAGAAAAAAGCTAGAGAGAGAAGCAAGATTGAGTTGATTCTTGGTGTCATTTGGAGTTGATTCTTGGTGCCATTTGAGGTGTTTCATTCTTGGTGCCATTTTTGGGGTTTCTTTCAACAAAGCTTCAAAGGAGTAATTCTTGCTTAGAAGAAGCAAAATCACTTGGGTTTTCTTTGTTCTACAAGGTGGTGACAACTTTTTTCCCTTCACACTTTGGAATATTAATTTTCTTTTGGTTAGATCTTAAATGTATGTTGTAATAGCTTTGAAATTCTTGTTTACTATTGTAATCTTGAACATTGGAACATTAATCTCTAATAATATTGTCTCACTCGAGTGTTTATCGCTCGGGAACAGTGGAATAGGGCTTACGTGCCGAACCACTTTATATCGTTGTGTCAATTTCTCTATTCTCTACATTTTATTTACTGTTTTGGATGATATTACATAGCTGGAAAATTTTTCCAGCTTTGTTAATTGATTTGCTCATCAATCTTTAAGTCTCAAAATTAAAAAAACGAACGTCGAATGCTTAGGATAGGTGCTCAGTGAACACTAATTAATATTATAACAAATGTCATTTCATTTCTAGCATTTGAGGTTGATTGTGGTTAGGGGTGTTCGTCGGTCGGTCGGGGTCGGTTTTCTCCAAAAACCGACCTCAATAACCGACATTTCGGTTTTCTTA
>JBBMKA010000026.1:9357456-9376778 GCA_037833695.1 Sechiopsis laciniata | reverse complement strand
ACGTATGTTGATTTATAGAAAGGTGAAAAAGTAAAGAAATATATATATATATATATATATATATATATATATATATATATATATTTGAATTAAAAATAAAAATAAAAAACTTGATGGCCCAATTCAATCAAACCCAAAAATATATGAGTGAATTGGGTTATTCAAATACATAAAATTTGACGGGCCAAGCCAAAATTTTGCCTCAACCAAGAACATCAAAGGTAGGCCACCAAGTGGTGAAAATGATTTGTGCTCTTACAAATTTCCTCAACTCTTATAAGGTGTTTTATATACTAACACAAAATACAAAACTTTAAACCTGCTCAAAACTAACTTAACCTAACTCACAATTAACTATGGTTAACACATTTAATCATGATAACATATATATGATTCACAATTCAACAAATTGCCTTTATGGAGAAGCTTATGCAAATTGCATGAAAAAAGCTCTCATTCAGATTGTATTATAATTTCATAATTGGATCAAAACATGTTCATCACGAGCAAATCATATAGGCATTCAAACTTCTCATAAGTTAACAATCTGTCATAACATCAATAACAATGTAAATTGAATTTACTAACAACACCTTCTATCTGTTCTCATAAAATAACATCTCTGACATAACGATCTAACATATTTATGTGTTTAATTCTATCATGAAAAGCATGATTCTCAAACAATACTAATGCACTTTGACTATCACAATATATACAAATTGAGCATTCTAAATTCTGCATTTCAGTTAACAGATCTTTGAGCCACTTGGACTCTTAATAGGATTAGCAAGATCTAAGTACTCAGTTTCAATAGACAATAAAGCACTAGATTTCCTGTTAAAACATTTAAACATGGTAACACATATGTGATATACAATTCAACAAAAATTAAATGAGTAAAATGGAATAAAACTTAAAGTACATAAACTAAAGATGTATCTTAACCTATACTTCTTCTTCAAATAATCATATACTTAATGAATGTCGCTCAAGCTTGGTTTTGTAGCTAATATTTAGTTAGGCATCTGCTAGTCAATCAATCACATCATTAGATTTTTTTTTTTTTTTTTAATATAAATGTATCTTGATTATTTTTATTGGATAAATCGGTTAACTCTACAATATTTGAATTCAAAAAGCGTGGAAATCCATTTTTAAGTAAGCACCTTCATTGAACTCATCCTTTAAATGTTAATAGATGACTTTTTGTTATGGGCGTTTGATTTAATGATATTTAGATATGAGTCCTGGTCTATAAGCCCCACAGGCATTCAAATTTCAAAATTTTGGGGCCATCTCCTTTTGTTTATAGCAGTATCACAATCACAAACATGGGTCAGCAATAGCATTCCTTCACAAAATAGAGCATCCAGTTCAATTTTGTTGGTTGTAGTAATCAGAAGACTGCCCCCACATTATTTCCCCCTCGGTTGCCTCCTCCACCGTAGCTATCGTAAATTGCCCGTTCAACGTAGGACGGTGGCGACGCGGCCGGTATCCTGTAGTCGTGGTATTGGTAAGACGGCCGACCCTCGGACAATGGATTGTTGCTAATTGAGGGTCGTGGCGGTGGCCGTTTGTCTTGATCGGGTTGCGCCATTACTCTTGGGTCCGCATTCTTTGGCTCTGGTATAGCCACCTTTTCTTTTATCTCTTCATTCATTTTTTCAGGCTCTTTAATGTGGATGCTCTTGATGGATTTGTCGCCTTTGCAGCTAATTTTGTTCATGATCTTTTCAGGCGTACAACAAACCACTTTAATCATCACCGTCCCCTGGTTCTCATTGTAAACCTGGTCTCAAATTTCTATCACATAACAAAAAAAAATAAAAATGCCCATTAAATTAAGTGTTGTGATAAATTATAAACAGGGGAAGAATGGTTAAAAACATACGAGGGAATTTGCAGAGTGTTGGAATAAACTTTAATGTAATTGTTGATTAAGGAATTAGCGGGTACACAATTAAGGAATTAATGGATTGTCAATTTAGGAGACTAATTAAGGAATTAGTAGATTCTTGATTTAGCAATTAAGTGGGAAATATTTATGGAGAGAACTTGGAGACAAGTTTGTATAGGCTATAAATAGAGTGTTCTTTTATTGTGGATAGTAGAGAGAAAATGTAAGAGCAAAAGTAGAGAGTTTTAAAGAGAAATAAAGTAAAGTATTTTGAGAATTTGTGTTTTATTGATTTGTTTTTCGAATTCAGTTTTTACAAATTGGTATCAGACACGATGGCGAACGTCACGGGTCAAATGTTGTTGCCACGACTGACAAAGAAAAATTACGAGAATTGAAGCATTCATATGAAAGTGCTTCTTGGATCTCATGACGCATGGGAAGTGGTCAAAAAAGGTTTTGTAGAACCAGAGGATACTGCAAATTATACGGCAATTCAAACCAAATAGTTGAAAGAGAGGCGTTTGAAAGATAAAACAGTATTGTACATGTTGTTCCGTGGAGTTGACGAATCATGCTTCGAGAAGACTGTGAGTGCAACTACTTCAAAAAAAGCGTGGGACACTTTAGAAAAAGTGTTCAAAGGAGCCGACCGAGTGAAGCAAGTGCGTCTCTAGACTCTTCGCGGTGAGTTGGAGAGCATAAAGATGAAGGAGTTAGAAAGCGTGTCTGACTACATCACGTGTGTGCAGACAGTGACAAATCAACTCTATTGCAATGGAGAAAAGCTAACGGATGCATGAGTTGTTGAAAAGATTTTGAGAATCGTTGACGGATAATTTTGAGAATGTGGTGTGCGCGATAGAAGAGTCAAAAGACCTTGCGATGCACACTGTTGACGAGCTTACTGATTCTCTTGAGGCACATGAACAATGCAAGAACAAGAAGAAAGAGGAAAGAGGAGTCAAAATTGGATTTAGTTTACAAAAAGTATAAGAAAGAAGAAAGAGGAGTCAAAAGTATTAATTACGTTTTCTTTAATTAATGTATAAAAATAGTTTTAATTTAATTAAATATTTAATAAAAATAGGATTTGGTTTACAAAAAAGTATAAGAAAGAGAAAAATAGACATAACAGCAATGTCTTTTCTAGAACATTCATTATGAAAGACAATTTTTACCTTGTTTTTGTAAAGGTTTTGAAAAGTGCCTTATTTTTGCAATAAATTTTAAAATCAACACAACTTTTGCAAATTGCCCCAATTAATGACATTGATTTATACAAACCAATGACACTAATTAAAATCAATCGATAAGTGATTGATTAAACTAAATTGGTGACATTAATTGAAACAAATTAGTAATACTAGTTGAAGTCAATCTATATTTTTTATTGAACTGGATCAATGACACTAAATGAACTAAATCATAGATATTAATTAAAGTAATTAAGTAACAATTAATGTTACTATAATTTAATTAAATAATTTACTTAAATAATACGTAAATTTATTAAAGTTGAAATCATATTAGATGTTTCTAGAACTTTATTTTTATTAATTGCAAGAAAAATTATTTGACTCTTCAACATTTATTTATCAATAAAATTTAAAGAAATTAATTTTTAAATGACCATCATACATACAACTTAATCTCCTTCCAGCAACCCAATTTCAATCAAATAAAACTGGTATACTCAAATCAGATGAAGGTGATAGTTTCAAACAAATCAAACGGATTACAAACAATAAAAATAATAATAATAATAATAATAAAATGATAATATATAAATACTAAAATACTTTTAAACAGTTGTTAATGCTAGAATTTGTTATCTATTTACTTTAGTCATTCATTTTCTCTCATTTTAGGACAAAACGCCCTCCAACAAAATCTATACTTTCTAAAAAAAAAAAAAAACTATTTCTGATGGCTACTTTAGGAACTGGCTTTTCTTAAAATTTAATGTTAACTTCTTTTTTTTTTTAAATATAGAAAGTGAATATAAATTTAATTTTAGTGATAGGTTTAATTTGTAATAATCACATACTTAAAAGAATATTATGTGAGAATATTAATGTAAGCCTAAGTTATTCCACACATGCATAGATATCAAAAAACTTTAATTTTATTATTATTTGACTAGCTTGTGACCTTTTTTCATGAATTTTTATTACTATTATTATTTGATTAACTTGTGACATTCTTTTTTTCTTTTTATATAATTTTTTACTGGTTGATCATGGAGAAGGGGAACAATAAAACCTATAAAGAGGGTATAACTGCTCTCAAATAAATGAGAGTCAAATATCAATTTTTATAATTAAATTCGTGATCATAGTATTGAACTAGATTACTAACCAACAATGAAATCATCACGTCACTGACTATTTCAATTATATATTGGTTTTTTAAGAACCAAAAAGATTATAAAAAGACACTGTCATCTATAAGAATGAAAAAAATGATGATTTTTAGTGTTTGACCACCGAAAATTATTCTCTTCATAATCATATTTTTCTAAAATCTTCTTTTTATTTTTCTTTTAACTACTTTTTATTTTTCTCCTAACAATTTTTTACTTTATCATATTCATTATTTTATTTTTTTCATAATCATTCACTCCACTTCAAACACAAATTGTCATTCTTATTTCTATTCTCTCATAATTATTTTCATTTTCATTCTTCAAACACTCTCTTATATATATCTTTTTTCAATTAACAATGTATGTGACTTGACCATCATGGAGTGGGCTAATGGATAAAGAGGGTCTTAGAGTGTTTAAGATAATTGATTTAATTCATGATGACTACCTATTTAGAAATTAATTTCCTACGAAGTTTCTTGACATACAAATATTGTAGAGTCAAAACAATGTTTGGAACTCAAAACTTGTAACTAACTAGTTACTATGTGATACATAATATTAATCCTAACTTTTTGGCTGAATGATTGAGTGTCAACATAAAATTAGGAACACCATTCTTATGAAGTGAAAAATAAATAAAGTTTTACTCCTTTTGAGAAATAAATTTTTACTTCTAAAGTCTCTCACCATAAACTTTCAATTTCCTATATGTAACTTTAAACTTCAATAAATATTGTATTTTTTTTTTTAAAAAAAAATCTGATAAGTTTTTAGTTGAAAGATAGTGAATAAAACATATGTATTTTTTTCATGTATTATATAAAAGAATCATACGTATAAACACAATAATAAACATGAATTCAAAAAAACACACACACAATTCTAACACATTTTTTTATGGAGCTGCAAAGTAAAATCACATTGTAACTAAGTTTCTTTTTTTTACTGAAATATGCTAGTTTTGGGAATAAATTCAATTGTTAATTTGCATATTAGTAAATTTATCTATTTTGAGCCACTTATACCTTTGAATTAATTTTTAAGTTTTTTTTTTTTTTTTTACAATTAATGTTGCAGAATATTAGGCGATTGTCTATAGAAAAAATGTGTGTAAGTTTATTTTTTTTTAGAATCAAAATATGTGTAAGTTAACTTGGAGGACACTAATCGATATAAAAATAAAATAATACTAAATTTATGAAGGTTCTTAATTTTTTTTATTTTTGTTAAAATAATTAGTAGAAATGATATAAAGGAAGTATTGGAGAAAATTTTGATGGAGGTAAAGCAAAATATTTTACATCTAACTAAGCTACATTTGGATTATTTGTCCTATTATCTATATTAACATGAAATCTTTGTTGCTTAATATGGTGCATTAAAATTATCGATTGATCCTTAACATCAATACATCGTGTGTATACTGAATGGGTCAGTAACGCATTTAGTTATCTTGTTTGGTAATAATCCATTTCAATTCTACGGTCACGAGTTTGAGCTTTGTAGGGTTTGTTGGTCCTCCTCCCTTTAATTTATACTAAAAAAATACATCACCTGTGTGGACCAGTAATTATGAAGAAATTGAGGGACAAAATTGTAAAGTTGAGTGAGATAAAAAAAAAAAAAAAAAAAACATATGGGTAGGCTGCATTAAATTCCTCCATGTCAGATTTGCAGATTACCCCACTTTCAAGCCCCCTTGCTTCACACCCATAATTCCACACTCTCACACACAAAAACATAAGTGAAAACCAAAACCCAACTCCAAGTTCCCTGAATTTTGAGCTTCAATTGCAATTCCAATTCCCCATTAGACTCAACCATGGGTGAAGTAAGCAAATTTCTCAATTTCTTTACACACTTCATCTTTCTTAATTACACCACTTTGCACTAGAACCCTTTTGAAAAAATTGCTTTTTTGGATACCCTTTACAGGAAATCAAGAAAAAAGAAGTAGAAGATGAAAAGAAGGAAGAAACCAAACAAGAAAAAAAGGAACCAACTGAATCAGCATCAGCAGCAACAACAACAGAAGAAGAAAATAAACAAGACAATAAGGAAAATGAAGAAGAGCCACCCTCAGAAATTGTCTTCAAAGTTGATATGCACTGTGAAGCATGTGCTAGAAAAGTTGCTAGAGCTCTCAAAGGGTTCCAAGGTGAGTTTTTTTTTCTTTTCAAGAACAATGTGACTGACAGTTTTACATCGTAAAGTCGACGAAAAAATTGATTTTGAGTATAAGGGTGTTTAAATTTTGGTTTTGAAGGAGTGGAGAGTGTGAAAACAGATAGCAGAGCAGGGAAGGTGGTAGTGAAAGGGAAAGAAGCAGATCCTTTGAAAGTTTATGAGAGATTACAGAAGAAAAGTGGAAGAAAAGTTGAGCTAATCTCTCCATTGCCTAAACCTCCTGAAGAACAACCTAAAGAAGATGACAAACAGCCAAAGGAAGAGAAAAAGGAAGAGGTAAAGTTATCAAGTTTGAACTTTCACTTTAGTCTTAACTTTTAAACTTTCAAAAGAGAAGAATTTTGGTGCAGCCCAAACTGCATCTCTACCATGATGTCACCGGCACCTTTGGTGCCACACATCTCTTTTTTTTTTTTTACTTTATATTTATTATAAAAAAAAAAAAAAAAAAAAAAAGATGGCTACACATGGATGACATCATGGTGGAGTGCAGCCCGAATACACCCAAATTCTTCTCCTTTCAAAAAGGAAAGATAAAAATGAGCTAAAAAGAGTGGTTGAAGTTGAAAGTTAGGTCCCTATATATGTTGTTATGTTCTAATCATACTTCCTCTTTGTTGATCTAACTTATGAACTAAAAGAATAGTTTGTAAATTTTCAAAACAATCATTGGTTTGACTGGTAGGATTTAAGACGTTATAAATTCAATTCAGGAATTACATACTTAAGAAATTATTACGGGTTTCTTGACATCCAAATATTGTAGTGTCAGACACTATATCGCGCAAAAATAGTTGAGGTGTAGATAAAGGGGCTTAGATACTAAAAACAATGCTCCTGTGTCATGTGTAGAAGAAAACAACTTATAATGATTGTATTTTAAAACTAAAGATAAAATTGAACAGAAGGATGATTAAAAACAAAGAGTATGATATGCAAAATAGACAAACAAGAAGGATGGGATTTCTACTGATATGTTAATTAATTGCCATACAAATTCATACCATCTTGCTTCTTCAACTACCTCCAAGGGAAGAGATTGACAGAAAAGGAGCAGAATTTTATGTTTTAACAACACATACATATATAGTAAAAGGAGAAAATTAAAGAGAATTGAGAATCTTTAACTTTTAAAAAAATTAAAGATAAACTAAGAGGAGTCAATAGCCTTCTGCCTTTGTTTCTTGTCTGTGTTCATAATTGGGGTCCTTTGTTGCTGTCAGAGAAATGAATTGAAAGATTGAATCTAGGATGAGAATATGGAAGTTAAAATGAAAAGTGAGGCAAAGTTTCAAAGTTAAAAATGAAGAGAAAGAGAGAAAGAGAGAGAGAAGGGCAGTGAATGAATTTGGTGAGTGGGAGTTGGAAGAACTGACATGAAAACAACAAAACAAAACAAAAGGCTTGAAAATGGAGACCCCACTCCACCTCATTTCCCTCTCAGCCTTCTCTGTTTCTATCTGAACAGCTATCTCTTTGTTCCACACAAATGCACATTACACAACACAGAGGTGGGTTGGATGTTGCTGTAGCTCTTATTTATGGCTTCCAAAACCCTTTGACCCTACATCCATAATGTGCACATACACATTGCCATCTACTCACGGGTCTTTTTTTGGTTTTTGTTTTATCTTTTCAACCCACGTACCCATCGTTTCGTTCGGTTTACGGGTCTTTATCTCATTTGCGGGGACCAACTAGTTTAAACAAAGACAAAAGGGAAAAAAATCTTCGCGAGTTTAACGAGTAGACTCTGAATCATAAACACACATTTTATGTTAATTGAACTATACTCTAACAATAACCTCAACCTGTCACTAAATCATTTAATATAGTCTAAAACTTTCAAATAAAGATAGAAATTTTGTTGCAGGCTCCTCCTCCTCCTCTACCTCCAGCAGTTGTAACAGTGGTACTCCAAGTACAGATGCATTGTGAGGCTTGTGCTCAAGGTTTAAGGAAGCGAATCAGGAAAATCAAAGGTACTTTAATCAATAAAAAAGCAAAAGGCAATGATGAATAAATAGTAAGAACATCAAAGAAAAATGGTGTTTTGTTGCAGGTGTAGAGTCTGTGCAAACAGAACTGGGCAACAATCGGGTGATCGTAAAGGGGGTTATGGATCCGACAACGCTTGTCGACAAGGTCTCGAAGAGAACCAAAAAGCCAGCTACTGTAGTAGTGAAGGAGGAAGAAAAGAAGGAAGAGGAGAAGAAAGATGAGGAGACGAAGGAAGAAGAAAAACCAGCAGCTGAAGAGAAGCCAGCTGAGGAGAAGAAAGAGACTCATGAAGAAGAAAAGGAAGAAGATGACAAGTTTGACATCAAAAGGTTTGACCACTGGCCAACCAAGCATTACACCGAGTATGCATATCATTACCCCGAGCGGATTTTCAGTGACGAGAACCCGAATGGCTGTTCAATAATGTAGTATTTCAGTACAATAAGTTTATTTTGCAGTATGGCTGAATTTGCCGTTTGTACCTTCTGAGATACTTTGTATCCGTGTTAATGTATGCAAGGTTAATGGTTAATGTTAATCTATCTCATGGCTTCATATTTTCAACTCCATTCTACTAGAACAACAGGTCTCTATAAATACACAATGGCTTTATATTTTAAGACTATTTTCTTTTCTTTTTTTTTATGAAACCAAGAAATCGAAACTTCACTCCACTACACGCAGAGTAACCACGCCTGTCTTTAGGCCAGGCACCGAGAGACATCAAATAAATGGAGACACGGGAGGTGTCTACAAATTAATGTCACAAGTGAGTTTCGAACCTGAGATCTTGAGAAGAGTACATATTCGAAACCCAAGTTTTCAACCAATGTGTCATCCCTTGAGGACATTTTAAGACTATTTTCATATCCCAAATAGATTTGATTCACTAGCAATAATGAGAGAAAATGAGACAGAGAGGGAGTGAGATGAATGAATCCTGCCACAATGATGGGGAAAAGTTGTTAAATTTTTAAAATGCATGTCATGAGATCAAAAAGTAATTGCATTATGTAAAGTACAGAGTCTTAAAGAACGATCCATTCAGACTTCCTGGTTGATTCAGAACTGTTAAAAATAAAATGGCATGAACACCATGTAAAGCTACAGTAAGGAAAAATGGCTTTAGATTTTGAATTTCACTACACAGGATGCGCCTATACTACATTATCTCTGCAAGGATTTATAGAGGACCACGGTTACGTACTTCGCTACAAACCGGTGAGTCATCCCGAGTGCCACGACGGAGGGGCCGCCCCTTTCCTTCTGCATGTAAAGATGATTCAGCACTACATGTTGAGGTCTTGATAAAGGAGGTAAGATCTCATTGTAAGGACAAGGCATGTCGAGGAGTGTGGTTTTCAAGTGTGGAGGAGCCAGTGGTGGTTCCTTTGAATAATCTTCAGATCCAAGCTGCAAACTGTTGTAACTTGACTCTGGGGACTGAGGAGGTTCGAAGCTAGAAATGCTTTCAATATCTTCTGGGACGTAATCCTGCAACATTCATCAATAAATAAGTTCTATAAGCTTTTATTCCAAAGTTACTGCCACCACCAAAAGCCATCCTCCAGGGATACTGTTGTGGCATGCCTCAAAAGGAAAAAGGAAAAAGAAAAAGTGTTACAAAATAACTTGCATAGATTTCCTATACAACACCAAAATGACTGGTGTGGCATCCATTTTTGTGTATGGATTGGCAGAATCCTCATTCTAATTTCTATTGAAAGCCATGTATCATTCTCAGCTCATACTATCAGATTAAACGATTATTCAACCAAGAGGCTACTATATATGAACTAATGTTATGGGTTCAAATCTCCCCACCCCTAAATGTTCACGAATTCACAACTTAGGGACAAGTTAGTGGTGCCCTAGATGCAAGGGAAATTATATGCAGATATGAAAAAACACTGAATATTTTTGCAATCATAGTTCACATCAGTTGATTATCAAGCTTATTGGCTAAAATAAGAGAAATTCATCCATGATTGTAAATATACAAACTTGATTATTAATTTATTTTTCTCTAAGGAATTTACTATGTGCTTAGTTCCCTTGAAACTAGATAGTTTGGATTTTAAAAAACAGTAACATCATTAACCAAGGTAATCTCAGAATGGGAGGAACTTAATCCTCAATCCTGACTCCCAGATCAGAAACCTCCATACTTGTAATTTTAAACAAAAATAACCAGAATGATCAACTTTGATACAGCTTACATAACCCAGTTACATTGAAAATCTTCCATCTTAGTCCCAACGGTAAAATCAGTGATGGTAATATGGTTGACCTATTTCCATTCATAAGCCGGGGTCAGCAAAAAAGAGATTTACCTGCAAGTCCAAGATATTGTAAAAATTGCCTGCATCATCTTGGGCCCAAGGCAAGTCAGGAGCATGTCTCCATTGTCCATCAGCAATAAACCTATACTGGTAAACACCAGAAGGCAGTACCTTCATAATCGTGAAGTCCTTCCCGGATCTCTGCAAGGGTATCCTGATCAGGAAAAAAACATTAGGTATCAGACGACAGTCATTGAATAAAAATCAAACTATGAATCAAGAAAGCAGAGCAACAAACTTCATTTTCCAGCTATCCCAAGATCCCTCAACAGCTACTTCCTTGCCTCCATGACTCCAAGTAATCATTGTCGGGATTCCTTGTTCACTGCTAACGTCGTCAACCCATGTACTGTTATTCATCCAAGACTGGCTTGAGTTGTGCACTTCATCAGGTCTTGGCAGTGGAACGACCGGTACCTGTTAAGACATATAGAACTCAAAATCATGGCTCGTAAAGACAAAGTATGGAAGGTGCAAAAACTGAAGAAAAGAAACCAATACAGAGATCACAGAATGTCCCACAGCCTAACCTACAGTAATATCAATGATAAGAACTAAAGAGGAACATGGTGGTTATACCCAACACTAAACAATATCGCTGACTGTTTTTCCATAGCCCAAAATTGGTAAATTTTCTAGGCATTTGAAGTAATTTTTTTTGGAAACCAAAAAATTGGAGATTCACTCCACTGTACCCGAAGTAACCATGACCCGTCTCTAGGCCAGATACCAAGAGACATCGAAGGAATGAAGACATGGGAGGTATCTACAAATTAAAATCACAAGTGAGTCAAGAACCTAAGACCTTGAAGGAAGCACACCTTCAAAGCCCCAGCTTTCCACTACTGCACCAAAGTAATTGCAGGTCAGATAAGTTTGAAGAAAAAAAATCAATTTTCTACCATTTTATTCCCTGTCAGTTATCCCTCTCCATCTCAGATTGAGAGGATGATAGAGCAATTTTTTCATCTTCCTGCAAGTTTTTAAAATTCCATCTACTTGCTAAAAACTAAAATGGATCCTTAAATCAAGATGCCTTCTGCACAATGATTCCAGTAATCTTAAACAGCACAATAAGTAATGAGAAAACTAAAGTTAGAGGAATTCAATTCAACCGAATTTGCACACAAAGAATTGTAATAATAATAGCCCTGTAGATTCACCAAATCGTCCATCTAGTCATGTTGGACTTAAATCAAACATATACTATGCAGGTAAAGTAAAGACACAAAAAGGCCAAGATTCCTCACATAACCTTATCAAAAAAGGAAACAAAAGGCATTTCCAATAACACACTAAATCAAACATCCCCACCAGATATCAATTTCATCAAATTAGAGAAAAGAAAAAACTAACTCACTTGAGGAGTGAACATCAATGGAGATGGAATAACGCGAGGGCTACGGGGAGGGGAATGACCCATCAGCTCTGCCGGCGGATCGCCGCCGTGGTATCCACGGTGGTCATCGGCCGGCGCCGCCAGCCCTTCCGGCAAACTCCTCTGACCACCACCACCGATTTCCTCATCTTCTTCTTCAGCCCCAGATGGGTTACCATCCTCATCTTCTCTCCCATTAACATTCCCCATTAATAAAAACAAGAATAAATGGCAAGTATATAAAAAACCCACTTGTAGAATCCTTTGTGGGTGGCAAAAAAGAAAGAAAAAAAGGGGGGGAAACGATTCTCCACAGAAAAAGAAAAAAAATCAAGTGATTAGGGACCACATCAAACAGAAACCCTTCTAATCCTAAGCTTCATATTCCTAGTTCATGTTACAGAATCGCAAAAACAATCAAAAGGGTATAAAAAAAAATTACAGAAAACAAACAAACAAATAGATGGATTGAAATGGGTTTTTTTTTTACGAGGAGAAACTGTAAAGAAAGTGAAGAAGGGGGATTTGGAAAAATGAAGGAAAAGATTAATGTTTTTTTATTCTCCGATGAGTTAGGAAGATCGAATGGTGGGCCAAGGATGATGGGCTCGTGATTGACAAAGTCTTGATCTCCATTTTTGCTATTTTACAGCTTTTCCTATTTCTCTGATCCAATTTCTTTGGTTTTTTACATCAATTTTGCATCTTTCAACGTTGGAGCCAATCGGTTTTGCAGCGACAATGACAAATTTTATTCCTCATCCCTATTTCTCTTTTCCTTTTTTTTTTCCTTCTTGGTTTGTGGGAATTTGGGTTATTTATGGGAATTTTGTGAAATGAAATGAATGTAGCTAAATTATTGTCTTTTTATTTTTTTTGGATTTTAGCAGAAAATATATAAAAAGTTTACTCATTTCTTTTTAAATGTGTGATTTATTAAAAGAAAGGGTTATACTTCAAGTTCTATCAAAATTTGTGAAATTCATAAGTGATAACAAACCATAAAACTCATAGCCTTAAAGAGACAAATCAGCAAGAGTAATTACTTATATCCGCATACATATTTCTATGACCAAAAAGTTATGGATCCAAATTATTATTAAAGTAGGAGGAGAGAATTGTATGAAACTAATTCTATTTATTTTCTTACCATAAGAACTACGGAGGTCTACATTAAAATCATCAATGTTGTTCTCTTATTTCCATCAAGAGTCCATTGGGAAGTACAAAAGTTTTCCAGTTTTAAATATTAGAAACAGGTTTCTGGTTTGACAGTTAAAACATAATGAAGAAGGAAACATGATTCATGCTACTTGAAACTTTGACACTGATCACATGACCGCGTGTAAGTACGCTTCGTCGAACATAGTCGGCCAGTAATATTCTTGCCTGACTAACTTCTACGGGATCGGGCTATTGAGTAGTTTCTGCAAACTGTATACATCGATGAATCAAATGGTGATCTCAGAACAGTTCAAGAAGTATGATAGATGGCGAGAGACCTCATTGTCTGTTTAGGTCGTTTTCGTTTAGGTAAAAGAAGTTTCTTTTGCTCGAAAACGCCGCAGAAGTGAACACAGGAGAAAATCCAGAATACTGCTTCTGAATCTTTGTGACACAAATGTTGTTGATATATCTCAATACTTCGTATTTTTCGAGCAGCGGTTGAGTGGAGTAGTCCTCGAATTTCATCCACTGCAATGACAACAGTTCCAAAAATTACACAAGCAAAAATTGGCAGCTAATGTTGTAACTCTCTACTCTTACTTGCTGTCTTTTTCATCAGATGCAATATCAAGGACTAATCAGCATTGCAATTGAAAGAAGAAAAAAAACAATAAGCAACTTGAACTGATGATTATTTCACCACAAATATTCAGAACACTCAAGACAGGTCAGAAAGATTTTGAGGCAACTGATTTAACATGTACTGTAATGTGTGCATCATGTTTCTAGCTTATGGCCACTGGGAGCACATTCGATCCGTTACATAACATTTTGATGAAATTAAGAATTTCAGTTTTATGTTGTTTGTATTGCCTAGGAAACCTGGACATACCTGCGCATCCTCTATCTCCAATTCTTGCTTGCTTATCTCATAGGTGAGTGGTTTCAACATGCAAACGAAGAACAAATCTGATTTCCCAAAGAATGCTTGGTGAGTCTGTCTGTAAAAATTTGAAAGAAGACAAAAAACTGAACAAAAAATCACATTCCTAGTTGACAATTCAGTGTTACTTTTTCTTATCTTTTTTTATAACTGGAAATCGGAGCCCACTACATCCGGGAGAACCCATGCCTGGGCCTGTCCCAAAGGCCGGACCAGAAAAACTACAAGGGATTTTACAATTAAGCTCTCTCGTTGGTTTTGAACCTGAGAGTCTGAGACCTCCAAAGGAAAATACATAGGAGACTCCAACCCCCTACTGAGGCTGTCCCTTGGGAACGACGATTCAGAGTGTTACTGGTAAGTGTAATTTCATACCTGAAGGCTAAAACTTCAATGAATTCTGTTTCAATCTGTAGAAGCATAAGCCTGTAAACTTTAGGATAACTTCTTATTGGGATTAACATGATAAACCACTGAAGGACAGGCAATACAGCTTATATGATCATGCAACTTATTTCACTTACACCAGTCTCTTCTCTAACTTCTCTCTCTGCAGCTTTGAATATATCTTCCCCCTTTATATTATCAAGTGAAGTAAGTGGAAGATTCCAAAGATCTTATATGCAGATATGGAATCAGAGCTATAAAAAACTATTTACCTCGTCCACAACTCCTGTGGGAAACTTCCATAAACCAGTCCCTTTGAGCACTCCACACTTTTCTTGAACCACAAGTACCTAATAAAACAAAAAATTTCAATAAATGACACCACAGACTTGGTCTAGGAACAACCAACACAAGAAGAAGACACTTCAGGAACATTTATTCTTCTTGAAATGAATGCATACAAAAGATTTTTAAGAATGAAAAAGTGAAGTAAAAGCTAATACAACAATTTAGGCCTCGTTTGATAACCATTTGATTTTTTGTTTTTAGTTTTTGAAATTGAAACCTATTCTTACTCAAATTTCTTATAATTCCATCTTTCCTACAATGTATCCATCTTTCCTTAAAAAAGTATGTGAATGCTAACCAACTTTCACAAACAAAAACAAGCTTTTGGAAGCTACTTTTTTTGTTTCTAAATTTTGGTTTGGTTTCTACAAATATTGGTTAGAGGTAGATCTCAAAGTAAGAAAAAACATATGATAAGGTAGTTGTTGTAGGTTTAAATTTCAAAAACCAAATGGTTATCAAACGGGCCTTAGTTATTCAAACAAGTGCTACCAGATATATGTGAAGTAATGCATTGAAACATTAAAAAGGAAATTTGTTCTCTCTGCCATACATGTTAAAGACTGGCCAGTTTAAGGAATTACGATTTAAATTCCATAAAGATATCAAATCTTGAACATTTGATGATATTAGCCACTATTAACAAGTAATATCCACAATGACCACCTGCCCTTGGAAAATAATGGTCTTATCATTTGGCGGATTTTACTAACTCGAGAAATGCGACTATAAAGAAATTATGGAAAACCTGTCAACGAAACAAGAACTGACTCAAGAAATCGACTATGTTCTCTTTCATGTAAAATAAGAAACTGTCTTTATCTAGACACAGAGAGAAGTTCATTTTATCAATAACTGAAAAAGGTTGATAACACAAATTGAGTTTGATTGAGGACTGTAATTAAACCACAAGATAAGTTCAACCTAAATGCAATCTGAATCACCAAATTTTTCATAATTTTTTTTGTTCTCTTTCTCAAATCCTAAATTTTCCACCAAGTTACTTGTCCGGATTTTCTCAGCGCCCCTTCAATTTGAACAACTAAATTGACAAAAATTTTAGTGAAAGCCTAAGCTTCATATTCAACCTTAAAAGCACCCCTGTTACAGGCTTGCCGCATTACATGAATACAAAAACACTGCTCGTCTTTTTACGAGTAAAGCATATAAAACGAATTCTCCATGAACTAAGCTTTGTTTATGGGTGCACTGCAATAAAAAGTTGCATGGAAATATACCTCATTGTTGTCGTTCAAGACAAAGGCACCAACGCCAACTCGATGGGTAGCATTTACAGGAAGTGTGTGAGTACCTTCTGGGATCCAATACACAAGCATCAAATACTTCGGCTCTGCATGGTGGTACCAGAATCCTTCCTAAATAAAGAACAGCATTTGATCAAAGAACTATACTATACAGAATAAACATATTTTCCAGCAGCACTTGAAGTGCAAGTTCCAAAATCTACTGTCAAAACGATAAAAGACACTCTATCAGAATATCACCTTAACAACAGCTTCAACAAGATTAGCAAGCTCAATAGGAAGTTTAAACCAAACACCTTTCTTTCCCTGAAAAAGATTTGTTTATCATGAATACAAAAAGGATATAGTATGAAATACGAATGGCTGAATAACAATGCAACGCCAGAGCATCCCCAGAAACGACTTCATGCAAATGATATAAAACAGCATTTGTACAAAATAGCACTCAAATGTCAAGTACAGAGGGTAGTTTTCAACACTAGAGGCAAGGCGAAAATGCAATCATCACATTACCATGCATCGAAGCCGGTAACAGCCAGTTGAAAAAGCTGTCTACTTCATCATGAAGGGTTTTGAAAATTTTGAAGTTTAATTAAGAAGCAGGATGCTGAAGATTACATGCTCAATAATGAAGTCAAAAGAAGTGGCATATGCATCAAAACCTTAAAACATAAATTGATTATTTTTTATAGGGGCACCAAACTTTCAAGTGAAAGCAAAAACTTGCCTACCATAGTCCACTTAACAAAGAAATGGAAATGAAGTAAACATGATCGTATATTATTCGAAGGTGTGCACTAAGATAAGCAAAATGGGAAAGAGAAAAAAAGTTCACTGTTGAAATGAACTCGTCAATATAAGAATGGCCACCTGTTGTTTCCAGTGTGATATTGAAGCTCTAAGGATAGGCACAAATACTTCATAGTCCATTGGTTTATCCATTTCCACGATAACACCTCCATGGATATCATCAGTTGCATCAAGTAGTTCAACCTGTTGAACCTCATTCGCAGCCAAGGCTTGATCCATAGAAAATAGTGACTTACTAGAAACTGCCGAGAATTTTCTGCAAAAAGAACCTAAACTTCTAACCCCAATGCCTGAGATTACAAGACTTAATTAGCTTCAAGCCAATCTCTCCAATCACAGAAACAGTTCATCAAAGTTGATTCTCATTTAATTTCATTTACCAGTTATGAAAAACCAAAACAACAATCAACAAAATAAAGAAAACATGAGGTAAAACACAATGATTTACGTGGTTCACTATTACAAACAAATACAAACAAAGAAGAGAACTTTTTTATTAAAGAGATACGAATTCAAAGGCTTACTGACCGGGCAGACTAAGTAATGGTAAGGCAACATAGTTTAAAGACATCTCAACAACCAGAATCCACAAAGTTCATTGTAAAAAACAGAAGATGGTCAAGAAACATATCTCAAGTCAACGGACCTCAACTCAAAATTACAACTCCAAGAAGGGTATACGTATATCAATAACAAACAAACAAAACAGTCCTTCCAACTACAAACTAGCCAACCAAACAACCATTCCATCGTACAAGTGAGGTAAAAGAAACAAAACACATAAGAATCAAATTAGCACTAAAACCACCAATCCCACATAACAAGCAAAAACCAAAACCGCATTAACATTTGCAATCAACCCCAGAAGCAAGTTCGCAACAAAAGAATCAAATGTCAAGTAAATTCCAAAATAAAAAAACAAGAAAAACCCAGAAAGCATTGGTAAATTAACTCAAAACCCATGTCCATTAGCATCATAAAATTGGGGGGCAGGGTCAGAAAAGTGAAAATCAAAACCTGGGTAATGAAGAACAGAGATGGGTTGGAGTTGAAATCCTGAAATAGGCATAAAAGTGGAAGAACACAAAAGGGATCTGATCATGAAGCCTCAGCTTGGCAAATGGCAATGTGGCTGTGGTTGAAAATTCGTGAGTTTTTTGTTCTAGTTAATTTCTAGATGTAATGGGCTCCATTGATTTTGGTTCATCTATCACTCCCATGCAAGAATCTCATCCCACCAAAATTTTATTGTTTACTTTTCTCTTTTTCTTTTTCTTTTTCTTTTTTTTTTTTTTTTTTGTAAAGTAACCCTTAATGAAATTTCAAATTTTAATTTTAATTTTTTAATTAATATTTATAATAAATTTGAAGTTAATTTTAATTAAAATTTATTGAAATGACAAAAATGAGAACGTGTTATTTAAATTTATAGAAGAAAATTTAATAAAATGTAATATTTTATTAAAAAAACTAACATAAAATTTATTGTGAGAATTAATTTTAAATTTCATTTTAAGTAAATAAATTAAAATTTAACTAAAATGAAATTTATAGGTAAAAAAATAGTACTTTGTTGGTATTATGTATCATATAATAAATAATAAGTTATGGGTTCCTGTTTCATATAATAAATAATAAGTTATGGGTTCCTGTCTCAAATATTGTTAAATTAAAAAAATAATTAAAATGTTATTTTAAATTTATTTTCTTTTGAAAAATAATTAATTAATTAATAGTCAAATTTGAGGATTTGACCTTTTGTCACCGCCTTGTTATTGAATTGAACAATGAAAGTTATCTTGATATAAATTTGATGCTGGATTAGTCATGGACTGGAAACTTCTCCGATCCAATCAATATTTTTTCTTAGCAATCCAGTCAATATTTTTAATTAAACATCGGATCGAGTTTAATTCTAGCATGAAATATTCAGTGCAATTTAGTTTGGGTTATTTTTTATTAAATATTCAAAACATTTTTTTCAGATCAATTTTTTTATTTTAAAAAAAAAAAAATTTAAACTAAACTTAATTTAAGAAAGTGTTTTTTTTTTTTTTTTTTTTTTTTTGAAATGTTTGTAAACCAAAAAAAAAGTTTAAGAATAAATCACGCAGGGGATTTTACATAAATAACAAAAAAAAATAAAAAAATACCATCCATAGCACTTTTTTGAAAATATTCCATGTATAGCAGAAAAATGGGGCGTCCTTTGTAAAATGA
>JBBMKA010000026.1:9295367-9357356 GCA_037833695.1 Sechiopsis laciniata | reverse complement strand
GCTATAAATGAATTATTTTAGAAATTGTGCTACAAATATAAGACAACAGATAGAATGTGCTGCTGATGGTAAATTCTTTTTTTTGTATGGGTTGCTCTATTTTTTAAGTGGGAGTGGAGAGCTTGGCTAAGTGATTTTGATTTTCATGAAGTGGTTATTTTGATTGTTTAATTTGAGTTTTTCATTTTGTTTAATATATGAAATTGGTTGAAATTTTTATTGATTTGTTTCTAAATCTTTTTGGCAATGTTACTATAGACTATAGTTACAGTTCTGAACATTTTAACCTGTTTTTTTTTCTTTTTTTTTGGTATGTTTTATGCACTGTTATCTTTTGATTTTACTTCTTCTTTTTTTTTTAGTTAAAGGTTGCAATTCATTATTATCAATATATTTTATGGTGAGTTTTAACTCCATTTAAAGTTGAGTTAGGTTGAATTAACTCAATATTCCTCCTTCCAACTAAGATAATTTAGGTTATAATAATCCTTGTTATATATGGAGAGATGCTCCGAATACAAATGATCATATAATCTTATTACAAATAACTTGTCGTTTATAATAATTCTTTACCACAAATACAATGTATATCAATTTACAGAGAAAAACAGGAAATTAGGAGCTGCTCGCAGTGAAATCAAGGCCTTGAAAGCCACAGAAGCTCAGAAAGATAAAGCTCTAGAAGGGGTTACTTCTTGAATTATCTGTAATCACATTAATTTACATATGAGTAACGAATTTTTAACATGTTTTAAATTCACAATTCTCAGCTGAAAAGTGAAATTGATAAACTTGATGACAAGCTTAGAGCCACTGAAAATCTTCTTGAACACAAGGTTTGTGTGTTGCCTTTGGAGTTTATTTAGGCCAATTTGATAAGTAGTTTGTTTTTAGTTTTTAGTTTTGAAATTTAAGCCTACAACAACAATCTTACTATATGTTTTATCTTACTTGGATATTTCAATCTTACCTATATTTTTAGAAACCAAATCAAAATTTAGAAACAAGAAAAAGTAGCTTCCAAAAATTTATTTTTATTTTTGACATTTGATTAGCATTCACATACTATCTTAAAGAAAGATGAATACATTGTAAAAAATATAAAATACATTGTAGGAAATTAAATAGTTATCAAATGGGACCTTAATTTTTCTAGACTTTTTTATACTCAGTAATGAAAGCTATGAATATACAGAACCTTGACATAAAAAGATTATCAACTGAGAAGAAAGATGCAGTGGCTGCACAATATGCTGCTGAAGCTACTCTCAGAAGGGTATATGCAAATCAGAAAGATGATGATTCGCTAACCCTTGCGTCGGTCGTCGCTCCGCTCGAAGCCGAAATCAAAATGTACAAGAATGAGGTGAGCCATGAAACATGTAAACTATTTTTGCATTACCAATATGTTTAAGTTGTTTTCTTTTGTGCATTTCAGGTTGCACTGCTGCAAGAGGACAAGAAAGCTTTGGAGCGTCACACGAAGTCGAAGGAAGCGGCGCTGCTCGAAGCGGAGAGGATTCTTCGAAGCGCGCTCGAGAGAGCTCTCATTGTTGAGGAAGTTCAGAATCACAACTTTGAGCTGAAGAGACAGATTGAAATATGCCAGGCAATGATATACTTTTTTACATAATTCAATTGCATTTCTAAAAGACTGTTTGAAAAAAAACAAAGCCTTGTTTGCTAACCATTCAAGTTTCTGTTTTCACTCAAATTCTCTTCAAAAGATTTCATTTTTCTTAAGGAAGTTTTTTAATCCTGATCAAAATCCAAAAACCAAAACTAAGTTTTTGGAAACTATTTTTTTTAGTTTTCAAATTTTAGTTTGATTTTTAAAAATATATGTAAAGGGTAGATATCAAGGTAAGACAAAGCATAGGTTGAACTGTTGAAATAGCTGTTGTACGCTTAATTTATAGAAACCAAAAATAAAATGAATATCAAATGGGACCTAAGTCATTCGATTACAAGCAGGAGGAGAACCGGATCCTAGAGAAAACCAATCGCCAAAAGGTAATCGAGGTTGAAAGGCTTGGCCAAACCATTGAGGATCTAGAGGAAGCCATTCTAGCTGGAGGGGCCACGGCAAACATGGTTCGAGACTATAAGCGACAGATCGAAGAACTACATGTAAGTTTATGGAATGGCTTAACATGTTCTTTGATGTTCTATCAAGTGTCAGTTCACTGATCTTGGTATGAACAAGATATCAGGAAGAGAAAAGGACTCTTGAGAGAGAATTGGCAAGAGCTAAAGTCTCGGTCCACCGTGTCGCAGCCGTGGTGGCTAATGAGTGGAAGGATGAAAATGACAGAGTTATGCCTGTCAAACAATGGCTGGAAGAGAGAAAGCTATTGCAGGTACTTGCAAACTTTGAGTTTGAATTGTAAAAGTTTTGAAATTTTATGGCTTAACTTTGTTTTTGACAAATCATAGGCAGAGTTGCAAAGAATGAAAGAGAAGTTAGCTGTGTGTGAAAGAACAGCCAAGGCAGAAGTACAACTCAAGGTGGTGAACATATATAAATGTCACTTTTTGTGTTTAATACAAAGATATATTTGATTTTCTTCAACTATCTAACTCTTTCTTCAAAATCAGAATCTGTTTTCACAATTTGTACTCTTTAGTTTCTTCGACCACTTTGATTTTCTCTTCTTCTGGTTTCGATTAACCCTCTTCCCTTCTTAGTTTCGAAGCCTATCGTAATAAAGTTTATATTAAGGATATTTTAGTAAATATCTAAGGAAGTTTGTTAGACATTTAGTTATAAATAAGAGGGGTTGTATAAAGGAAAGGATATCGAGTATTTTTGCCATATGGTATTGGATCTTGATTGATCTCAAGAATTTGTATTTCGTTATTTTGAAAAAAAAAAGACATTTAGTCCAAGTAATTTAACTTTGTAGTTCGTTATTTTGATAACGTAATAGACCTCGGGTCTTATCATCCTGCTCCACTTTTCTTCGTTCTTCCTCTTCCCTTTTTTGCCTCGATTTTGCTCGGAAAGAGTTGATCAATGTCATCATACATTAGAATATTATAAGAGTATGTTAGCAATTAGTTGAGGAGTTGGCTAGAACATTATGATTATAAATAAGAAGGGAAATTGAGAGAGGGATGAAAATTGTATGGGAATGAGTTGAGGCTTGGATTGGTTTGTTCTAAAGGGAAGTTCTTGGTGCCTTTCACCTAAGGTTATCTTACAGTTCCATTTTCTTGATATCTTAATACAATTCCATTAGTTTGGTTTTTATCAGAATCCTTCACGAACAAACTCCAAATCACTTGCATTTATGGTCAGAGTTGATACCGATCTGATACCAATTGGTGGAACCCAAATCTATTATAATATTGAAATAACGAAATGAAAATACAAACTAAACAAATTAGTGATAAGAACTTGGAGCCTCCCTCTGTATACTCTCTTGAGTCCAAATACCAAAATGGCTACAATATTTGATACCTTTATTTTACCCTCTACCTCTATTTATAACAGAATATCCTAACAAACTCTCTAAGTATTTACTAATATACCCCATATAAATCACATCAATATTCTCTCAAGTTCTTGCTGAAATCTTTATCAAACTGCAGGAAAAATTCAAGCTGAGGTTGAAAACATTGGAAGAAGGGTTAAAGCAAATGCCAATCTCCACTGTTAATAGCAATGCATTTTGTGGATCACCTAAAACAGAAAGATCCAATAACATCTTAGGCTTTTTGACAAGCAATGGAAAGAAGAGGTCAACAACTTCACTGTCAAGGCCTTCATCCATCACCAAAAGCTCCACCAATATTGTGCAACCAAATGCAGATAACGAAAAGGCCGCCGCACCGGAATTAACTCGATCGAACAGCTTGAATAAGACGTATGCATCGTCTTGCGAAAACGTGATGAAAAAGAGTATGTGGGCTTCTGGTAGAAGTAGAGTGGTTGATATTGGTGAAAAGGAGGATAAAGAAAACAGAGATGCTACCATAATAGCGGCCTCTGATGAAACCAATGACAAAACCGATAAAAAGCCGAACGAGGTCGAAAACGAAGATACGGTTTCGGGTTTTCTGTATGACAAAATACAGAAGGAGGTCATCAATTTGAGGAAGACATGTGAAGTGAAAGATGGTAACTTGGTTGCAAAAGATGAACAAATAAAGGTCAATTATTTTAACCATTTCTATTTCTCTCCATATATATTCCCTCCCCATTTTCTTTTTCTTGAATAAAGATGGAACTTTTCTTGACAGATGCTCATGAAAAAGGTTGATGCATTAACAAAAGCCATGGAAATAGAGTCCAAGAAAATAAAAAGAGAAGCAGCAGTTAAAGAAAAGGAAGCAGCAACAGCAATACCAGGGAAAATAGAGGAAAAGAAAAATGCTAGGATCATCCTTCACTCCAAAAGGTTCTAACTTATCAAAACATCATTTCAGAGTTCAAATTTTATTGAATTATGTTAAAGGGTAAAATATTATTTTGGTCCTTCAATTTTTTTAGATTGGTTTTATTTTGGTTCACAAATTTAAAAAATTCAATTTTAGTCCCTCAATTTTGAGTTTTGTTATATTTTATTCTTTAAACTTTTAAAAATTAAATTTTAGTCTTTAAATTTTTAAAAATCCAATTTTAATCTTATGCTTCAAAAAAATAAATTGTCTTTTATAATACATGTAAAGTTAATATTAATCGAAATTAGTTGAGTAATATTAATATTTTTTAACGCAATGAAAGACAAATGTAAACATATTTCTAAAATTTATAGAGGAAGATAGTAATTTAAAATATATATATATATATATATATTTTTTTTTTTTTTTTTTTAAAGAAAAAAAAACAACAAAGTTCATGGACTAAAATTGATTTTCTGAAATTTCAAGGTCTAAAAAGAAACAATTCTCAAAGTTCATGGACTAAAATGATATTTTTCCTTAGGTTAAATCACCAATCAATCTAAAATCTTAAATGGATGGGTTGAGATTTTAGAATATCTGTCACGGCAAGGGTTTGAATCCATGACCTTCTAGTCTGATACTATGTTAAATTATATTAAATCATCCATCAACTCCTTTTAGCTTAAGCTGATGAGTAAATTTAATTATTTCACCGAACGAATTTCTTTCAAGTTTTTTGTTTCATTTCACCATTCATGAACTCATTGATTCCTTTTTCCTTTTGTTGTAGCCGTAGGCTATCAACTTGATAACTTGCAGTGGAAATGCATTGAAGAAAATGATCCTGATGCAAACTTGATTAATTGATTGTTCATGTTCTTGTGTAGATACAAAGTTACAGTGTACTTATGACAGGCTGCTCAGGAATAAGTTTGTTTTAGCAATATTTGCTCTGCTATGTACACATATTAATGTCATCTGTTTGAGTTTTTTTTACTAAATAATTGATGTCATGTTACATACTCAGAACAATCTATTGGCCTTTGGTACTAAGTTTGGTGATCAATTTTCAAGATTGTGTATGTAGTAAAAGGAAGTTGAAGAGTTTGTAATAGTACTCTAGAATATCTGTTTAAAACTTTTCAAAACAACCCGACTAGTTAAACTAGTGAACCTCCAAAATCGGGGGAAGGGTGCCATCTAGGGCACAATTCGTCGAACTCGAAACCATTAGAGAATTGAACAACAGTGCCTTTCGAGGCAAACTTTTGGATTTCTCAAAAGCTTGTGCCAATTGCAGGCTTGATAGTATCCGTTGAGGATCTTACATTAAGAAGATGAAGAAAAAACTCTAATCTTTATAAGATAAGATGAACTTAGAACTACTATATTTTTTGAATTTTGATATGGAACTTCATATTATTGAATAGTATCATTATCAAAAAACGAACAGGAAGTGAAGAAGCCCCACGCCCGACTTTTAGCATGGCACTTGATTTAACCAAGTTTTAGAGAAACTTAGACCTTCCCATATTGAGAATCACTCTCTAGCCCTAAACCAATTACCAAAATATGGCAAACCTTTCCACTTACCCAATCCATTTATTTATAACTAAATGTTACCCTATCATAATCTTTTCAAGTGACACTGCTGAATATTTCCTTTACAACATATGAAATCTTTGATCTTTTGCAGTGGTAGAAAATGAGTTTGTGTTGATGCAATTTACCATTTTAACATAAATTGTCAAAGCAAATTTAACATAGCAATAATTGACATGTATTCTCAACTAAATGGTCATAATTTCAAATTCTCTTATCTTCAAATATTGACATGATAATATTGGCATATTGGCTTAGAGTTTGTTTAAGTGTTAATTAGAAATCTAATTAGCGGACTTGTTTCATTTTTGTTTATGAAGATGCATTAATCAAACAATTAAGTTTAGGGACATTGGCCCCACAGGCATTCAATTTGAACTTTTTTATTGGTGGAAAACGAAATGGGTGTCTTATCTTGAAAAAGAAGGAACCTTTTTTTCTAATTCCACATAGCCAATGATGCCTAGTGGTTGTTTTCTCTGGGGCTTGAGTTTTTCTTAAGAAAATTATTTGGTTTTTGTTTTTATACGTTAGGATTTTTTTTTTTTTTTTTTTTTGTGAATTAACAACATTTGGACTAATGATATGTAATTTCTTTATTACTAATTATGACGAATAACATTAGAACTCTATTCCTTTTGACCTTAGGTTTTAAAATTTGTATACAAACGTTATAAATTTTAAAATATATATCTATTTAATCTTTGAATTAATAAAATTACAAAGTGTATCTTGACTTTTTGAAGTTTTAACAAGATGCCAATTTAAAATTTCTCAATTTCATTAGACAAGTCATTTAAATTTGAGAATTTACCATCAACAACACATTCTACTTCTTCTATTATATTTACAACACAATTTCTAAAATAATTCATTTATAGCATATTCATTTCTATCACTAATTAGTAATAGAACTCAATTTGGAATTCTATCACTAATAGAAAATTCAACTAGGGATAGAATGAGTCTATTATTGATCAAATTCTATCACTAATAGAATTCAACCAGTGATAGAACTCAATTTAAATTTTCTGCTACAAATGAATTAGTTTTGATTTTGTGCTATAGATAGAAATATTTTACTTTTTTTTGTTATACATGCAAAATCCCCTTTAAATTTATATCATCATTTGGTTTTTTTTTTTTTTTTTAAATATTGGAATTTACAAGACGCAGTTCTGATTTTTGAAAATTGAGTAGGTAAATATTACATTTTCCTTTTCTTTTTTTTTATTGTCTACTTTTTATACATATTTTCCAAAACAAACTTATGTTTTTTTTAACTAAAAATAGTAGTTTATTTTTAGAAATCGGCTGAACACTCACATGTTTTCTAAAGATGTAAAAATTATTGTTGAGAATTTCAAAAAAAAAATTGAGAAATTGAGAAAAAACAATTTTTATTTTTTAAAATTAAAATTAAAAATCAAATAATTACTAAGCATAGACTTATAAAAATACTTTTAAAAGTCTAAGGAATAAATGAATACAAACTTTAAAGATAAGGGATTAAAGTTGTATTTTAACCTAAAAGGCATTCTTCCTAACTTTATAGTTGTTATTTCGTTGATGTATTAAAAAGGCTTTAAATTTTCATTTCCAAAAAAAAGGTTTTAAATTTTCGCACACAAGTTATTGACTTTTTTGTTTTCAAAGTTCATCTATGATCTATATATTAAATAATTTTTTGCTACTTAAAATAAAGTAGACTAATAGCATTAAAATGAACTTTCATCCCTAAGAAGAAATTTATATTTATATTTTTTGTGAATTATAATTTTCCTGAAATAAAAATGTGTACACAAATTGGAGCTCCCTCCTCATTCTTGTGTGAAGGAAGTCTCTATTGCATTTCAAAGTTAATCAATTTAGGCCTCAATTAATTAGATTTTTTACCATCTTATACGAAAAAAAAAATGTACCCAAAAGAAATAATAATAAAATATAATAAAGAAAGAAAGTAATAATAATTTTTTTTTAAAATAAGAAGGAAAAATAAATGAAAAGCATCGTTTGTTACACCTACTTTATTTTTCTGTTTAGAAATTTGTTACACCATAATAAAAAAAATTATAAAAAAAAAAAAAAAAAAAAAAGAAAGAAAGAAATTTGTTACACCTACTTACATACAAGCATTATCCTGTTGAAATCTAGTTGTAATGTCCTAATCACATTCTTGACTTTAATGACGATGGTTAATTCCATCTCTTTTTGTTAAATAAATTCAATATAACATAATGCTTTTATTTAAAATAAGGGTAAATGTTTGAGAAAAAAAAAATTAAGATTTTGTCTACATAATTTTAAAAACTATAATTTAATCATATAGTTAGAAGTAAGTTAGAACTTAATAAAATAACCTTTCGTAGAATTTAATAAAATAATCTTTCTCTTTTTTTTTTTTTATTCTCAAATAAATGATAATTAAATATTAATTTCTGACAAACAATAAAACTATCGAGCCAACAATCTTTCAGTATCTTTGTCGTTTCTAATTATTAACAAATTAAGTATGATAATTTTCAACCGTATGAATTACGTGATTAATTAACACACAAAAAAAAAAACATCATTTATACATAAATTACTAACATTACTTTTTTTAATTTGATTAAATCAATAATTCCAATTTGAAAACTATAATTATAATTTATCCTTCAACTAACAATGATTACTTGATAGAGAGAGTCTATAATAAAAACAAACTTTATAATTTATGCACATAATCAAACAAAATAACCCTTCCATTAATTCCATTTCCCCCTCTTTATTTCCTTTTTTTTCTTAAAAGAAACAACTTGTAGTTTGAACTTTCAACACAAATAAACAAAAAGTACACAAAGTTTCAACAAGGTCCATAATTTATCATCACCATCACAATTACGAATATGGGTCTCATAGCAGTACCATTCACAATCACATAACAGCACATCCGGCTGGATTTTCTTGGTTGTAATATCCACCGCCGCCGTACCCTCCGCCGTATCCTCCGCCGTAGCTGTCGTAAACCGGCCGTCCGACGTAGCACGGTGCCGCCCCCGCCGGTACCCCGTAGCCGTGGTACTGGTAAACCGGTGGACCGTCGTAATATGAACTGAACCCCACCGTGTACGGCGGCGGCGGATACCCTTGAACCGGTTGCGCCACCACTTTCGGTTTTTCCCCTTCTTTTTTCTCCTCTTTCTTTTTTTCCTCCTTTTTCTCTTCTTTTTTCTCTTCTTTCTTCTCTTCTTTTTTCTCTTCCTTTTTCTTCTCTTCTTTTTTCTCTTCCTTTTTCTTATCTTCTTTTTTCTCTTCCTTTTTCTCTTCTTTTTTCTCTTCTTTTTTCTCTTCCTTCTTTTTTTCAGGCTCCTTGATATCAATGCTCTTAATGGATCCATTTCCTTTACAGCAGATTTTCTTCATAATCTTTTCAGGAGAACAGCAAACCACTTTGATTAAAACCATCCCCTGTTTCTCATTATAAACCTGATCTCGAATTTCTACCACAAAAAACAAAAAACAAAAAATACCCATCAAAATCAGCTAAACAAAGATTCAAAATTTAAACTTTTCTCTTAAATTAAAAACATGGGTTCAATTCAGATGTACATACGAGGGATTTTGCTGATAACTTTCTTCACTTTCTTGTAGCAACTGTCGCATTCAAGATCAGCTTTCAACACCATCCAAACAACCTGTAAAAAAAACAGAGCTTTTAGAACAGAGGATCATAAACAGAGCTTTTAGAACAGAGAATTAAGAACAGGGGATATAAAAAACGGACCTTTTCTTCCATTGATGAAGCTTGAGAGAATTTGCTGTGATCTGAAACTGAGCTAAAATGAGGAAGAGAGATCTGGAACTGGAAACAGAGCAGATGGGAAAAGGGGATTTATAAAAAAATGGTTTGGGGTTTGTGTTTTAATTGTGGGTTAGCCAATGAGATTGTGCCATGTGGAATTTTGGAGGATTAAGTGTTGAATTTTTGAGGTGTTTGTTTTGACTATTTTGGTGTTCGATTCTCGTCCCCATGTGATGGCTTTTTGATTCACCTTCCAAGAAAAATCCCTCTTTATTAAATTAATCCTCTGTTTAACGATTTTTTTTTTTTTTTTTTTTTAATTTTGTATTTTAATCATCTTTATGAAGCTTAAGTATGATTAAGAAGCATTTGAAAGAATGTGGTTTTTGGTAATGTGATAATCTGCAATCGGCAAAAACCCTCCACTGTTAGACATAAATTACATAAATTAAATTCACACCGACTTTAAGAAAATGAAATCTATTTGAAATTATCTCAATAAAAACCAATTTTATTGTAATAGTGCAATTTTTTTTGTCCTCATCTAAAAAAAACTTGTTTGTCTATATCAAAAGTAGTAGTATTTTATTGACATTGTGAGTTCGAATTTCATTAAAAAAATTATTTATTCATAATAAAAAAAAAATTATAAGTTAAAGTTTCTCATCTCAAATTAATTCTCTGTTAAATTCAACGAAAGATTAAAACAAAATCATACATGAACAAAACTACTCTAATTTTGAAGAGGACTGCATAAAATTATTCCTTTTAAATGTTGAACAAAAAATACTCTAATTTTACAAATTGTTTATAATTAATATTTTAATTATTCTTGTTCATTTCAAAGTCAATGGTATGTGAAATTTAAGATTTGAACTTATTACTTTAAAGCTATCATTAATTGAAAACATTTTTATTATAAATATTTTATTTTCTGTTTTGAATAGATAAACATTTTCTAAACTTCAAGGTTTTGATAATTATGTCTTTAAATTATCGTGTTTACATATTTTTTCAATTTAATTATACCAGCTAGTATTACGTGTGATGCACTGCACTGCATATGCTTTTTATGCTTCAAAATGATCTTTTTAGTTTTTTTTTTTTTCCTTTTTCGATATTCATGATCGTAGTTTGTGTGCACATCAATTATTGGTAGAAAATTAATTAATAGGTAGGTAGTCACTATGAATTTAACTCATTTCTTCCTATACACTTTAAGATAACTTTGATTATTAGTTTTTAATACAATTAAGCCAAAATTATATAATAACATAATAAAATATGTCATGGTAAAACAAAATAAATTAAAAGGTTAAAAGTAATTGAAATTAAATATAAGTGAGTTTCAATAAAAAAAAAAATTTGAAAATTAAATATTGACCATCAACAATTCATCTGACATAAGTAAATCTATAAATAAGATATCATATATTAAATTTCTCACTCATTATAATATGATTAAAAACATATATAATTTTTTTATTTAAGGAACTAAAAAACATATATAAGATGCTAAGGTAAGGTAATGAGTTCAATTTATAAAATTGTCTATCTAAAAATTAATTTTCTACAAATTTTATTAGCATTCAAATGTTGTAGGGTCAGACAAACAGTTGTTCTCTGACATTAATCGAGGTATGCAAAAATTGGCTCGCACAGTCACACATATATATAATGAACTTGCAACCAACTTTCACGTTACCCTGTCACATTTTCCTTTTAATAAACACGTTACATTTAAATAGATGAATTACGAGTGATTTTGAATGATTTTTCCTTTTTTGTTTATTCGATCATCCGTATAACTTATATACACATTATCTATTTTCACGAGTCATATTATCTATTTGTATAACACATTTAGATGATAAGAAAAGTCTTCCTAAGTAGGTGATCATGATTTTGAATAATTATGAAATATAAGAAATTGTTTGTTTAGATATAAAGATTAAAAGTTGTTGTACCAAAAATGATTTATTTTAATATAGAGGTTACAAGTAGTTGTGTTAAAAATAAAAGAATCAATAAAAATAATAGTTTAACAATATTATATACTTATTCATTAAGAGATTAGGAGTTCGATCTTTTATTCATCGTGAAACTTAAAAAATATATATTTCAAAAAAAAAAAAAAACACTTAAAAACTATATACCGTTTCATTTAGACGATAAAAAATTTATAAAAAAGAAAGTATCAAGAATATTTGTTTGGATAGAAGAATTTGAACGAGAGGTTGGGCCAGCTTCACTATCCAAACGTCCCGAAAAGATTTATATTACCTCATAATTTTTAAAAAAAAATATATATTAAAAAAAGGTCCATCACACGTAAGCCACCGACAGGACACGGAACCATGTGAGCAAATATTACACAGCGCCGAGTCGTAACCGGCGGCTGGTAAATTCTCGGTGCTTCGAAAAGGTTAACCCAAACTTGTCTGTTTCTTTTTCTTTAATTTTTTTTTTTTTTAATTTTGAAAATAACTTGTCTGTTTTTTTCTACACGTAATTTGGTCACCGAACGCACTTTGTGGGCCCATCTGCTTACCATGTCATCCTAAGCCTTTAATTATTCTAATTATACACGTGGAATCTTCTCATTTTATCAAAATAACCATTCCCAAATTACTTTTATTACCATTTTTTTTGTGTGGTAAATTCAATTATGCTCTCTTTAGTAAATAACAATTTATTTAAATATCAGAAATATTTGCATGCTGCCTGGGCGGCAGCATGCAGCCACTTATGTGGTGAAATCTAGTCCGTTGAATTTTTTTTTTTATATTTTCCAAAAAAAAAAAAATCCAACGGACCAGATTTCGCCACACAGGTGGCTGCATGCTACCCGGGCAGCATGCAAATATTACTCTTTAAATATTGTACCTAATGATTTCTTTTCACTATACTATTCCATTTCAAAATAATAATTCATTTGCTTTTACCCCCCACAAAAACTTACAATTATTTTATTAATCAAATAGTAAATAACAATTTATTTAAAGTTTATACCTAATGATTTCTTTTCACTGTACTATTACATTTCAAAGTAATAATTTATTTGCTTTTTACCCACAAAAACTTACAATTATTTTATAATCAAATCTTCATGTTAAAAAAAGATAATTTCTTTTGCAAGAATCACATGATGATCTCTTAATAACGTAAGTAATATCTTACTTAAATAATAAGAATTGGCTTTCAAATATATTTCTCACACATATCTAGTTAACAATATAATTCTAACTAGACACCAAACGATTAACTTATCTCATAATTTTTTTATATTAATAAAAGAGTTTCGTTTGCCAAAACTACAATTATACTATATGTATAATCTAATAATTAAAAGATTATATGTTTAAGACTTTTTACTTTTCAAATGTTATATTAAAAAAAGTTTCACTTTAACATGATGCATTCTCATTCCAACATGCAATTTTTCTTTTAGAAGAAATATAAATTTAAAAAACTAAGAAGATACAAATAACAATATATGTTTTATGAAAAATCTTTGTGTGCATGAGCTATCATATTTCCATCCCACTTAGCAAATTAATAAACAATATAGAATCTTCAAATCAATTTAGAAAACCAAATCTCCAATTCTGATGCCCTAGGCTTAGGAATTGGACAAAAACCTGTTTTTTAAGAGTGAAAACTTTTATGTGTCAAAACAAAAAGAGTGAATTTTTTTTTACAAATCAAATATATGAGTTCTGTTAGTATGTTTTGTTTTTACCAAGAGGTTTTTTTGAGAAAAAAATTTCAGAAAGTTACCCGGCCCAAAATTATTACTTAATTTTGAAATTTCTACTATTAAACCACTAAAAAAAAGTATACTTTGTTGATTTATGTAGTAATTATCAACTTTTTAAAGTTTTTTTTTCTTATACACATGACTTCTTGTGGACCGAAATACCCACTTAAGTTTACTAGGATATGTTGGATCAAATATATGTTTAAGTTTTTTGCTTACTTGAATTGGATATATCCGAATTTATAGACTAGATACTTATTTAGAGCTTTAATATCATATTAAATAGTATGATGCATTTTTATCTCAAAACTAATTAATAATGAGAGAAATAATCCACATATTTTATAAATGCGTTCAAAACATGTTGCTTTTTAAAGTGAGAAATAAGGTTTCGGTGTAACAACACATTTCCTAAACATATTGTCCTAAAGTGATGATAATTATCTTAATTAGCTCCTTAAATACACCGCTCCCTTAAAATAGTGAGACGACCCATGCAACTCGTTACTTAGGTTTATTTTAATTTATCCACTAATTAACTTTACCCTTTAATCTGATTTAAATATAGATTTAACAAACACCTCGCCAATAAGTTAAAAAATCTCACACGACTCTTATATAATCATAATAGGACAACTTATATTATAATAAATAAACAATTATAGTTTTATATATATATATATATATATCTTTCTTTCAAACTTACGTCATAAGAAGACGATTAGAACTGTTTTCTTTGTATTTTTGTGGAGGCACACTCGTCAATATGAAGTCATCAATATTCCATTCCATACAGCTTTCTAAATTTTTTTAAATTAATTAATTAAAATAAAGACGTCAATAAAATGGTGTTTTGATTCGCTTTTTTTTTTATATAAAAACAGCCAGTTTTATTCGCATTTTGTTTTCCTTTTCTCAGAAATCATATAGAAAGTGTAAAAATCACTATTTTAACCTGATTTAAAAAAAAAAAAAAAAAAAAAAAGAGACTGTAACTTTAAAATAGGTATTATTTTAACATATTTCCGATTTTGCAGTGATTTAAATTGCATTTATGTCTACGCATTTGAACTGTTTTTTTTTTTTTTTTTTTGAAATGTAATGTATTTTTTTAGGCTCCATTTGAACTGTAATTTAGGCCAACATGCATGTAAATGTAGTAAAAATTTTAGTGTGTTTAGATAGATAACTTATGAAGGTTTGTTTTGTTGTTGACCTAATTTTATGTTTGGATGGAACTAATTCATAAAGTTCTAACAAAAATTTCATAAACCCTTGATGTACAATATCATTGGTACTTAAACTTATTCATAAAACTCATCCATTCAAAGGAACTTTTCTGCCCATAACTAAGTGCAACTTTCAATTTAAATTGAGATTTTTGTTTCAATCTGTTAGGGTAAATAATGCTATTAAATTAGTATAAATATCCAGTCTAGCATTAGCATGATTAGTGCTGATATAAAAAAAAAAAAGTATGATTAGTGTTAGTCATGTCTTAATATTGTTAAGACCACTGAACTCTTTACATTAGGTTATTTGGTGTAATGTTTTAGTACTGTATCAAATGTGATGTTAAGATTGTAAGTGTTGTTCAATTGTACCTCTACCAACATTTTTCATTTTTAATATAAATTTTACCTTTTTTCTTTTTTATTTTTACGGAGAACAATTTCAACTAATGACCTCTTAGTCAGATGATGCTGAATTACTATTTTTATTGGAGTACATAATTGAACTTGTGCTCGTAAAATTGAAATGAATTACCACTATTCAAAATAACCAACGCGGCACCAATCTATTCAATTTTAAGGGTACGATTCTTTCTTTATTAACTTTAAAAAAATGTATATATATCCTCCTTTATTAACTTTCCTCTGTATCTTTAGTGCCTGATCATTATTATTATATTTTTTTGTTTACATTTAACCGATTGTGCTAATATATGTGATTTAAAAGAAATCTTTTAAAAATTATATTTTGATTATTTTTTTAACATCTTTATGTGAGTGACCTTCATATTATCAAGATTTGGAAAACATTTTTAGATTCTCTTAGACATATAGTGGGATTCAAATCACTAGCTTACAAAAAAAATGTTACTATATTATTTTTAGTACCAATGTTTCACCTTAATTGATGCCTTAAGCGTCAATTGCAAACATTATATTTATAGAATCTATTTAAAATGGAAAAGTTGGATGAGAAAAACAAAATCTCACCACCAACTATCTATCTTTCAGTAAGACATCACTTTCTAAGAAATCATAACCAATAATAATGTTTGAAATTATAACGTGGTAATAGAAAAATAAATATAGTTAGACAAAGGTTTTTTTTTTTTTTTTTTTTTTTGACAAGGACAAGCTGATTATTTTGAGGCTAAATTATTATTAAAAAAAAAAAAACCTTGAATTTGGTTCGTGGTAAATAAACACTAAATTTTGAAAAGTTTCAAAAATATTCTTAAACGTTTTGTATTTTTTGACTATTTTTTTTAATAAAAAATGTAAAAGTTTTGTTTTAAATACCCTAAACATTTAATCGTACAATAATTTTTTTTAGACCTTTTTAATTTTAGCTTATGAATTATTTATGCCAATATTAGTTGTTTAGGCACTCGTTTAATAATTATATTTTTTTTTATTTTTGAAATTTAAACTTATATTTATACAAAATCTTTATTATGGTTTCATCTTTTTTGGAGGAATTACATGACTCATAATCAAATTCTATAAATTAAAACAAGTATTTAAAAGCTATTTTTTTAACTTTTAAATTTTGATTCTGATTTTGATTTTGATTTTTTTTTTTTTTTTGTTATTAAAATACAAAGTAAAATGTGGATATCAAAGTAATGAAAACTATGTGTGAGCAAAATCTCTAAAAGAGTCTACTTATTTAGATTTTTGAATTCATCCCAACAACAATTTAATTTTTTTTCGTCTTTAACATTACGAAGAATGATTATGAATATAAATTTTAAATTTCTAGAGCTTACATAGTGTGACCTTTCAAATATTAGTATATATGTTTATTCTCTTTAACTTTTGTGAAGAAAAATTATACAAAGAGGAAAAGAAAGAACAACAGTTATCGAGCAAGAATCTTTTAAAATGTTTTTTGAAAGGTCAATAACATATCATACCAACAAAATTTGAATACTTTTCATCCAAATTTAATGGTGATGATATTTTTTAATATTTGTTTTTATAGTCTACAGTAATTTTAAAACTTTTTTTTAGTTTATAAGTATTTTAAAACTTTTTAAAAGTTTAGAAGTATTTTTTAAACAAAATTTCAATGATTTTTATCAAAATTTAACGACAATGATATTTCTAAAACGTTACGTAAAATATAGAGATATCTTTTAAACTTTTTAAAATTCATAGTTATGTTTGATACAAATTCTATAATTTAAGGGCATTTTAAAAAAAAAAAAATTAAGCCTTATTTTTAATAGAGCCTTTAATAAATGAATATATGTGCCAAACCACCAATAAATTCCGTTGGGCTGGGTTGGGCATCTGGCAGCTGAAGTTCGGGCTTGAAACTAGGGCTTTGTTATGTGTCAACTTGCAGTTTTATTTTTAATTTTTATTATTATTATTATTATTATTATTATTATTTATATACAAACGTGTGTCAATTTTCATTTTACATTTTCCATATATTAAATTATGTTAAATTGTAAATTTACCATTCTATTAACCCTAAATTAAATCATATCCAATAGATCCATTCATTTTTATAACATTTTTTTAGAGATATATTAGGTATAAAATTGAAGTTTTTATTTTTATTTTTATTTTTATAAAACATATAAAATTGAAGTTTATTGTGGGAGATTCCAACCAATGATTAGGGTGTACAAAAAATCAACAATTTTATTTGATGGTTCAAATCCCTAGACTTCAAATATTGTTGAATTAAAAGAAAAAAAAAAACTTTAACTTTACCTAGAGTGGACATGAATTGAGTTGGGTGTGTTTGATTTTTGGTTTTGTGCAAAAGTTATAAACAAACTATCATAATCATTCAAAATAGTTACTTATTCCCTTAAAAAAAAAAAAAAAAAAAAAATAAAAATACTTATTTATAATTACTTAAAATAACTTCTCATTTCAAAATCACTCATTTATGCATTCTCTCTATAAAACCTACATTCAAACAAGCCATTAAATGTGACTCCTCTACAAAAGTCACATCTAAACAAACTACAACTTCTCTACAACAATTCACATTCAAACGAGTTATTATTATCACTCAAAATAATTATCCACTCTAATCATTCAAAATAACTCTTTATACAACTAACTATTCATCAAATCTCACCCATAATGTGCATGCATAGTAAAAGTGCTAAAAATATAGTTTCACTCCAAAAGTCTTAGATGAAATCTTTATTTAGTTTATATATTTTAAAATTAAACATTTTTAACTCTAAAATTTTCATTAGGCTCAATTTTACTTCTCTAAATAACTAAATTGTTAGTAACATATTATAATATTGATTAAACGGATTTTAAATTTTAATAAATTAATCTTGAAATTTATTTTTAATCTTGGCTTGAATTTATTTTTAAAGAAAAAAAAAAACAAATAAACAAGTGCTAAAATTGAATATTATTTTAATTTTAAATTGTTTGATTTAAACATTTCTCAATTCCCAAGAAGAAAAGAAGAAGATAAAATATATAAACTCCTACAAGTATTCATTGTCAAATAAGATTTTTCTAACACCTTTCATTACAAATATCAATCTTCAAGCAAAATTTTACCATACTTTTCTCAACTTCAAACTTCAAACTTCAAACTTCAAACCACTCTAATTTTCCTATTCCTTCTACTTCTCTTTCCTTCCTCAAATCTAAAGGCTCCATTAGTAAATAAAAACATATATTATTTTCCAATAAAAAATTGAAATAGTTTGATAAATAGGGCAGTGTGGGCTGGGCCGGGCCTAGGTGGGCCGCAAATTTCAGAAATGAGAGAGTGAGAAAACGACAGAGAAAGAGGACAATAGATGTAATTTTGGAATATACAATGTCTTTAATAAGCCTATGGACTTTTCTACATTTTTTAAGCCTCAGAATTCTCCTACCTTTTTTTCCCATTTTCCTAAAAGCCTCTCTTTTCTCCTTTTTCTTTTTCCCTTCCATCTCCATATCTCTTTTTCCCCTTTCTTTTGTTTTTTCCCATTACTTTATAGTTCAATAATATTATTAGAATTTGTGATGTTTTAGTTGAGAATATATATATTAATTATTGATTTTTATAATTGTTGCATTGCTAATTTTATGTTTCAATATTATTTTGGTACTTCAACTGCATATTAATGTTATTTTGAGATGAAGTTTAGTAATAATAATAAATGAAGAATTTCTAACTTATTATCTCTTTATAAATACACATTATGTAGTTGAATTATATTCATGTAATTGTTTTGATCCATTTTGATTTCTTTTACGTTTTATTTTTTATTTAATTTCAAGAAATTTAGTACTATGCCAAAATTATAATAAAAAATCAAATAAAAATGAAAAACTGTCGAGTTTGATACTATTTTATTTTATTTTATTTTTAATTTTTAAAAATTTAGCTTACAATTTTTACTTCAATTTATGAATTTTTTTGTTACTTTGATATCTATATTTTTAAAAATCAAACAACCGTTTGAAAAAAAAAAACAGTATTGACAAATTTTTTTGATATTTAGAATTTAATTAGGATTCAAATATAAGAAAATGATTTTTTTTTTTTTTTTTTGAAAAAATTTGAGTGAAAATACGCTTAAATTTTAACAACAAAAAATAAATAAATAATTATCAAATGGTATAAAAAAGATCAAAATAAACGTTTAGAATGTATAAAGATCCAAATTGAATCAAAGTTAAAGAAAAAAAACTATTTAAATCTTAGACTTAATAATAGATCTCACTAACATGAACAGAGTTGGATTGAGCAAGACAATAATAAATAATATTGGTTTTAAGGTCAAATGTTTAAATTTGGTTTTTAGAGAAGAAAAAGGAGAGAATGATGGGAGAGAGGAAAAGTGATGAGTCAGCAGCACTGGGGTACAAAAACTTATCATGCCACGTGTCCATGAGTGTGTAAGTGGGTCCCACAGCCATCTGCCAATTTTGGTTACGGAACCGAACCGGTTAAAAAGAGAAAGGGGTCTGGGCGGGCCGACCCAAATGAAAGGTATTGGTTGTTGTGGCTTAGGGCTCGGAAGCTTACATGTTGGTGGGTTCCATTTTCCCCAACCCTACTTAAAAAAAATGACTTTATACTTTTCCCAAACCCACACCTTTTTTTCTTTTTTTAAAAAATATTTCTCTTTTTTCAAGAAAAAAAGAGGAAAAAACCATTTTTTCCTTTTACTTTACAACCCATTCATTTTTATCTTTATTATGTAGGGGAGGAGTTTTTTGTAGGTTCAATAATTTGGGAAGTGGATGGATTTCATTTTCATGATGAGGTGATTTTTGTATTCAAGTGTGTGTCTATAAATTGAGGAGTTAAATTCCCTTTTTTAAGATAAAAAGCCCCTTTTTTTTCATCAAATTTATTAGTAAAAGATAAAATATCAGTTCTTGGTTACAGAAAGGTTTTTGTATATAAGCTATGGGGTTTTTTTTTTTTAATAGTAATTTTAAATATTTTTAAAATAAAATTTGGGATAAAAAAATGTTAAAAATTATGAGTCTGATTCCATGATAACCATTTTATTTTTAAAAATTAAATTTATCATTACTATTTTAATCTATCATTTTTCTTATTTTAATATCTACTTTTTATCTCTATTTTTTTAAAATATTAAATTAAATCATTATTAAACGCGATTTTTAATTTATTTTATTTTATTAAAAAATTAACTCATTTTCTTTCATTTTTATATTATAATGTCATATCTTCAATATTTGAATGGTTATCAAATTTATAAAAATAAAAATTAAAAAAAACAAAAACAAAATATATTTTAATTAATTATTATTTTTTAAAATATGATTTGATTTTTTAGAATATAAGTAAATAAATCTATATATGGAAGTCAAATTCTTAAGTTTAGTTTTTAAAAGTAAAAAATTATAAAAACATCTCTGAATAAAAATACTTAAGTTTAGTTTTTAAAGGTAAAATTTTAAAAATTATAAAAATTATAAAATTTTTAAGTTTAGTTTAGTTTTTAAAAATTAAAAAAATTTTAAGTTTCGTTTTTCAAGAAGGATGAACTACTATTGTCAAAGTAAATAAAACTTGAGAGTAAACTTCATGTTTATCTAAGGAGATTACTCTTTTTTTTTTTCCTTAAAAACATCTCTGAATTTTTTTTCCCAATACTTCAAAGTTAGAAATTTATTTTCTAATTGCTGTTACTGTTAGGATGATATATTGATTAACTAGAGTTCTAATTATGGCGGTTTGATCGTGTAAAAAATTTTCTACTTTTTTAACATTTACTCAAAATATTATGTTGATTAAATTCGAAGAGACTGGGTTGTTAGATCTACATTTTACCTACTAATATTTATAATAACGTCTAGGGTATGAATAATTTAAGTCTAAAAATGCAATTAAAGTTTAAAAGAATACAAAAACTGAGTTTCTATTAATTGCTATTTCTCGAAATTAAAATGGAAAAGTTCATGTCTATATTTCATTATTCGTCTAAAATAATTTTGAAAGTCGATTTGCACTGAAAAAGAAATTAACATTTATATAGATCATCTTGTACACTTTATTTTATGTTGCTGTACTTTTTTTTCTTTTTTTCTTTTTTTTCATTTTTTGAAGTTATTACTATTTGACTAACTTGTAGGGGTGATTTCGGTTCTGTTTTTGTCGGTTTTGTGTCAAATCGACAACTAAACATATATCTTCGGTTTTCTAAAAATAGATCCGATCCAATGTCCAATAAAGTATAGAACCAATGGTTCGGTTTTCAATTTGTTCAGTTTGGTTTTGCATCCGATCCAATATTCAATATTTTTAATATATCAAAAACAACATTTTTAACTAAAAAAACTTCTCCAATTTTCTTTAATTTGGTAATTGCATCTAATTTTCTTTCATAAAATTAATTTTAAATAGATAATGATAAAGTAATATGAAAAAAAGTAAAGTTTGAGAAAGTTACTTAAAAAATATATTGACATTTGAAAAATAAAAAAAACATTAAGTTGATTTTCAAGATTTTAGAAAATCTTATAAATAATGGAATAAATATATTGAAAAAATATATATATATTTCGGTTTGGATCGGTTTTTATTGGTTTTTTAAAACGAAAATCAGAACCGATCCAATATTTTCGGTTTTTTCAAATTACAAACCGATATGTCAAATTTTGTACTAAAAAACCAATCTAATCCATTAGATTGGATTGGTTCGATTCGATTTTTCGATTTTGACTTGCACCCCAACTCATTTTCCCATTTTAAATAAATTTGTACTCATTGATTTCTCTTTATAGCGCACATACTTTTTTTTCATTAGCCTTTTTATTCCCACTTTGTTCTTTACACCCTTGCTAGTTGCTATTGTCTTTTTGTAACCCAAAGATTATAAAAGGTACTGCCATTTATAAAAATGAACTTTTAGTTTAAAAAAACAAAATTTTCCTACTACATTTTTTTTTTGAATTCTACAACAATTAAAGACTGACCGAAACATGCAAAGTTCCAATAGTATCGTATATAATTGAATTCAAAAACTAAGGTCTATTTGGTTTTTTATTTTATGTTTTTTAAATTTAAATTATTTTTACTCACATTTTTTATAATGTATTTTATCTTTCCTACGATATATCCATATTTATTTAAGAAACTATGTCGCTAACTAAATTTCTAAAACAAAAATACACATTTGGAAGCTATTTTTTTGTTTTTAAATTTTAGTTTGATTTCTAAAATTATAGGTAAGATGTAGATATGTGTATAAGAAAAACATATGATAAAATAGTTGTTGTAGACTTAAATTTCAAAAACAAAAAATAAAATAGTTATTAAACGTGGTCTAAGAGATTATGTTGCTCCTGAATTTAGAGGAACAAAACTCCAAATTCCCAAATTATAAAAAAAAAAATTAAAAAATTACATATTTGAATCTTTCCATACTATTTAAAAAAAAAAAAGAAGTTAATTGGAGATTGAAAGACATCTATTATAATAATATTATTTTTTAGAGAATTTAGCACATTTTACCCCTTGTATTATATTTATAGCATAATTTCTAAAATAATTTATCTATTAGTGACTAGTGATAGAATGAGTATGATAGAACTCAATTTGAATTTTGTACTACAAATGAATTAATTTTGATTTTGTATTATAAATATAAATATTTTACATTTTTTATTATACATGCAAAATTTCCATTTTTCTACGTGATTTATCAATACCATATATCAAATAGATCTTGATAGAGAAAGTGGTAATTTTAATTCTATCTAAAATTGAAAAGAGTAATACTTAGATACTTAAAATAAGTATTTATAACAAATTTATTACTTATTTTTAAGAACTATAATTTACCACATCTTTAATAGTCAAATCATCATTTTTATACATATGTATATTCTTCAATGTATTTTTTATATCTTTATAAATAGTGGTGAATTTTTATTAAGTACTTACCGGTAAGTATTTAAATATTTCTCGAAAAGGACCATTCATTGAGAAAATAATAGAAATTATAGACTGAAGATTGTCTAAATTCTAAGCTCAACTCAACATTAATAATCTGAATCAGCAACTAAAAAATCGTAAATTTAAAATTCTCTAGTTTTTAAATATTGTATTAAACTAAAAATAATAATAATTAATCGGTCCAAATTTTAAAAATTAGATCGCATTTTAATAATCAAGGTAAAAAAACTCATAAAATCCTATTTTAATTTATCAATATTTTGGCTACATCATGCCAAAAAACATAGTACTCATGATTTAGAATTTGTTGGTTTAAATTTGGCCACCATATTGTTGATATATTGAAAAAAAAAAAAAAAAGGATTACCTTACGAGTTGAGAAATATAGGGTAAAAAGAAGAGAAAAGAAAACCTTTTTTAATGATGAATTGGTTTTACTACACCTCATGCCAAATGATTAAACCCATATTGCATATAGCATTGGCCCCTCTTCATTAAATACACAAAATTGATTGCATGTTTTTCTCTACTTTTAATTTTTGAAAAACAAACGGTAAAATTAATATTATTTGGAGGAACAAAAAAGTCTAAGCTGCTAACATCAAACATAACTCAAAATGACCGACATTTGTCTAGTTGAATTAAATTCTTTTAAATCAATCTGCACCATTTGATAACCATTTAGTTTTTTATTTTTAGTTTTTGAAATTTAAGCCTACAATAATTACTTTAGTATGTGTTTTTTCTTATTTGAATATTTACATCTTACTTATATTTATAGAAACCAAATCAAAACTTGAAAAAAAAAAAAAGTAATTTCAAAAAGTTTGTTTTTGTTTTTGAAAGATGTTAGTATTTTCATACATTCTTAAAAAAAGATGGATATATGGAAGGAAATGTGAAATACATTGTAAGAAATTTGAGTAAGAATATACTTAAATTTCAAAAACAAAAATAAAAAAAATCAAATAGTTATCAAACGGGGCCTTAATGATCTAAAGAATTTTGAAAAACAAAGAAGTACTGAGTTCGTTCTATAATAGCTGGCCACCTACTTAAGAATAAAATGTATGCAAAGTGATCTCTTACCGATGTAAAAAAAATTATGTTTTTTTTTGTTTAGTTTTAACTAGAAAATTTATTGTAGATGGTAAATTTTAGCATTTCTATTTTAATTATAACAAAATTTTAAAAATATTTCATACATAACAAAATATGATTTTTTTTAATTATTTTTTTTATATCTGTGTCTGTCCGGATTAGCCTCACGCAAATGTGACATACCGTTTGACTAAGGAAACCAGTAAAAAATTAATTCTTAAGTAGGTGGTCACCATGGATTGGTGACCATCACCTTAATCGCTCCAAAGACTTCTTTGACCATTAGGCCACTCTATGATGATTAGCAAAATATGAATTTGAAGTTTCACTCGATTGAAACCTATCAATTTTGTAGTTCTCAATTTAACATGATTGAAACAATTTTTGCCATATTAGATTTTACTTGAAATTGGCTAACTCTTTTTTTTTACTCTTTGAAAAATATGGTTTGAATTTGACAAGTTGTAACTAATTCTATTGAATCCATAAACGTTTTACACTAAAAAAAAAATTGAAACAGGTTACCAAAAGAGTTTTAATGGCGTGTTGATTTAGTTGATTGATTGAAATCTAATTCAACACCACTATTGCGGGTTCGATGGTATTCAACTCTCATCTTATTTTAAAGCAATTCTACCCTCTAGATAGAGTGTATTGTCCCCCTCCCTATCTTGTACTAAAAAAAAAGAAAAAGTTAATGTCTTTTAAATATATGAATAGTAAACATCAACTATATTAATCAATAAGTGAATTTTAACTCGTACCATCTTAATTATGAAAACATACTCATGCAGAGTGAGTTATGACTTTTGTAACTCATAAAAGTAATACTTAATTCATCAATAAACTATATTTGAAATGACAATCTTACTATTCATGTTAACTTCAAGAGACGGCTTTGTTAGTAGAGATTTGAAATCTTTAATGTATAGTTTTTTTTTAAAATTTTTAAGTTTGAAATTCAGAAGTGACTTTAATTATAAAATGATTTACTAATGAACATAGGTGTTTATGTGTTATTTTTAAAAAATGACATCTTTGTCAACCTTTTTTTTATAGTGATTAGTGTTCTTCTTGTACTTTAAAATTATCCATAGATCTCTAATACCGATGATACACCACGTGTGTGGATTAACAAAGTATAGTAATTACAAAGAAAGCCAAGGGGCAAAATTGTCAAGTTGAATGGGGTAAAAAGGGCAATACTGGTTAGGCTTCATTAAGTTCTTCCACGTCAGCTTTGCAAGATTACCCACTTTTCAGACCCTTACTCCACACCCATAAATCCACACTCAAATACACACAAACACAAACACAAACAGAGAAAAAAAAAAAAAAAAAAAAGGAGCCAAAACCAAACTCCACATTGCTTGAATTTGGAGCTTCAACTTCAATTCCAAATCCAAACAGTCTCAACAATGGGTGAAGTAAGCAAATTCCTCACTTTCTTTACACATTTCATCTTTATTTACTCAAACTTAACCACATACATACTTTGCACCAAAACCCTTTGAAAAAATTGTCTCTTTTTTATACCCTTTTACAGGAAATCAAGAAGAAAGAAGGAGAAGATCAAAAGAAGGAAGAAACCAAACCAACTGAATCAGCAGCAAAAATAACAACAGAAGAAGAAAAGAAACAAGACACTAAGAAAAATGAAGAAGAACCACTTTTGGAGATTGTCCTCAAAGTGGATATGCATTGTGAAGCATGTGCCCGAAAAGTCGCCCGAGCCCTGAAGGGCTTCCAAGGTGAGTTTTCTGGAACAATGTGACTAACAGTTTTGCATCGTTAACGCCGAAAGATTGGATTTTGAGTATAGGGTTGTTGTGTTTGAATTATGGTTTTTGAAGGAGTGGAGAATGTGACAACTGATAGCAGAGCAGGGAAGGTGGTGGTAAAAGGGAAAGGGGCAGATCCTTTGAAAATGTGTGAGAGATTACAAAAGAAAAGTGGGAGAAAAGTGGAGCTAATCTCTCCATTGCCTAAGCCTCTTGAGGAACAAAAACCTAAAGAAGATGAAAAACAGCCCAAGGAAGAGAAAAAGGAAGAGGTAAAGCTATTAATTTCAACTGTTCACACATCCTTTTTAAGTTTTAACTTTTACTTTACCTTGCATTATCCTCCATGCATATATGCATATACCACACACTTTTTGAACTTTTCAAAAGGAAAGAAAGAAAAATGAACCAAAAGGGTGGCTGAAGTTGAAAGTTAGTTCCCTATGTATAAGTGTGTGTATGACCATGAAGTAATGAGTAACTTAAAAAAAAATGTATGTTGTCATGTTTTTGATTGGTGAGTCTGACTCAATTGCTAATCACACTTCCTCTTTGTTGACCTCTGTTATGAGCTAAAAGGGTAGTTTGTGAATTTTTTAACTATGCCCTTATGTCTTGTGATAAAATTAAAGATAAAAATGAACAGAAGGGCATGATTTTTTCTTCTTTAAAATCTTTAAACTACCAAGATATTGTAAGAACACAAGAGTATGATATTTATATTGATGTGTTAATTAATTGTAATGCAGATTCATAATATCTTCTACTTTTTTCTTTTTTTTTTCTTCATAGTATCTTATACTTAGAAATTTGAGCATCTTCAACTAAAATTCACAATATATCTTCTTTATTATATTTTTTTTTAATACCGTGAGTGTTTCGATTAGTTTACGTGCACCTCGACTATTCTCACAAGACAAACTGTCTGACCGTACAATATTTGGTCAAACTTAGATAGAAAAGGGGCATAATTTCATGGTCTAACTACACATACATATATAGTAAAATAATAAAACTGAAGAGAAAATTAAGAATCTTTGAACTTTTTAAAATAATGAAGAGGAGTCAATAGGCTCTGCTTTTATTCTTGTGTGGGTTCATAATTGGGTCATTTGTTTTTGTCAGAGAAATGAATTGAAAGATTGAATATAGGATGCAAAAATTGGGAATTTGAAATGGAAAGTGAGGCAAAATTTCAAAGTTGGAAATGAAGAGAAAGAGAGGGATGCAGTGAATAAGAGTGGTGGGTGGGAGTTGTGAGAACTGACATGAAAACAACAAAACAAAACAAAAGAAAAAAAAAGGGACTGAAAATGGAGACCCCACTCCACACCTCAATTCATTCTCAGCCCTTCTCTGTTTCTGTTTCTGAGCAGTTCTCTCTCTCTCTCTCTCTCTTTGTTCCACACAAATGCAAATGCACATTACACAAGAATAGAGCTGGGTTTGGCTGTTGCTGTTGCTCTTATTTATTGTAGGCACATTGCCATCTATTCACGGGTCCTTTTTGTGTTCCTTTCTTCTTTCTTTGTTCTTTTCACCCATTTTGATTTAAAAAACGAACCCATGTACCGAATGTTACGTTGGATTTACGGCCGGAAACCCGTATGTGTGGACCAACTCGTTTAAACAAAGACGTAACGGGGAAAAGTTCAAAATTTGTGCCTTTGAACTTTGTTGCCTCACGATTACCAATTTGTGGGGATCAACTCATTTAGACATTAGGAGGTGTTTGTTTGCCATATTTAAGGAGGATTTAGATGGAGGATTTACTAACTCCTCGAAAACCTACATCCAAACGAGTTTTTACTAACTCATCCTCGTTTTTATTTTTAAAAATAATTACTTATTTCTAACTATTCATTTATAACTACTCAATCATTTCTAATCATTCATTTCAAATCAATCATAGTAAGTCATTTTTAACCATTCATTTTTAATCATTCATTTTTTAACTACTCAAAATAACTATTCATTTTAAATCTATATCCAAACAAGGTTTTGATTCTAACTCTTCTACACAAAAACCGCATCCAAACTAGTTTTTGACAACTCTCAATTTTTAACTACTCAAAATAACTTCTCAATATACTCCTTTTGCTAAATCCTCCTTAAATATGGTAAACAAACACCCCCTTAGGGTTTTATGAGAGTGCACTATATAAACTATCTTGAAACCCTAGTCATGTTTGACCAAACATTTGTGTTCTTATCTCCTTAATAAAACAATTTCTCGTCTGTCCGTGGACATAGCTAACACCTTGTTAATGACCCAAGTAAGTTGTCGTGTTTTGTCTTGCGTTTCTTTTATGTTTCTTGATTGTTGTTTTCAATTTCCATAACTCTAATCCTAAGCCTAACCTCAACTGGTTTCCTAAGTTTCTGATATTGTTAAGAATTTGTTGCAGGCTCCTCCACCTCCAGCAGTGGTGACAGTGGAATTACAAGTCCAGATGCACTGTGAGGCTTGTGCTCAAGGTTTAAGGAAGCGAATCAGGAAGATCAAAGGTACAACTTTTTTATTCTTATAATACTTGAATGAATGAAAAGAGCAGAAGACAATGCTGGATACTGAGAAGAACATCTAAGAAAAATGGAGGTTGTTTTCCTTTTGTTGCAGGTGTAGAGTCTGTGGTAACAGAATTGGCCAACAATCGGGTGATCGTAAAAGGCGTTGTGGATCCTACGACGCTGGTCGACCTTGTCTCCAAGAGAACCAGAAGGCCAGCTTCCATAGTAGCAAAGGAGGAAGAAAAGAAGGAAGAGGCAAAACCAGCAACTGAAGAGAAACCAGAGGAGAAGAAAGAGACACTGGAAGAAGTTAAGGAAGGAGATGATAAGAAGTTTGACATCAAAAAGCTTGAGCACTGGCCAACCAAACATTACACTGAGTATGCATATTATTACCCCGAGCGGATCTTCAGTGACGAGAACCCGAATGCCTGTTCAATAATGTAGTATCTCACTGCAATTCTATTTTGTAGTTTGGCTGAATTTGCCGTATTGTACCTTCTGAGATACTTTGTATGTGTTAATGTATGCAAGGTTAATGGTTAATGCTAATCTCTCTCGTAGCTTCATTTTTTTTACATCTAGGAGTATCTGAGTTAGTTTATGCTTGTGTTGGTTGATATAATTAAATTTATCTCAACCCATCAGCTTAGCCTTTTGTATTGATTGGTGATTTAACATAATTCAACATGGTATCAGAACAGGAGGTCATAAGTTCGAATTCCTGTCAAGTCGTTTCCTCTCCAATTAAAATTAAATTTCACTTGTAGGACATTTCTCAAATTTCAAAGCCCACAAATAATACCCCAATCCATCAACTTAGCCTTTTGAATTGATTGGTAATTTAACATAATTCAACCGCTCGCCTAAACTATTATCACAGGACCAACCATATGTCCCTACAACAATTGGTTAAGAAAATTCATAGAAAATTAATTTCAAGGTAGATGATAACTTCATATTTTTTTTATAGTATCCAAGCCAGCTTATGCACGCCTCTATTATTTTTGCAGTACCAACTGTTTGTCCCTATAATATTTGGTTGTCAAGAAAACGTGTATAAAATTAATTTCTGCATAGGTGACCACCAAGGATTGAATTCATAACTTTTTTATTCCTCGAGACTTTCTTAACTACCGGGTCAACTCAGGAAACTACTTTCACAATGATATAATATTTTGTCCACTTTGGATTAAAGCCTATTGGTTAAGTTTATATTTGCATCCTGAATAGATTTGATTTACTATAAAAAACTCCAATGTAACTAGAGAGGTATAGGAGTGAGATGAATGATCCTGCAGCAGTGATGGGGAAAAAGTTGCTAAATGGTAAAAATGCAAGTCAGATAAAAAAGAGATGGGCAATATGTAAGTACAGTCTTGAAAAACGATCCATTCAGACTTCTTGGTTGATTCAGAAGAGTTAAAATGAAATGGCATCAACACCATGTAAAGCTACAGTAAGAAAAATGGCTTTAGATTTTCAATTTCATACACAGAATGCCTATACTACATTATCTCTGCAAGGATTTATAGAGGACCACGGTTATGTACTTCGCTACGAACCGGTGAGTCATCCCGAGTGCCACGACCGAGGGACCACCCCTTTCCTTCTGCATGTAAAGATGATTAAGCACTACATGTTGAGGTCTTGACAAAGGTGGCAAAATCTCATTGTATGGGCAAGGCATGTCGAGCAGTGTGGTTTTCAAGTGCGGAGGAGCTAGTGGTGGCTCCTTTGAATAATCTTCGGATCCAAGCTGCAAACTGCTGTAACTTGACTCTGGGGAATGGGGAGGTTCGAAGCTAGAAATGCTTTCGATGTCTTCCGGTACATAGTCCTGCAACATTCATCAATAAAAGAAGTTCTATAAACTTTTTCTATCCCAAAGTTACTGTCACCAACAAAAGACATTCTCCAGGGATCCTGCTGTGGCATGCCCAAAAGGAAAAATAAAAAAGTGCGACTTGACTTAAATAGATTTTCAAATTCAACACCAGAATGACAGGTATGAGATCCTCTTTTGTGTATGGATTAACAGAATCCTCATTCTAGTTTCTATTAAAGGCCAAATGTGTCATTCTCAATAAGTATAACGATTATTCAAACAAAAAACGGAGAAAGATATTAAATGTTGCATCAATTGAAGTTTTAAACCATTAAAACACTGAACTATATGCATATATGGAAAACACTGACATTTTTGCAATGATATTTCACATCAGTTGATTATCAAGCAATAAATGAGAGGACTAGAGATGTCAACGGGGCGGGGCGGGGACGGAGAATGGCCTCCCCGTCCCCGCCACGTAATTCAATCCCCGTCCCCGAAAAAATCCCCGTTTTTTTTCTCGGGGATCGGGTTCCCCTTGGGGACTTTTTCAAAAAAAAAAATTCAATTTTTCATATAATTTTTGGACAATAATTCTAAATAATTAGATTTTCTTAGAAAATATCTATAAATTCCAACTATAATGTTAATTATTAAAGAAAAATATTCATATGTATATATAATTTCATCAAAAAATATATTTTTATTCGAAAATTAAAGGAATAAAATTTAAAAAAAATTATAAATTAAATTATAAAAAAAAAAAAAAAATCGGGGCGGGGATCGGGGAAAGGGGGACGTCCCCGGCCCCGATTAGGCCACGGGAAATTTTTCCCCCCGTCCCCGTTCCTCGTTCCCCGTCTAACCGGGGATTCCCCGCCCCATTAGGGGCGGGTCCCCACGGGAAAAATGAACATCTCTAAGAGGAAGTCATCCATGATGTTGGCAAAGATACAAACTTGACTTCTTTTTTCTTCTATAAGGAATTTACAAAGTGCTTAGTTCTCTTGAAACTAGATAGTTTGGATTTGAAAAAACAATAGCACCACAACAAGGTAGTTTCAGAATGAGAGGGGTTTAATTCTCGATACCGAGTTCTAGATCAGAAAACTCCATAATTGTTGGTAATTTTAAATAAAAATAACCAAAACAATCAAATCGATTCATCCCACACATCCTAGTTTCATTGAAAATCTTCCATCTCAGCCCCAACTGCAAAATCAGTGATAGCAAAAGGTTTGTCCCACTTCCATTAATAAGCCACTAATTCGGAACTTAATTTGAAAGCCATATTTCGACCCGGATGCAGAGGTCAGCAAAAAAGAGATATTTTACCTGCAAGTCTAAGATATTGTAAGCATTGCCTGCATCATCTTGAGCCCAAGGCAAGTCGGGAGCATATCTCCATTGTCCATCAGCAATAAACTTATACTGGTAAACACCAGAAGGCAGTACTTTCATAATCGTGAAGTCCTTACCAGATCTCTGCAAGGGTATTCTGATCAAGAAGAAGACATTAGGTATTAGAAGGCGGTTAATCGAGTAAGAACTGAACTATGAATCAAGAGAACAGAGCAACAAACTTCATTTTCCAGTTATCCCAAGATCCCTCAACTGCTACTTCCTTGCCCCCATGATTCCACGTAATCATTGTTGGGATTCCTTGTTCACTGCTAATGTCATCGGACAATGAACTGTTTTGCATCCAAGACTGGCTTGAGTTGTGCACCTCATCTGGTCTTGGCAGTGGAACCACCGGTACCTGTAAGACAAATAGAACTTAAAATCGTGGCTCACAAAGACAAAGAACGGAGGGTGGGGGTTGCAGAAACTGAAGAAAAGAAACTAGCACAAAAATCACAAAATATTCCACAGCCTAACAACCTACCGTCATTATATTTTTTTTTATAGGAAACGTTAACTTTCATTGATGCATGAATGGTTACAAAAGAGTTCTTGCTAGATATAAAACTACTCCAATGAGCATACAAATGCCAAAGTGGTAAAACTATAGTACTTGAGAGGTGATGCAGCTTGAGCCCATGTCATAGCAAGAAAAATAATAGATTCAACCATATTCTCTATTGTTTTGTCTTTCTCAGAGAAAGTGCAATCGTTTCTGTCTTCTGGTCTTCCATATAGTCCACCAGAATGCATATTTCAGTGTTTTAATAACTCAAAGGCATACTAAGGCGTAATAGTCTACCTAGGGCCTAGCACAAGACGCAAAAACAAGCCAAATTGTTTTTTTTTTTTTGTGACTATATATAAGTTCATCCATAAAGAAAAGTTAACATAATTATAGTGGGAGTATTAAAAAATACTCTAAGAGTTGGTGGGTATTAATTTTTTAATTAGTAAAGAACAAAAAAACCTCTAAACACAAGGATTTTTGTGTTTAGTATTAGTAAAGCTTATTTTTTTTATATAATTAATAACCGCACCTCTTTACCCGAGCGTTGCCTATTCAAGGTAAGGCGTTCAAGGTGTAAGGCGAGATGCTAGACCTGCACCTTGGTGCGTCCACCTGAGTGAGCCTTTTAAAATGCAGCCTACAGTTATATCTATGATAAGAACTGAAGAGAGAAACACTGTGGTTATAGCTCAACAGTGTCACCGACTGTTTTGCAGAACACCAAAACGGGTAATCTTTCTAGGCATTCAAAGTGAATTGCAAGTCAGACAAGTTAGAAACAAAAGCAATTTCCTAGTTCCTACCTTTTTATTCCCAGTCAGTTACTTCTCCATCTAAGATTGATCCTTAAATCGAGATGTCTTCAGCACAAAGATTCCAGTAAAGTATATACAACACAACACCCCAATAAGAAAACTAAAAGATAGAGGCATTCAATCGAATTCACACAAAGAATTGTACTAATAAAAACCCTATAGATTCACCAAATCATCCATCTATTCATGTAAGACTTAAATCAAACACCTACAGTGCATTCAAAGCAATAACACAAAAAGGACAAGATTCCCATTTCCCCTTGTCAAAAAAGGAAACAAAAGGCATTTCCAATTCCAATTACAAACTACATCAATTTCATCAAATTACAGAAAATTTTAAAAACAAACTCACTTGGGGAGTGAACATCAATGGAGATGGAATGGCACGAGGGCTACGAGGAGGGGAATGGCCAATCAGCTCTGCCGGCGGATCGCCGGCGCGGAAACCCAGATGAGAATTAGTCGGCGGCGCCGCCATCCCGTCCGGCAAACTCCTCCTCCGACCACCACCACCACCGATTTCCTCCTCTTCTTCTTCGTCAGCCCCAGATGGGTTTCCGTCCTCATCTTCTCTGCCGTTCACATTCCCCATTAATACGAACAAGTAGACTAAAAATTGAAAAACCCCAGTTGTGGAATCATAAATTGGGTAGTTTATGCTACATAATTGGAAGGGAAATCAAAAGGGTAAGAAAGAAACACAGAATTGGATAGATAAATTTTTAATGTTTAATTGTTTGTTGGTCCGATGAGTTAGGGGTGATGGGAAATGAAATGGTGGACCAAGGATGATGGGGTTTTAAGGATAATAGGAATCATCGTCGCGTCATGGTTAACCAAGTCCTCGACTCCATTTTTTTTTTCCTTTTTACTCATAAAAATTGCATCTTTCATTTAGTAGGTATATAAAAAAAGTGGACAATCCAAATAATTCGAACTATCTAACAGTAAGGTTTGGTTGGATTATAAGTGTCAATTGAATTATAATTCTTGAAATTAAGAGATCAGTTCTTAGGTCAATTGATTTTCAATTCGATTTAACTAAATTCAACTTCAAGTAAGAATAATATTGGTATATGTGCAAGATTAATTAAAATGATAGATTCTTATTATATTGATAGAGAGTGTATACTAGTAATATAAGTAACTCGTATTCCAACCTAGGATCATGTAATTTTTATTGCAATTTTTATTTCATTTTTTTTAACAATTTATGAGTTATGGATCTGAGTTTTAAAGAAAAATATGTAATCAACTAAAAAATATATATATGATTTAGGTTTGATTAAGTTGCTTTAATACTTTCCAAGTTTTTAAGTTGGAGCCGAACAATTTTGTGCCACAGCCTTATTTTTCTTTCCTTCCAAACTACCTTTGTTTTTCTTTTTGTTGGGTGATAGGAATTTACCCTCTTTTGGAATTTAGTTGATGGGAATTGTTTGAAATGAAACTTGTTCAGTTCAAAAAAAAAAAAAAAAAAAATTCCTAAGCTTTTTTTTTTTTTTTTTTTGGCATTTGTTTGACATATTTAAGTAGGTTTTGGATTGGAGATTTACTAATTCCTCTTTGAAAAATTACATCCAAACGATTTTTTTTGTAATTACTCAAAATAACTTTTCATCTCTTACCACTTATTTCTAATCATTCATTTATAACTACTCAAAATAATTCCTCATTTTTACCATTCATTTATAACTACTCAAAATAACTCATAATTTTTAACCACTCATTTTTAATCATTCATTTATAAGTACTCAAAATAACTCCTCATTTCTAATTATTCATTTTCCACTCCTCAAAATCATTCATTTTTAACCACTCATTTTTTTTTTTAACTACTCATTTTAAATCCACATCTAAACAAGTTATTGTCTCTAACTCATCTACATAAAAACTACATCCAAATGAGTTTTTGCCTATAACTCTCAATTTCTAACTACTCAAAATAAGTCAACCAAAATTTCATCCAAACATCTCAATTTTTTTTAGTCTTGTTAGGGGAGAATTGAAATGTAGCAAGGTTAATTTTTCTTTTTTTTATAATTATTTTATATCTATCGCTGTCTAAGTAAATTTATATACATTTCGACTATTCTAATAAGACATATTATCTCTTACAATATTTAGATGTCTACGAAATACGTATTAAATGAATTCTTAGCTAGGTAGATGGCTCCCATAAATCAAATCCATAATCTCTGAGATTTCCAAAGTCGTCTCTCACAACTAGACTGGTTGAAATTAATTACATTTTAAATTCTATGACAAACCATGAAATTCAGAGCATAGAGAGACAAATCAGAGTGGGAGGAGACAATTGTATGAAACTGATTCTATGAAGTTAGACATTCAAATCATCACATTCAAAATTGTTGTTCTCTTATTTTCATCAACACAGTCCACTGGGAAATTACACAAGCTTTCCAGTTTTAAATATTAGAAACCAAGGTCTGGTCCAATAGCTAAAAATGAAGAAGCAACCAAAGAAGATTCAAGCTACTTAGAAACTGTATACATTATGAATCAAATGATGATCTAAGAACAGTTCAAGAAGTATGATATCAATCAAAGACTGATGGCGAGACCTTACGGCCTGTTCAAGTCATTTTCGTTTGGATACGAAAAGTTTCTTTCGCTCGAAAACGCAGCTGAAGTTGGCACAGGGAAAAATCCAGAATACTGATATTCTGTATCTTTTTGACACAAATGTTGTTGATATACTTTAATACTTGAAGGAATAATAATTTGAATTCGATCTTTTAACACATTGCAATTGAACAGAACCAATATTCAACCAGAACAGATGGTTGGTTTATTCAGAACATTCAGACATGTTTTGAAGCTCTTGAAGCAACTGACTCAACATATAATGTGTGGATCATGATTGTAGCTAATGATAACTAAGGAGATGTTTGGAGATAATGGAAATGATTATGGAGGAATAATTTTTTTATTCTCTTTTGGGCCACCAACCATTATTTCCTCTATAATCAATATTCATTTACTAAAATGAGTTACAGCACAATTGGCATGGACGGCGTCTTGTACTAACGACCTCGAGCTTAGATGTTTGATTCTCCCTTCCCACATATTGTAAAAAAACTCATTTCCTTCTTAATTTCATTTTGTCTGTAATGATCACTTTCATTTTCTTATACTCACTATTCTGTTCTATTCATAATCATTTTCTATACCTCAAACAAAGATAATGGTTCCCGTACAATCATTCTCAACACTCCAAATAGAGTTAAGAGTTTCCTTCATAATCATTCCCTTTATCCTATTATTCGGTAAATTATTATCCCTTGTTATATCTCTAAATTCTCATTTCTCTCATAATCATTTCCATTTGTCTTGCTCGAAACACGTTTTAAAAGTCGATTCGATCCATTACTTAACATGTTGATGTTGATATTTCGGTTTTATGTTGTTTGCATTGCCTAGTAAACCCTGACATACCTGTTCTCCAATTCCTGCTACTTATTTCAAAGGTTAGCGGTTTCAACATGCAAACGAAGAACAGATCTGATTTCCCAAAAAATGCTTGGTATGTCTGTCTGCAAAAAAAAAAAAAAAAAAAAATTGGAATAACACAAAATAATGAACAATGAAGTTTAATGAGAACAAAAATCTGAACAAAAAAGTCAGATCCCTAGTGGACTATTCATAGTGTTACTGATAAGTGTACCTGAATGCTAACACTTAATGAAAATGCAATGATAACTTCTAATTGGGATTAACATGATAAACTTACTACTAACGACCAGATAATACAGCTTAATTGATCATGCAACTTATTTAACCTACACCAGTCTATTCTCTAACTTTTGTCTCTGCAACTCTGCATATATCTTCCCCCTTCATATTATCAAGTGAGGTAACTGGAAGATTTCAAAGATATTTTATATGCACTTTTTTTTTTAATCCGTGGGTGTCTGGACCAGCTTACGTGCACCTCGACTATCATCACAGAAATGTCTAACCTTACAACATTTAAATGTATATATATATATATATATTTTTAAGGGTTAGGTTCAATCACATTTTAGTCCCTCCAATTAAGCACTCAAATCCAAATCAGTGTCTTTTGGACCAATAACCACATAAAAGCCACATTTGGAAATTTTAAATTGTGATTAACCAATAAGATTTCGTTGTAACTACTTACCTAGGAGCCAATTATTTTGACAATAAAATGTTCTAGAATTTAAGATTATTTCATGAAACTAATCCATCTATGCATATATTTTTTCAACATTCAAATATTTAATAATCCATCTATGCATATATTTTTTCTAACATTCAAATATTTAATAAAATACGATTTTATATTGTATTATAAAAATTAGTTTGATTTTTTTTTTTTTTTTTGAGATTATAATAATTGGGAGTGGAAGGATTCAAACCCAAAACCTCTTCGTCATTGACTATACACTAACGTTGAACAACTTTTCTTATTGGCCAAATTAATTTGAAAAGTAACTACCCATTGAGTCATCATTTGGTTTTTTATTTTTTGTTTTTGAAAATTAAGCCTACTAATATAAATTAAGCTAGTGGACTAGAAGATTGTTAATGCATTATGTAATTAAAAATTAAAAAAAAAAAATCAATTTTTGGAAACTAAAAAAAATAATTTTCAAAATTTTATTTTTGTTTATGAAATTTTGATAGGAAGTCAAATGTTTCACGTAAGAAAAGACAAAAAACTATGATAATAAAACGGGCAAAAAAACAACCACAAAAAATAGTTTAGTGGTCAAAAGTAAACCATAAAAAACTGAACTTAAATCCACCCATATTTGGACGTTCCCCCATTTTCAACTCGTGCAATTTCGATTTATTCAAACTTCAAAACAGAGTTGCTCGACAATGGACAACACTTTATTGACGCTCTATCTCTCTCCAACCACACCCATCTCGCTTTTCCTTTTTAAATCTCTTCACACATGCAGCAATTTAAGGTACAACCCACAAAGATTCTCTTTAATTTGGCATAAATTTTAGTTTTCAACATGCTTGTTCAAACCCCATTTACTCCCGTCAAAGTCATCATCAATGACGACTGTTTCTCGTCAAACATCTCGTTCTCCCAGACACTGTCACTCTCATTTTTTTTCTCTTTCTATTGCAAATTTGCTCAATTCTTCGTTTTGCCCTCATACTGTTCGATGAAATGACACACCCACCAACCCCCTCATAACCCCCTTTAATTTCCTCTCCAACTTCACTCGCCTGGTTCACTGTTAACCCCTTTTCGATCTTTGCCTCTAATTCTGAGTGGTATGTTCATTACTTCTCTTTTGGGTTCTGGGTTTTTTGATCTTGTGTAGTTGTAAAATTGTTTGTTTATTTTGATGTCTGGTTACGCATTCCTCGATTATTCTAAGACTATGTAGTATTTGAATGTAAATGAAAATCGTATGAACTATAATCTTTTAGTTAATCAAGACCCTCTTTGTCTTGACCACAAGGCCAATACATGGTTAGATGCAAAATGGTAGAAATGTGCTTTGATTGTTTGATTTGATGGGTCCAGATGTTTGGTGTTGGTCATTTGTTTGATAAACCCAACTTTGTTTATTTCACTTTTAAATCCTTTCTCTTTGCTCTTGATTTTCTCTCCCACCCATGTGATTTGCAGCTTTTCAAGCTACCTTTTTTGTTTGCTTGATTGGATGCTGCCGTTGCTATGGAAACTGAATCAACCAGGGAGCCATTGGGATTGCTTAAAGTGCTTGTGATACAAGGAAAGAAACTTGTAATTCGTGGTTTCAAGAGCAGTGATCCTTATGTTATAGTCAAGTTGGGCAATCAGGTCATTTCTCGCTCTACCTTCTTCTATAGTGTTGAGTGTTGTCCTCGAGGGGCAGCCTTGTTGGTTGAGGCTTGAGGCTTCTAAGCTATGCTCCCTTAGAGGTCTTAAGTTCGAAACTCACGAGTTGAGCTTACTTGTGAAATCTTTTGTTGTCCTCCTGGGTCCGGGCCTTGGAACGGGTGCAGGTGCCCACAAATATTGAGGAGCAAAGCTTAGATTTCCGGTCATAAAAAAAAAAAAGGGGTTGAGTGTTCATTTCTTCTTTGGACCTAGTTATATGTTCTAATTTGGCTTTGTGGAGTAATTTTAAGTCATTACTATGTTTTTCAGACAGCAAAGACCAAAGTTATCAACAGCTGCCTTAACCCTGTTTGGAATGAGGAGCTAAGCTTCTCCCTAACCCAACCTGTCAATGATCTGAGTCTGACATTGGTAAGATTTTGTTCATTGAGATAGTCCCTGTTCTTACATTAATCTCTGTTGCTCATCCATTTCATTCTTTCTCCAAAGTTGCATAGCTTTGCATTGGCATATTCAACTAGGCCGTAATGAATTATACAGATTTTCTTCATCAGGCTGTAATGGCACTTGAAAATAAGTTACCATTTTGGTTATGAAAAAGAAGTGTAATATGATGTCTAATTACAGTATGGGAACTATTTTGTCATTAGTACCATTACAAACTAGTTGTGATCAGTGAAAGAGTGCATATTGTGTTGCTAGCCGTATATTTGTGTTATCAAAGTTCTTGATTGTTCATTTGTCATTGCTTCTAGTTTTCTTTTCCATCACATTCTATAGCCATGTATTCTGTTCTATTTCTGCAACTGAAGTATTAGAAAGGAAATGAGAACAGTGTTTGATCATATCTTGTTTTGTAAAATAGACTCATTAAACTGAATTTGCAAAAAGTACGAAACATTTCTTTTGAGGAAGTAAATAACACACACTTTCAAGAATCAGCACTAAACAGCCAAAATATTGTGTTCTTGCTGCAGGAAGTGTTTGACAAAGATCGGTTCAAGTCGGATGACAAGATGGGACACGCAGAGCTCAGTCTTAAACCGATAGTTTCCGCTGCTAGATTGAGACAGGTTCTTGGAGTTTCGTTGGGGGTAACAATGTTAAGAAGAGTTACTCCAGACATCAATAACTGCTTAGCCAGGGACAGCAGCATTAGTTGCACAGATGGAGGGGATGTAACACAGAGCGTTTGGTTGAAGCTCCGCGATGTAGAATCTGGTGAAATAGAGCTAAATATCAAGTTCATAGACCATCCTGGTCGGTCACCAAGATAAAAATTATGTGTAGTTTTAGGCCTTGAATATGGTGTAGCCTGTAAGTTTGCTTCCATTTTCCTAGTTTTGATCTGTCCGCAGCCTACTGTTAGCAAGTGTTATGATTAGAAATGAGGCAGGTTTAGGTTGAAAGCTTTTGCTGTCTGAAGCTAAATTAGAAGCTTATGTTGTGTTTGCTGCCTGTTGGTGGTTTTTTTTCATGGGAATGAACATAGAACTAAACTTGGAATTGAAAGTTTGGATAATATTATTGACATGGATAACTGACCATGTGAACAAATTAACATCCTTGATCCTCTGTGAGATTTCAGAACATAAAAATATTCTAGCATAGCATTAGAGAGAAAGAACCTCAAGCTAGACCAATATGAGGGTCAAGTTCTTCTTGCACTTTTTTTTTATTCAATAAACTTGGAGCAAAGGAATTCAAACGCATAATCTCTTAAGTTACTAAGTATCACGGCAATGAAACTATTTTCTTGTTGTACTTTTGTTAAGCTAGTGCTATTGTTAGAGAGATTGCCCATATTAGAACCACTGCAGTCAGATCACTCCTCACAAAAAACCATGGTCTGTACATATGAAAACAGAGTCAGAACAGCTCATTAACATAAAGCATTATTTAACACAAACGGTCAAATCTGTTACCTCATTATTCTTCATTGAAGCCATGAAGACATGTAGCTTTGATAATTGTATCAGCATTGAAGCCATGAAAATCAACATCACTGGTTTCATCTAAAACTGAAAGCTTCACATCCACGAAATACAACACGGTATGTCAGGTGACATTAGTCGAAGACATACAAGCTGGCTAGCTTGGATAATCACAAATATTAAAAAAAAGAAATCCATGAAATACTCATCATTTTTGGGCATGCCAGAAGCTCTAAACTTCTTGTGGTCTTCCAGCCATCGTGAGTTGTGAAGCACCCTCCCAATTGTTTTCGACCGTATTTATGGTTAAACTGTTAAAAATTCCACATCTTCTTAGGACACGTCCTAACGTCCTAACATTTATAAGATAGCTGAATCGTTATTAATTTATGTTGGAGATGAAATTTCTAATTCTCATATAAACCACTCAATTTTTATAAGCCATCCGCCGGCTACCATCAGTGGTTTTGGGCAGTTTGATATGACAGACTGGTTTTTTTTTTTTTTTTTTTTGCTATTCGAATTTTTTTTAGTTTCTTGCAAGACAAATATTTAGGTCGGGCATGACTTAAAAATTAATGCTCACCTATGTGACCCAATATATGCCACTTTTTTTTATTGGATTTAAAATTAAATAGAATGTGACTCATAATGGACCATATATATGGGTATTATTTTCTAGGCCATGCTCGGACATGACTTCAATATTCCTCTTTTTGCAAACTTATCTACCACATAAAGACTTTATTGAATAATTGAAAGAACGGTTATTTTCTTGGATTTTTTTAAAATGTTATTATACTAATAGAACAAGTCAACAAAAACTTGACTCAATTGTCAAATGAGAAGAGCTCCAATGGCATTTTTTATGATTAAGTAATAATGAAGTTACATGTTCGAATCCCTATTCTTAATTATTATGTTAAAATAAAAAAAAATAAAAAAATAAAAAAATAAAAAAAACATGTAAAAGTTATGAGTTTGAAATTTTTATCCCAAATATGATTAAATTTTTTTAAGAAAATTAATAAAACATTACTTAGCTTGAGTACATACTACATACTACATAGGTATCATCCTCACCACCATCAAATATCTGACAAATAAAAAAGACCCAAAATATTTCAATTTCTAACATTTAAGAAATAGATTCAATTCATGATTTTCATATATTCAATAATTAATTTTATGTCAGTCTTTTTAACAATCAGATGTAAGCTAGCATAGAAATTCAAGCATATATAAAAAAAAGTATCTACCTACCCATATCAATTGATTTCCATTATAATAATATATTTTTAAAACAATAATAAGATTTAAATATTATTTGCATTCATATAGTTTTGATTTATTTTATTTTTGTCAATATACTTTCCTAAAAAATTGAAATCGATCCATGTGTTTGTTTTTTGTAGAAAAGAGTGGAGTGGAAAATAATGAAGTGGTTAACTACTCGTTTGGAGATTGAGATTAATAGTAGTGGAGTAATCAACTACTTGTTTGGGGATTAGAGTTTGTAATGGTTGAGTGATAAATTTGATATCAAGTTTAATAAAATTTAATGTGAGATTTGACAAAGGGGTTGAAGAGTAGTTAACAGTGGTTGTTTACTACAAAAAACAAACGAGAGATTTTTGAGGAGTGGTTTTTAACCACTCCTCATTTCTAAAAAACAAACACACCCAGTAAGAAGTAATTTTTTGAAGTAATGTTTTTTAAAAAATGGTATAAATTAATAATTTCAATACAATAAATAAATAAAATGGCGAAAGTATGAATATATTTATAAAATCTATAGAAAAATGGCGTCATTCTTTATAAAAAAAAAAAAAGCAATTTAAAGTTTTTTTTTTTTTTTTTGAAGTTCATGAAATAAAACAGACTATATAAATGGTAAACACGACCAGTGTAAGAAGATAATAATGAAGTTGGCAGGAATGACTTTGAGGTTCAAAGAAGAGGCCGATTCAGAATCGGAGACGACGGTCCCTCGTCCGATCGATCCAGGGAGGCGGCAGACATATGATCTTGGAAATGGAAGCGAAATCGTCTACATTGCCAAGTTTGCGCTCTCCGATCAAGCTTGGACGTGGTTCGATTTTCTCAATCAACGCATTCCATGGACCAGGCCGACAATTCGCGTCTTCGGTCGCTTCGTCGTCCAGGTCTTCTCCATTCTCGATTCTGATCTCTACTTTCAGTTTGTTGTCATTCTGTTTGTGAACTGATGATTTAACAATTGACTGTTGGTGTTCTTCCATGACCTTTCCCGCCATTCTTAGAATTAGGGTTTTACGTTCTTTCTGATGGATATTGTTAGATAGCGTGCATATACATCTCAAAATCAATGTGTCAGGAGAGTAGTCCACCTTCTTTTTATATATATATAACTCTCCACTACTTTTCCAATTTGGTAATGAGATGGATGTCAACACTATTTAATATGGTAGTTAAGGTTTTTCTTCCTAGCTCGAGAGGCCTGCTTCTACTCCGGGCTGCCTGTCCGATTCTAGATTAGTTAGCCCTGTTTGACATATATCTCAAAACCAATTGGTCATGAGAGGAATAGTCCACCTATCTTATAAATGCTTGTATGAGTCAACTTTTTTAATGTTGGACAATTGTGACATCCTAACAAGTCCAAACCATCTTGAGGGACATGTTAGGATCCCATATTGGAAAGAGTGGAGGACTTATAGGACTGTTTGTTTTAGGTAATTAGCGATTTATTACAAATGAGTTTTTACAATTACTTTTTAAACAATAGCATCCAAACGAGTTATTGTAATTACTCTTTTTTAATAACTCATTTCTAACCACTCAAAATAATCATATTTCTAATTATTCATGTCTAATCATTTATTTTTAACCACTCATTTCTAACCCCTCAAAATAATCACTCATTTCTAGCGACCTCCAAAACTTATCATTCAAACGAGCTATTAACTGCAACCCCTCTACAAAACCATCATCCAAACGATTTATTAACTGCAACTCCTCTACAAATAACCACATTCAACGAGCCATTACTAAAATTCAAATTTCTAATTACTCAAAATAACCCTTCATTTATAATCACTCTACAATTCCACATCCAAACACCTTCACATCAATATATAAAAGAGGTGGACTCCTCTTATCACTAATTAGTTCTGAGATGGATGTTACGGTGACACTATCTAATAGATTTTAGCATTTTTTCACGCAATATGTGGTTATGTTTAAGTTTTGATTTGCTAATGCAGCCTAGAGATATCTGTTACGTTGCGAGTCCAGGATTGACGACATTAACTTATAGTGGGTATAAACCTCATGCCTATACTTGGAATGATTTTCCTCCTCTTAAGGACATTTTGAATGCTGTAAGACTTTTTTTGTTTGGATCTTTTTGATTCTGTAACTAAAAGTTCTCTTTACTAGTGGGTTCTTACGTCAATCTCAATTTTCCTCTGTGAAGGTCCACGAAGCTCTTCCAGGGAGTAGTTTTAATAGCTTACTCTTGAACAGGTATAAAGGTGGTAATGATTATGTGGGTTGGCATTCTGATGATGAGAAGCTCTATGCATTGAACCAGGAGATTGCTTCTGTATCATTTGGATGTGAGCGAGACTTCCGATTGAAAAAGAAGTCCAACAAAACTTCTCAAAGTAGTCGGTCTATTTCATTTGTTTTTGTTGTCTCTGTTCTGATTTTTTTTTTTTTTTTTTTTTTTTGATATTTGTGAATGTTCAGGCCAGGTTGTTAAATTATGTTAAACCACCAATCAATCCAAAAACTTAAGCTTATGGGTTGGGGTAAATTTAATTATATCAATCAATACTCCTCCTCACTTAGAAATGTCCTACAAGTAGACTTTAATTTTAAATGGGATGAAATGACTCGGCAGGGACTTGAACTCAGGACTTCCTACTCTGATACCATGTCAAACCTCCAATCAACCTAAAAGTTTAAGCATATGAGTTAGGGTAAATTTAATTATATCAGCCAACAATTTTTATGGGACAAATTGCCAGATCTTACACATTTGGATGTCAAAAAAATCAATAGGAAATTATTTTCTAGGCAGGTGGCTTCCATGAATTTTTCTTTCTTTGCACAGGTGGTTACCATGAATTGAACTCATCACCTCTTAATTAGTTTTAATACTCTTGACCACTAGGCCACTCGGTTGTTTGTGTCTGTTCTGAATTTGAAAACGTTTTTTCTCAAATCTTCGGTCTTTTGCTCAATTGTTTTCTTCGATTCAAAAAGTTCTGCCTTATCGTTTATGTGATGTGGCCCCAGGAAGAAATGATGAGGAACCACCAAGCAAGAAATCAAAGAAAAGCAGCGTGGCTGATAAATACTCATTTGTGCTAAAGCATGGTTCACTTTTGGTTATGAAAGGCTACACTCAACGAGATTGGATGCATTCGATCCCTAAGCGCCTCAAGGCAGAGGCAACTCGCATCAACCTTACTTTCAGGCACGTTGTTGTTTGATTGATTTTGAAGTTATTACAGGGAATGTCTTTCATCTTCTCTAAGTGGCTGTAACTTGGAGTGGGGCTCCATTGGTTTTGGTAGGTTTTTCCTTGTTTATCTTGTATATTCTTTCATAGATCAATGTAAGGTGGAGGAGCTTTATTACTAACTTGGTTCATTTATTATATTTGAATCCTTGTCTCTCATTGTATTTTATATGCTTACTGATCGTTCAATTTCAACTACACCCCACACCATCAGGAATCAAAATCATCAACCAAGATGCTACTTTAATCGTCTTACATAGTACTTGAAAGTTGAAAAGAAATAGTTTAGTTGGAAGTAGAAGCTTTGAACTTGAGTAATTATTTTGTTAATGATTCAGATAGCTGTTGTAAAAAGATAAAGGCAGCTTGAAGCTTTTTCGACACCAGTCTCAAGGTGACATGAGGCGTAAGCCTCAATTTAATTAAAAACATTATACAAATTTTGAATTTGTATAAAAATAAGTATTGTAAAATATAACCCTTATATTAAAGTATGAAAAACTATCCTGACAATTGATACTTAACAAAAATCCTATAAGATATCCTTAACATCACTATAGGATTGTTTTATTAATATATTTTTTTTCAATGTTTTTAAAGTGTAACTTTGTAAGTAGTAAAAGTAGTAGTTCAAAGTGTTATGATTTGAACCTTTATATTTTTAAGAAATAGAGAAAAAGATTACTATTCTCCTAATTATTATATGAGGCGTTTAGACTTTAAGCCTCATGCATTTTCATAGAGGCGTAAGCCTCTTATGATTCAAAGACGGTGTAAACCTTGAGACTATATGTTAGAGCTTTGCCTCAAGTGTGAAATTAAGAAACTAGCCATGAAAAGCCTACATATTAAGAAACAAACTTTATACGACGAACAGGCATATTTCAAGATACATCAAATACATGACTCTATGGTGAATTTCTACAAGCCTTTGGATGTCGCCATCACTAAACTGGGACTGTCCACATAGGGCTATAGTGTTAATTAGGATCAGTTAAACCAGATTTTCCTTAAATACTACATTATTTCAAGTTCAATATATGTATCAGAGAGCCCACTCCCACAATTCCTCAACTCAGATTCAATAGTTTTAGCCACCCCTTTGCTTTTTGACACTGGTCCTTGAAGATTCACATGAAATGATTTTTTAATTTGCTCAACAGGTTCAATGATGAAGGATTGTTGCTTGATGTAGTTGTATAGCTGTTGATGAAAAGAGTGGTCCAAGGAATAGCAATTTTGGCCTCCTTGATGAGCCGATGATGGGGAGGACAATGAGCTCTCTCTTTTACAGAAATGTGGAAGAGATGAATAATCCATTATCTACAAGAAATAGAGAATCATTCAAGCATCATCACTTGCATGTGATAGGGAATCTCATTAGTTGACTATTGTATTTTGATTTTCCCCACTAGCACTTTACAATTTACATTACTCTTGCCACTCTTAATTGTCTAAGAATAGCATATGTACCTTGCTTTATACACTTGGTATGACATACTACTCAATTATATTCCCCTCTAAATGTATTCTTTTTTTTTAAGGGAAAGTTTTGGAAAACTTGATTCTAGCTTCCATTGACAACCCAAATGTCAAAACGTTTTATATATAAAAAATGTAGTGGTCCATTTCATTTACAATATAATCAATCTGGCCAAAAAAGAAACTGTCTGTTTGTTAAGAGTTAACCATTTTGACATTCTTTAAATAATGCAGGTTTTACCTTCAGCAGCTCATCTCTCCCACAGCCTGGTAACACTTGAACTTTTCTCCTTGTCCTTTCATGTAACAGGGGCTTGACAACCTGCAATATCAGACAGGCGTTCAAGGCAAAATTTTTGAAACACAAGGAACAAAATTAATCAAGATCGATCTCTTTAATGACTGCTTACTTTCCAACAAGACGAAAAGACGTAAGGTGCATTTACAATATAGTAAGTCGTCGTTCTCTCTGGATAGTTCAGATCATCAATGGTTGATAAAATTGTCAACAACTGCAGAAACAGGAGCAATTGAATGAACATCATTAAGATTCGGGAAATCCTTGATTTCATAGTCATAAATTGCATATTTAAGGTATCAAAACACATCATAAATCTTCTTTCCACGTTGCTTATCTTTTATTATTGTGGAGAATATGTCCCTCACCATTAGGGTCTTGCTTTAAAATAATGGTTAGAAAGAAATTCCTCCCGACAACAGATTTTATTAACAAACTTAAATGCTCTGAATCTTAGCTTTTTTTTCTTGTTTTTTTTTTTTTTTTTGTCTTTTCTTGAAATTGCACATAGTCTAATATGGAATGAAATTGTGAGGCAGGGATTCAACCTACAAGAATCCTCCACTGGAACAGAAAAAAATAACATTGTGATCTAATCGTGCAGATTTGTCATTAACTTCGACAAATCAGAACCCCAAGAAATGGAATAAGATTTACGTAGAGAAATCTAACTTTCACTGACAACTCCTGGAGAAAATTGCAGGAAAAGGGAATACCTTTATGTTGCCAAGTGCTGAAAGCTTCAGACCAGTCATATCTAAGACCTTCACGCAGGTGGTGATTGGCCGTCCATACTTTTTTGATGCAGAAGGCTACACAGAATTAAAGTGTCAATGAAGTTGAAGAGTGGAACTTCTTGAATTTTAATCCTAGAATTCAGTAACTCACCAGGATAACACGGTCCCGATACTCGTTGATTTGTATTTGCGACTGCACATAGTCATGCACCTGTGGGGAGATCAAAACAAAGGTTAGTGAACTTGATAAGCTTCTCAAATTTCTCACTGGTTTTTGAGGTACATATTTTCATAATTCTAGGCTACTGTTTGTAGCATCGAAATTCACAGAAATGTTGACGAACTCAACCTGAATGCTTACATTTGCTTTGTCAAATGTGCTGAGCCCAACACCAATGGCAAATACAGGAAGGCCCTGAAGTGAAACAAAACAAGTTTCAGGTCAGAAAAGCTGGCAGTATATGCTAATCTCATTAGAACAAGACCTCCTAGGATTATAGCGAAATATTTTATTCAAAGTGGGATTGCTGCTTAAATGAGATAGGCATTGATGAACAAAATCAGACCTCGTTCGAGTAACCGGAAAGGCCCACGAGCTGCGAATCTCTCACTGCTCTGTAGACATCAGCAGGAAATATAGGCTTCTGCAGACAATAAAATGATGTCAACAAAAGAATTTCGGGGCCACCGAAGGAAACGAACAGTCCAAACACTTACCCTGAATATCCTATCAATCTCATTTTCCACCCTCCATTTTAAGCAGTCCACCAGCTGAACATCAGAGAGAGATGGTTTGTCAGCACACAAGGGGCTATTCTTAGTAATGCATACGACAGTTAAGTTGAACCAAAAACATGTTTCTAACCATTTTATTGGCTTTCGCGACATCGTACTCTCGTGCCTTTAGAAATCGCTCCAGCGTTTCTGTTAAGAATCCTTGATGAAGATTCTGCAAATAGAGCATTCGATGTCATTTATATAAAGCATCAGAAGAGGTCATTGGCAGAACTCCTCTTAGAACTTGCAATCAGAAAACAATGGGAGAAAAAAGAAGAAAGCTGACGAACCTGAAAGGATTTCTTCAATGGCTGATCGACTGCAGTTTTCCAAATAATAAAAGAGATCAAATAAGAATCAGCAAATGAAAAGTTTACAGAATTGAAATTAAAGTAAGAAAACAGAGTTTATTATCTGACCTTGATCCATAAGAGCTTTGAGCTTCTTGATTGCTTCCTGAGGATTGATACTCATTTCGTCTATCTCAAAAAGAAGAGAAATGACAGAAAAGATGAAATGCAAACTGCTAAAGTTTCTACTTTTCTCTCTCTTTTTTGCAGGACTACAAACTCAAGCTTGAAAACCAGCTCGAGTACGAGAATGACAATGCTAGAATACGACAGTCTCTCTTAGAAGAAGAAGAGTTGGGACAAGAAAGTGAACCAAAGATCTCACAAGTCATAATCTTTAGAGGCCAAGCTGGTGGTTTAAATACTGAAAGGTATCACCCTTCTCTAAAACTCTGTCCTTTTCAATTGCTAAAAGTAATTGCCTTTTTTCCTCGATTGGGAAAAGTAAAAAAAGTGTATATTGGAATCTAAAAACTGACCCTTAAAAATGAAGGGAAAAATAGGAAATGAAGCTCTAACATTCTGAATGGATTCTTCGTGTCGAAGTTGCTGGCTCTGGTTTCTTTCCAGTTTTCACTTCCGTTATTCTTTTCCAATATTCTCCCACTAATAAATATACACCACAAACAGGCAATCTCGGCCGTCCAGTTGGTCGTTACATTGGCCCTTTACCATTCGATTTCAGGACGTTTTTTTCCCTTTTTTTTTATTCCCAAAACCCTGTGGCCAGTTAATTGTGGTAAGAAAAATAGTGGGAAAAGGTTCAAATGCGTATTCCCTTTACTTGGTGGATCCTTAAAAGTCAGGAAAACTGATAGCTTTTGATAACAAATATGATGGAGAAAACATTGTTGAGATGTTTTGGGAGTGCCAAAGGGTTTGTGATTCTTGGATTCTTGAGTTAATTAGGGACGTTGATTCAGTTACAATTTGTGTTTGAGCTGTATTAATGTAATAGGTTAGGGAAACTTGGAACTATGTAATCTATACTTATGTCTTGGAATTTTGATACTTAAGTTAATATAATCAATGATATTAACAAGATTGTGGTATATTAAATATAGGCTTAGCTTGGGAGTTGGGAGTTAAAAGACATTTAATCTTGTGCTTTGTATTATCGAAAGGGTTGGTGGTCTGATGTTTCGTTATTTGGTAAAAATTCAATTCAACACTAAGGTCACGAGTTCGATAATGAAAATTGATATTTAAACTCTCATTTATTTGAGAGGAGTAATGCCTTTTATATAGGGTTTATGATTCTCCTCCCCTAATTTGTATTAACAAAAAAAATCTTGTGCTCTGTATTCTTTTACGTTTTTTTTTTTCTTTTTTTAATTCAACAATAACTAAAGGGAGGACTTTTGAAAGTTTTGCCTTTTATTTTTTACGCGTGGAGTATTTGGGAATAAAACAGACAATAAATTGGAATAAAGGGATGAATATGCCTACATATTATGTACTTATATTTGACATTTCGTTCCACTAGAGATTTGTGTGTGCATATATATGTGTTTATTTATTTATATTTATATATATTCTGGTGATATTGTTCCAAGCTATTGCCCAACGTTATTGGGCCGGTTCCTATTTTTCGGGCTCAAATTCCTTTTCAATCGCGCTTCAAGAAAAGCCCACATTGGCCCGGTAGTTTCGACTTGGGCTTCTCAAATTATGGCTGTCTCTGCTGGACCTTTTCTTCTAAAAGAAATGAAATAATAGTAAAATGATTTTTTTTTCTTTTTTTTTTTTGTAAATTTTCAATTTAGTCTCCAAGGTTAATATTATAATTGACTAATAATAAGCTTAGAAGCATAATAAAATTTAGTAAATTGAAAAACATTAATAGATAAAGGACTAAATTTTAAAAAGTTGTTCGAATATTAGGAACTAAATCACATGGTTATTCAAGTTCAATATCTTAGTGAGGTTTTTAACAAAAAAAAAAAAAAAAATTAAGTAATAAATGGTTTTTTTTTTTTTTTTTTTAATTATAAATATCTGAGTTAAGTTTCAACAAAGATTTTTCGTGCAAAGAGATCTCGGAAGAAAATAATACGTTAAACATAAAATCGTTATATTGACTTTAAGAAGAATCGTAATATTAAAAACGTCAATCATTCACATATTCGAATATTCCAATGGTATTTTGCTACCATGTCAACTTTGACAGCCACCTTCACATGTGGACACTATACTTAATTCATTGGGTTGTAAATTTTAATACGGCAGCTTATATATATATATATATATATTTTTCAATTATTCAACAATATTGGAAGATTGGTCGAATTTACATATTTAGGTTACACGTCAGTTATCAAATATTCATTATCTAAATTTTGAATGAAAAATTATTATCATAAAAATTTCAATTAAAAAAAATACTTTTGATCTCTATTTTTATTTTTATTTTTTAAGGAATATTGATTTAGTCTCTAAATTTCAGTTGTAATTAAATCTTTGTTCATGGTACACTTTGCTGGACTAACCATTTAATCTCTATAGTGAAAATGTTAAGGTTTGATCCAATTTTCTTATATATGTAAATCAAATAAATAATGAAGCACATTGGGCAGTCGAAATTGTTTATAAGAAGTTAAAAAAAAAAATTGTCAATGTTGTTAGTTCAATCAATTGTCTCACATGAGAAAGAGTGAGAAAAATTATAGGTATAAATGGAAGGACAACAACCTCCATTATTATGAGAATTTTTGGGTGATAACAAAAAAAAAAAGCAAAATGTGAATTAATCTATGAATCATATGATTATTGTACTATTCATATATTTTTATATATTTATAGTGTTTGAACCAGTTTCTTCGCATATCGATTATCATGGAACAATTATTAAATGTTTAGTTCTATTCAAGAGACTCAATATTCTATTTTACCATCAATCTAATCATGATTCAGTTAATTGTTTTTGTTCAAACTATATAAAGGTAGAATTTAAGCATAGTGATGGTTTAAAATAAATGTATGCATTAAATTTATTTATTTATTTGTTTTGAAATTGACATGAGATAGAAGTATTAGATATTATGAAATTGCATCTCCAAATTAATGGATGATGAGTGGAGTAACATATCTATTTTATAAATAGTATGAGATATCTTCAATCCATCTAAGATTCTCAACTGTAATATTGTTATGGAAGTTTAGTATTATCTTACTAGTTAAGCTAAATTCAAGTAAGATATAAAACCATAATAAAAAAAATATATAAATAAATAAATAAACTAAAATATAGTTGTTGATTCCAAATAATAGTACTTTTGCTTCAATGGTGAATTTTTATCATTTAGAGCATCAGTGCCTGAGACAAAAGATGTAAGATATTGGTAGGTCTACCATATATGCCTCGACTCTTTAATCACAATTTTTGGTATCTTAACCCAACAATTGTGTAGGGAATTTCTACTCATTACAATAGTTTTATTTTCTAGAAAAATTGTATTTGATAAACTCTTCTCATAAAATAATTACAAATATAAATAAATTTAAAAAATATTTGTATTGATAATCGTTAATACCTTTTAATGTAGTATTATGTATTATATAGTATTAGTATTAATACTAATGATTATGGTTGCTATTTTTATTTTAAATAACTATATTTGTAATTATTTTTTAAAATTGACTAATCTCGTAAGTTTTCCTATTTTCTATTTTGTAGCATTTTATGTGTTACAAAATCCAATCATCGAGTTGAACTATTAAAAAAACAAGAATATACTCCAAAAAAAAATTTTAAAAAAAGATCCAATGATCATCTTTTGAAGAGATAATAAATTCGAAAACATTTCAATAATCTCAAATAATATAAGTGGATGGGACCGTACTAACAAAGTCAAACCAAAGAAATCAACCAAAACCCCTTGTCCAAGAGTTCACTACCCTTTATATTTCCATTTTCTCCATTGTTTCTCAATCTTGGTTACCTCTGATTTCATATACCAAGACTGAACTACCTTCTTCTTCCCCAAATCCACCATGTCGACGCTGCCATCGCCCACGGAGACCGGACATTGCCACCCCGACGAAGGGCTCGAAAGTGAGTTCAGCAATTACAGGTGCAACAGCACAAGCGAGATAGAGGAAGAGGATTCCGCCGAGACGTTCGAGATTAAACGGCAAACGCATTCCCAGGCGGCAGCGGCGATGGAGATCATCCGGGAAGATTATAGCCTCGGGTGTTCGTTCTCGTCGGATGCTCTGAAATGGGAGGATTGTGTTTATGTTGGTGTGGGGAAGAATGATTCTAGCTTTGATGCTCTTCAATGGACTCTCAAGAACACCATTACAAATTCTACCACTGTTCTTTATCTCTTACATGTCTTCCCAGAAACACGTTATATTCCCAGCCCATGTAAATTCTCAACTCTGTTTCTCTGTTTTGTTTTTTTTTTTTTTATAGAAATGTTTTAGTCAAAGCTCTGTATGTAATCTCTTTTACTTTCTTTCCTTTATGGTGAAGTAGATTTGGTCAAAGCCTAATGTCTGAAACCTTTAAGTTAGAAAGTAGCCATTTGGCATGCAGAGAAATATCTGCTCTCCTGTTGTTGTATTTGACACTTTTGTTTTAGATTCTTCTGTCTTTACTGATCTTTTTAGCGTGCATTATTTCTAAAGTTTTCTGTCTTTGAGAGAGACGAGTAATAATTTAATCGGCATAAATATGTCGTGTGTTTGAATTCCCACCCTAATTGTTATTGAATTAAAAGAGATAAATCGGTTTTGATTCTATTTCTTCTAAACAAGTGAAACTTTTTTATGGGTGGTGTTGAATTTAAACAGAGGATAAATGTCTGTTAGTTGAATTTTTAAGTTGGATAACAATTAAAGTTAGAGAATTCAAACTCATAACTTCTCAATCATATATACATATCAGGATGTTGTAAATTTTTTAGAACGGTAGACAAACATTGATGAACAGAAGCTAAGGGTTTTTTTTTTTTTTTTTTGGATTGTAATGAAATCTATTCAGAAAAGTGATATATTTTTACATAATTATCATTAGTAATTTGTGTTTGTTTATGTGATGACAGTGGGAAAGATTCCAATTAATCAGGTGAGTAAACAACAAGTGGCAATCCATGTAGCTCAAGAAGAAAGCAAAAGGAAGGATTTTCTTCAGAGTTTCATTGACTCCTGTTCTGCAGCCAAGGTACAAAAAAGAATGGCTTTTTTTGCTAATCTAATGAAAATTATGACTTGTTATCTTTCTCACATATTGATGGAACAGGTCAAGGCAGATACTGTGCTGATTGAGAGTGACATGGTGGCCAGGGCTATTTTGGATGTTATACCAATTCTCAACATAAGGAAGCTAGTTCTTGGAGTCAACAAATCCAGGTCCTTATTTTTTTTTTCTAGATGTCAATGCAAACTCATCAACTCAACATACTCAAGTTTTTGTTTCATTTTTCTTGGAAATCATAGGAAGTTGAGGTCTCGAGGGGGAAGCGGAATAGCTAACGAGATACTTCAGAAAGCTCCTGCATTTTGTGAGGTTAAGGTTGTTTGTGAAGGGAAAGAAACGAGCCAACTCGGTGGCTTGCTCTCACCTCTCTCTTCGCCTCACTACCAAGATGACAGCTCTAAGAATAATGATCCTAATTCCACCATTACAGTAGCTGAAGAACAACGAAACAGTTCAGTTTCTTGCATGTGTTTTAAAACTAAATTTGTCTGAGCAACATGTACTGGTGGTGTATATCAAGTACATTAAGAGTTCTCTTGTCTCTAATGTTATGAAGCTTTCATGATATTGATGTTCTTCGGCATCTTCGAGTCTTCGACCTATAAAAGGATCAAAGTCTGTATTTCGATTTTCAATGTAAATGAACTTTAATGAGACTAGATGAATGCAAAAGATTGATATTCATATAGAGACTCGGGAGGTAGCATTGAATTCCACCAATCAAACTAAAAACTTAAGTTGATAGGTTGGAGTAAATTTAATTATATCCAGGCTTTAAAATTTGAGAAATGCCTACAAGTGATTCAATTTTAATTGGTAGTACAATAACTCGACAGAGACTCAAACTCATGACTTCCTGCTCTGATACCATGTTAACTTACGTTAAACTACCGATAAACCCAAAAAGCTTAAGTCGATGGGTTGGGGTAAATTTAATTATATCAACCAACATGTAGTCTATGCTGAAAATAGCTAACAATGTATATTCTAAAGAGTCAAACCTTCAGAGGAAAGCAAAGAATCCATTCAATACTTGTGCAACATTAATTTGAAACTGTCAACAGACAACAAAAAATCTTACAGTGTTTCATGATCTATCACTATGCTTCTTCCTCAATAGTCCCACTGCCATCACATAAATGTTTGAGGCAGTCTTTCATTGATAGCCAACCGCCATAACGTGTACGGATTTCTTTCTAAAAGAAATCAAACTCAAGATAATTATCGGAAGCTTTTTTATCTGCAGCTGCTGCAATAGCAGCAGCCTTTTCACTGGTTGATGCGACTGCATGTGGTATTCGCTCGATTTCGACTGGCCTTGGGATTTCGGGAGGAGTGGCACAACGTATTAATGCCCAGTTCACACCTTCAAAGAATGGATGCTGCTTGATCTCAGTTGCTCCACGTTTAAAAGCCAATCTGTGTTGTGGTTCCTTCACTAGCAATCCCCTTATGAGATCTTTCGCAGCAAAACTCACAACTTGTGCATCTGGAAACCGAAGTGGCTGACCAACAATGTTGAATAACGTAGCACGATTTCCAGACCCCTTAAAAGGAGTTTTACCGAATAATAGCTCGTATAGAAAAATTCCAAAGGTCCACCAATCTACAGCACTTCCATGGCCTTCACCCTTGATGATCTCAGGTGCCAAGTACTCATGAGTTCCAACGAAAGACATGGATCGCGCATCAGTTGGTTCGGCAATCAGCTCGAGCAACGGGCCTAACTGGTTTCCCACATCAATTTTGGTTTTCCTCTCCTTCTTTGACTTACTAGAAAAGAGGCGAGGCGAGAAGCAGGTCGTAGGAACTACACAAGATGGTTGGATGCAGGAAGGCTCAATGCAAGCAGGCTGCGCGCAGTAACCTGTGTTCTTTCTTAAACCCTCAGACTCTCCAGAGAGATTTTTTACAAGAGTTGGACTAACAGAGCAACGGAGAGACAGGTCGAAGTCGGAAAGCATTATGTGTCCATCTTCCCTCACGAGGACGTTTTCTGGCTTAAGATCACGGTACACAATCCCGAGCATGTGCAGGTATTCCATTGCAAGTAGAACCTCTGCTACATAGAATCTGAATTATCAAACAAAGAGGAAAAATTAAGTATCGTTGTCAACTTTTATATGCAAATATGGCTATATCAGAGACGATAGATGTTAATTTAACATGATGAGTATAATAATAAGGGCTACGCTTTCGCCTGGAAGATCAAGTCCGGCGACAAAGGAGTGGCATTTTCTTACTACTGTTGTTCAATCTTAAGTACCAAGAAGACAACCTTTCCTGGTTCATTAAGTACCAAAATTCTTGTTGAATAGATGCAAATGAAGCAAATATAAAACTACGAGCAATAACAGGTAACCTAATGGCTGTAATGCAATATAAATGCCACTTTCTTGTATTTCTAAGAAATGGAAAGAGATTTAGGTGCAGTATACATGTTGAAGATCATATTTGCTAATTGACACTTGCTTTATTTTATACTGCGAGGATCTGAACCAGATTACGCACCTCTCAACTAATTGAATGAAACAATCTAACTTGTCCATGTCCCTATAATATTTCTTTCTTTCTTTTTGGGTAAGAATTCCTACATCATTAGATCATCAAAAAGTGTTAAGACTGTAATATTATAGATAGGTGGCTATCATAGAGTTCCTTCATATCCTAAATAAACATAAATTTAAGCTAGTATCTATGGCTGTAATCTTGCTTAAACTTCAAAAAATTGAAGTACAAAAAACAAGGGAAAAAGAAGATAAAATTACCCGAGACCTCTCAACCAAAGTAGAGACCAAGGAAACATAAAGTAAACCTCATGAAATCATCTATATAAAGGTCCTGATACATTCGTGTAATTTCAGACTATTGATTTTAGTTTAGGAGGATACTGATCTTCCTTACCCTTTTGTCTTGATTGCATTTCTAAAGCGGCATATTAGTTCTTAACCGAAAAGAACTTATAGAAACATGCCGCAAGTAAACAATCAAACACAGTACACATCTATGAAAACATGAATTCCTTTTCATGTTTTTCATTCCTGTAGTAATTATCCAAAAGATGAATTTGATGGTACCAATACTGTTTATATATCACAAAGAAACCACTCTTGCAGCATAAATAAAACCATTCTAAACCTTCTACACAAAATACTGTGTTATTCTTAAGACAGTATGACAAATAGGCATGTAGTTTGGCATTTGTGTTTGTTCTTGATAAATCTCCTTCCTATTTTAAGTGAAATTTTGAGTAGAAACCATTGAGAATCTTAATACACCTTTTCTTCTTGACCAGAATAACTTGTAAATCTTTTATCTTGATTAAGAAGGTGCGTATATGTCAGGAACTCTCAGCAAGAACGTCAAGAATTTGCACCATTGCATATGCACCCCATAGTTCATCAGATAACTTGGCTATTGAGGTAGTTCATTTAGTGAGGAGAAGTTAAGATATGAAAGGAAAAGTGATAAACTTTTTTTTTTTTTTGAAACTGGGAAATCGGAGTTAAGCTCCACTATTTTTGAAACCGGGAATTCAAGTGATAAACTATTTAAATGTTGGTGATACTAGAAAAAAAATACAGAAAGAAACTTATTTGTTTGCATAGTCCATGACAAACAAAAAGACAGGAGATATATAGAACAGATGAGCAGAATAAAACATGAAACCTAGGGTATGATTCTTAACTGCAAAATTCTCCAGCAAGATATATTAATTCAGATCCAAAACAGTGACTCAAGCATATTATTAGCAAGCATAAGCTGCAGAAATGGTAAGTATCAATAAAATGATACATAATTGTCTTTTAATATAGAAGTGCTGTTAACATACTTCACTGCCTGCTCAGGAAAATGCTTCCCTGGTTGCCTCTGTCTCAGAGTGTGCAAGTCTCCTCCAGGGCAGAACTCCATCACCAAGCATGAGAATTTCTCGGTCTCGAAGTGGGTGTATAACGTTGGAAGGAACGGGTGATCAAGAGATTGAAGTATTTCTCTTTCGGTCTGCGCCCGAAGCAATTTTTTGCGACTTGCTAACGTATTCTTATCCATAACCTTCATTGCAAAATGGCATTTTGTTCCCCTTAACTCAGAGAGATAGACACTTCCAATATCCCCACAACCCAACTTCTTCAAAAGCCTAAAATGACTTAATCCCATCGCCCCATCTTTCGCACGGACAACTTGAATGGCTTCCCATCTCAAATCATTAGCTTTGTGAGGTTTACTGATACTACTACTAAAACTACTGCAAGAGCTCTCATCACTTATATCACTGCTCGTACTCCCTCTACATATACTGCTCTTGCCACTCTCGACAAAGGTACCGTGGTCGCTAATCTTGGCACTTCCACTCGTCTTGGCAAGACAGCTAGTCCCATCACTCACTTTGACAGAAAATGAACTACTCTTGACACTTCCATATTCTGATGTTTTCTTCTCTTGGTCTAGTGAGCTTCCAGGTGAGGATCTAGCTTCATTGTGAGGGGAATCTACTTCAGTTGATGTTTGTTTCAGACCAGGTGGCGAAATGCTGATATTAAAATTTTCAGCCAACAACTTGGTAGATCCATTTTGATTCAATACCGGTTTGTCTAAAGATATTTCCATATCCTGCTTTGAGATACTCTTTACTGATTTAAACTGCTCAGAAGTAACTGATTCCGGCTCACTTAACTTCGATATCTGCGGAGGCAAGGGCCCGACATCCTTCCCATTAGCCATTTCACCCTCGGCTGTTTTTTGTGGCTGATTTGATAAAGCTTTGGAACCAGCACTTGAAGCCATGAAGCTACTAAATAATCTTAGAATGAATCAAATTAAAAGGTTCCATTTCTTAGCAGCTGTTCTCCTAACCATTCTATCTTCCATTAACTACCCATCCTAAATCTCCATAAGGCCCACCAAAAGCAACGATTAATCTCTGAAAAATTAAGAAAAAAATGAATTAAAAATGACCCACAGAAACGGAGGAAAACAGGCAGAGGGCAAAATCAGATCTTCAAAAAGTGAAAACAATAGAAATGAGAAATTAGAAAGAAAAAGCAACAGATAAAATGATCACCAAACATAAGCAATTCTAAATGCAGTTTCTGGGTACAACTTCAACAAGTCCAAAAAGAAACAAAATCACTAAACAAACTCTAAAATCATGATCAAGACTAAAATGAACTTACAAAAGCAAAAAAAAACCAGATCTTTCTCACAGAACCACAGTTTTGAGTGAAACTCCATCACAGATCCAAAACCAGGTTGCAACCCAGATGAGAAAAACATAACCAGAAGATAAAAAGATGCAAACCCTTGAAGAACAAAGGCAAGAAACTAAAAAGCAAAGCAAGAGAAGCCAAAAAGCATACCCAAAAAAAAGATGAAAACTTCAAGGAGTGGAGTTGAGGGGTTTTGCTTTTGTTGGGAGCTTAAAAGGAGTGCCGTAGAAAGATGTCTCCAGAGAGCTCAGTCCTGAGAGCATGAAAATGGTGGAAAAAGAGTAACAAAAACGGATTTAGGTGTGGTTTCTTCTTTTTTTTTTTTTTTTTTTTTTTTTTTTTTTTTTTTCTTTGATGGATTAGAATTTAGAAAGAGGAGAGGTAGAGAGAGGGTGAGCGGTCAAAGTTCTAAAGTTGAACTCTTTTTGTTTTCTTAACTTTTATTGGTTTTTTGAAATGAAATAAAAATGAAAATAATTTCAAGTCCCCAACACTTCTTCTCAGGTCCCGAACTGTCTATCACGCCTTTAAACAAAATACTTCGATTTTTGGAAGTACAAATGGGAATGAGAGGAGGAAATCACAAATCTACAATTTTTATGATTGAACTTGTATTTATGGTGTTGAATTAAATTATTATCAAACAATAAAATCAACGTATTATTAACTCTTTCGATTAAACAAAACCGTTAGTTAAGAGTATTTTCTCTTTCTTTTCACTCTCCCATGCATATTCTCTCTCTCTTTTTTTTTTTATATATCAAAGCATTTAAGTAATCAACCAAATAAGACATACAATAGAAATCCATAAAAAGCACGAAAAAAAAAAAAAAACAAGAACACAATAATTCGAAAGTGATAACTTCAGATAAAATAAAAGACTAAAAACTGTGAATCAAATAATTTCTAAAATGATTTGTGACAACTTTCTAATCGACGATTTTACATAAGGGATCGGTAGATTTCACATATTTTCTCTCCTTGAACCCTTATCATTATTCTCATTCAAATTTTAAAAGTTACAATTCAGTTTTTATAATTTAGGGAAAGTTATAATTTAATTTTATACTTTTATAATTTAGTTATTATTGTTTTGAAAATTAAAATAATAATAATAATAATCATCACCATTGCCCATTAGATATCAAAATAAATAAATAATAACCACGTGAGTTATAGTGAGTGATTAGACAAAAACAAATTATTTAAATAAAAATAAATACTTTCACATACTTGTTTTCAAATTAGTTAACTATATTTTAGATTTCATTTAATTATATGGACTAAATTATACTTTTAAAAATTATATAGACACAATTTTAACTTTTAAAATTACATAGACTAAATTTTAACTTTTTCAACCAAATTTATAATTTACCCTTCCAACTTAACATATTGTACCAGAGGAAAAAATAATAATAATAAAAAAATAAAAATAAACAGATATCATTTGATAAAGATTTTTTGCACAAAGCTCGTTAAACAAAAAAGGATTTTTCGGCTGGTCTAAATAAAAGGAATAACTTCATGTAGGAGTTAAAGTATATTTTCTCCATAAAATATGAATTTGGCAGGCTTACTTTTTTATGATTTTTCGAATATATTCATCATGTTTGTCAACAAAGAATAGTTATTTGCCTCCAAAATAAAGGCACAATGCGTTGGAAAACTCTGATTTGACACGAAAAATTAGAGCAATGGTCCAAAATTCCTTCAACTTTTTTAAAGTGCATAATTAGAATTTTACAGTCATAATCAAGACCATCCAGAAAAAAAAAGATACTAAATATAATTAGTCTAACACCATTAATTAATTTCAAAAACATGTCTCCATCTTTATTTAAGGTAACATAATTAAGCATGATTCAATTTTCAACATTCTTGGACTGGTTTTGCTAAATTTTCATTATAGTTTTAAGTTGGAGGAGGAGGAACTACAAACTCTACAAAGAAAATATAACTATTTTCAAATAAATGAGAACCAAATATCACAAGGATTTAATCTATGACCACGATGTTGAACTGAAATTTCACCAAACAATGAAACCATCAAATCACCATTTCGATTATTAATAAAACTGTTTATATATATTTTCAATTGAATCATGTAACGCAGAATTGAAAAAAGACAACAAATCAATTTTTGATGCCCACTTTCGTTTGTTTCTTCTTGGTCGTGGACAACGTTATTGATTCAAGTTACATTCGATGCAAAAAAAAAAAGGAAAAATTATTATTGGAATTTGACTTGACCTAGCCATGTTCTGATCTACCTCTTAACTAACGGATGTTTGAAATAGGGAAATCGAATGATTATAGAGAATTATGATAAAACGGAAAAAATGATAACTAATAACTCTCAAGAATTGAGAGTTAATTTGGTTTAAAAGAATATATTTTTATCAAGAATTTGCTATAATAGATTAATATAATAATGAATTTTGCCCCATCAGACCCAAATTGTGCTTAAGCGAAACATCCTTTAGTTTTCTGATTAGGATGCATTTTA
>JBBMKA010000026.1:9275650-9295267 GCA_037833695.1 Sechiopsis laciniata | reverse complement strand
CCACCGTTTATCATAACCCTCCGTTTATCATAACCCTTCGTCTACAATTACATAACCGGTGCCCCAAACACACCCTTAAACTTTAAGGCTTGAAGTTAGGAAATTTGATGGTTTTGCTGACTACCATGTTGGAGTAAACTTCATGGAGATGTTTGTGGAGTGCTAAAGGGATTGTTGTTCTTGGATTCTTTTGTTAATTTGGGAGGTTGATTTATGTGTAATTTGTGTTTGAGCTGTATTAAGGTTAGGGAAACTTTGGACTATGTAATGTAATCTATATTTGTGTGTTGGAATTATGATAGAACATAAGTTTGTGTAATCGGAACGTAATTACTAAATATAGGCTTAGTTTCTTAACTTTCGGTCTCATAAACATAACGTCGGAGTGAAATCCCTAGAAAAATAAATCCCTTGTTTGATTAACATTAGTGAGCTTTTGACCTTGTGTTTTATATTATTTTAGAATGTAGGTTTTGTTGAGTTTTAATGGAATCAGTCACATCACATGTTTGGTAAGACCTAATGGTTGGTTTTGAGAGTTACTTAGTCTATAATATTTGGTATTTTTTTTAAATCTAACCTCTATTATTTAAAAACTTGCAAGTAAACTATTTTTGGACAGATGTTGATATTAGTTAGCAAATAAGTTTGCTTGGCTAAAAATAGTTCGAGAGGGAAAAATTGTCATGTATTTAATTTAATGAGATTTAAAGGACAATTTGGCCTCTTAAGACCTCTAATCTTAGGTTAAAAAAAAAAAAAAATCACTTCGCATATAATATTTAATGGAGTTCGATCTCTTGTTTGAGCGATGTCAAATATTCTCATTTTAACTGTTTGTTATTTTCTTTCAATGGCTGAATACTCTCTATCTGGATCTTGAACCTTTTTTAGTTCACGGTGGACAGTTTTTTTAATTAATTATTATTATTATTATTATTTCGATAGTTGTGAATGTCAATCGCCAGATTAATTGGTAAAAAAATTCATACGAAATTAATTAATTGTTAAGTAAATAACTACCATGAATTAAATTCATAATACCTAGATTTTTGCTATTTTTATATGATCATTAGACTATTTCATAATGTTTATCTTTTATTTTTGTAAGTTGGGCTCTTAATTTTTTTTTTAATTTTTAATTTTTAATTTTATTACTATTATTTTTAACCATAATCAGCATAGCAAAGATTCAAACTCATGGTCTATGATCTCATAAAGTAAGCAAAATCATGATTTAATTTGATAACTTAATTAAATGACAAATGTCTAAGATTAAAGTCAATACAAGAGTTTTTGGAATCGTTGGAGGAATTCTTTTTATTTTATCGTGTTTCCCAAGATATTATCTTTTTGCAAAACAATCACATAATTTCTAATATAACGCAAACAAACCACATTACTTAATGACATATAAAATTTAAATTTACAATTTCATTTCAATTCAATTTTAATTTTAGGGTGTGGTTAGATAGAGTGTTTGAGATGAGTTGTTCCGTGGTTGGCACAATCCTACGTTGATCAATTTCAAAAAACCCTAAAAATTCTCATTAAGCCTTTTATTAAACTCATAAACCTTTGAGTATCACTTTACAAAAGTTTTATCCGTCGTTAACATGTATAACATTTCTATTTAAATGACGATTTTTTGTGCAATCAATCATAATCCCTATATTGAAACATTATTAAAATAGTAGAGGTAAGAAGGTCGAATAAGTCAATATCTTTTTGAATTTTAAAAAAAATCAATAATTTATTAGATAAAATTGAAATTTAAGAAACTATTAGAATCTCTAAAAGTTTAGAAACTTATTAAATACAAATAGAAAGTCTATCAATTAAACTTTATCATTTAATTTTTTTTTTTAATCTCTCAATATTGTAAATTAATTTGTCGAGAAGAATAATGATAATATTTAATATAGTTTCTTTTAAAAGTACTTTATTATAAATTGAACAAAAAGTCAAATTCACATATTCTATTTTCATATGCCACAATAAAAAAAAAATGAACTACAATTCCAAATATTGTTCTTAAGACTTCAATAAAATCAAAAGCACAAATATGTAATAAAAAAATGTAATATTTAGAAAGAGAAAAGTAGACCAAACCGAAAGTGACATTTTTTATCCTGAACAGAAAGGTTCCTCTATAACCAAGTGGTTTAGGTACAGAAACACTTTTAAAAGAATTGATAAATGAGCCTTACGAATTATCTTTTTTTATTATTATTTTTTTTCTTAAGAAATATCAAATAAATTAATTCTATTGCGACTAAACACTCCTATTAAAATGAGTAGCCATATATTGTATCCAATGGTCGATGAAGATGAAAGTATAGAGGCATTTAGTTTAAGAAGATTATGAATGTTGTTGATGGATAATCGTTGTTAGTAAATAATTATTGTCTTTATTTGTATTATAAACAATAGTTAAAGATAAACATTGTCTAATGATTAAAGGTAATCATTTCTATAAGTTTAGAGTGGTGATAAATGTTAATGGAAAAAAATTTAAATTAAAATAAATTATTGAATAGTACGATAATGATTACCGTTATTGAATCGTGATTACTATTGAATAGTAGTTGTTGGTTGTTTTAGAAACTGACCATTGTCCTTCCCCAATTTGATGTTGGAGGCCCAATCTGGCGTGTCTTTCCAGATTATTGTGTTTCTATAATTTGTTTTTAGGTGAAGGGTTTAATTTAGAGTAGACACACATATGTTTTAGGGTCAAACGGTATGTTCTGTGATTATAGTTCAAGTGCACGTTTTCTGATCCGAACGATTATGGGTATAATAATAATATTGAAAGAAATTAAAAATTTAGGAATATTATCTTTTTAGCTATTTGTTTTGGGTATAATTTTTATTTGATTTTTATATTTCAAAATCAAACAATTTTTAATTAATTTTATTTAAACCAACACTTTGAATTTTTAATAAAGGAATTTTGCATGTATAATAAAAAATGACAATATTTTCGTATGTAATACAAAATTTCAAATTGAGTTCAATCACTTGTTGAATTTAGAATTCAATTAGTGGTAGACTTATTTTATCACTAATTAAGTTTTATCACAGATAAAAAATTATATTCTATCACTGGGTAGAATATATTGTTGAGAGTAAATTTCCTTTTAATAATTCAATAATACTTAAATTTTAATTTGTATGTATCTTTTGAGTTTGCTTTTTTTAATCTTAAAAAAAAAAATTAAATTCCATGTCAAGGTCAAAATAATCATTACATTAAAATTAAAATAATCATTATATTAAAATTTAAAATTAATCTAGGAATCATTCTAGTAAACATATATTAAGTATTTAACAATTTGTTATCTTAAATATTAATATTGAACATTATTAAAATGTATAAAAGTATTTAATTTTGGAAGATAATGACTAAATAAAAACCTCACCTAAATCTTAATGACTAAAAATATACTTTTTCCAAAATTTTATTTCGCAATAAACCGTTGCTTTGTTTTATTTCTATTTATTTACTTTTATCGAAAAAGAAATGGAGGCTAATCGTTTGGTTTTATTTATTTTTAGTCGTTTCTTGTTAATTTGTGGTTATATCAATTTTTAAATTTTACCCCAAAAGCAAATAAAATTCCTGGGTGGATCGCCTTCTCTCTTCGCCTCCCGCTATCAAGATGATAGCTTTAAGGATAATTATCCTAATTCCACTATTACAGTAACTGAAGAAACAACAAAACTTCTGTAAAAAAAACAACAAAACAGTTCAGTTTCTTCCATGATTTTTAAAACTATATTTGTTTGAGCAAACATGAACATCAAGTACATTTAAGCTCTCTTCTCCCCCTAAAATTCTGTAATTTTCATGATATTTATGCTCTTCAGTTTCTTCAACCTATAAAGGATCAGAGTTCATATTTTGATTTTGATGTAAGAAGGCATTTGAGGCAAGGGAAATGAAAAGATTGAGTGAAGCTAACGGTTATGAAAAGAACCATTACTTATGTTTGGGTGCAGAGAATGACTTAAATAACAAAATATTAATTACACAGAGAATGCATAGGACACGAAAAGTGATAGGAAAAGAAAGAATGAGATTATGAGAGAAATGAAACGTGATTATGTCGAGAATGATTGTAGTAGGTAAGGGAATTATTCCTCATCCTCGATTTGATATACCTGTCCAAATACCCACTAAATGAACTTCAATGCTATTAGATGAATGCAAAAGATTGATATTCCTATGGATACAGGGAAGATAGTCTCATTCTGATGCTGAAAATAGCTAAAAATGTACATTCTATTCCAAGGAATCAAACCTTTCGAGGAAATCAAGGAATTCATTCAATGCGTGTGCAACATCAATTGAAATCGTAAACAGACAACGAACAAACTTACAAATGTTTTTCATGATCTATCAATATGCTTCTTCCTCCTCAATAGTCCCACTGCCATACACAAATGGCAGGCTTTCATTGATAAACAACCTCTATAACGTGTACAGATTTCTCTCTAAAAGAAATCGAACTCGAGATAATTATCGGAACCTTTTTTATCTGCAGCTGCTGGAATAGCATTGGCCTTTTCACTAGTCGATGCCACTGCCTGTGGTATCCTCTCGATGTCGACCGGCCTTGGGATTTCGGGAGGTGTAGCACAGCGTATTAATGCCCAGTTCACACCTTCAAAGAAAGGATGCTGCTTGATCTCAGTTGCTCCACGTTTATAAGCCAATCTGTGTAGTGGCTCCTTCACTAGCAATCCCCTTATGAGATCCTTTGCAGCAAAACTCACAACTGGTGCATCTGGAAACCGAAGTGGCTGACCGACAATGTTGAATAACGTAGCTCGATTTCCAGACCCCTTAAAAGGTGTTTTACCAAAGAATAGCTCGTATAGAAAAATTCCAAAAGTCCACCAATCTACAGCACTTCCATGGCCTTCACCCTTGATGATCTCAGGTGCCAAGTACTCATGAGTTCCGACAAAAGACATGGATCGGGCATCGGTTGGTTCGGCAATGAGTTCTGGCAATGGACTGACCTGATTTCCCATTTCAGTTTTTTGTTTACGTTCCTTCTTCGACTTACTAGAAAAGAGGCGAGGCGAGAAGCAGGTTGTAGGAACTACACAAGATGGTTGGATGCAGGAAGGCTCAATGCAAGCAGGCTGCACGCAGTAACTTGTGTTCTTTCTTAAAGCCTCAGACTCTGCTGAGAGATTTTTTACTAGAGTCGGACTAACCGTGCAACGGAGCGATAGGTCAAAATCTGAAAGCATTATGTGTCCATCTTCCCTCACGAGGACATTTTCTGGTTTAAGATCGCGGTACACAATCCCAAGCATGTGCAAGTATTCCATTGCAAGAAGAACCTCTGCAACATAAAACCTGCATTATCAAACAAAGAGGAAAGATTCAGTATCATTGTCAACCTATGTATGCAGATATGGTCATATCAGTGATAACAGATGTTAATTCAACATGATGAGTACAAGTACAATAAATGCTATAGTCCTTCAGCTATTCTGCTTTTGCCTGGAAGATCAGGTCCGGCGAAAAAGGAATGGCAATCTCTTACTACTGCCGTTCAATTCTTAGGAAATGACAAGACAACCTTTCCTGATTCACTTAGTACCAAAAGTCTAGTTGATTGATGCAAATGAAGCAAATATAAAATTACGAGCAATAACAGGTAACCTAATTGCTGGAATACAATGTAAATGCCTCTTTTTTTATATATGTGTTTGAGCCAATTTAAACGCAACTTGACTGTTCTCACGAGACAACCATCTAATCCTACTACATTTGACTATCAAGATAACAAGTAGAAAATTAATTCACAAGGAGGTAGCCATCATGGATTGAGTTGTAACATCTAGGCTCTAAGCACTTTATGAACTACGAGATCCTTATTTGAATGACCACTGGGTCAACCGAGGATGGTTTAAATGCAATTTTCTATTATTCTTAAGAAATGGAAAGAGAAACTGTGCAGTGTATGTGTTGTGTTGGAAGGCAAATTTGCTAATAGACACTAGTTTTAATGTGTTTCATGCCTAATAGACAACTGAAAAGAAACAATCAAACGCAATTCCACAGCAAGATACACATGAACTACTTTTTATGCATTTCACTCCTATAGTAAGTAACCAAAAGCTGAAACTGATGGTAGCAATACTCTTTCTTAGAGAACAGAGAAACAGACTAAAACAGTCTAGGTATGATTCATAAATGCAACATTCTTCTGCAAGATATATTAAGTCAGATAGGTCAGTGGAAACACACAAGAATTGTAAGCATCAATAAACTGATATATAGTTGTCTTTAAAAGTACTCTTAACATACTTCACTGCCTGCTCAGGAAAATGCTTCCCTGGTTGCCTCTGCCTTAGAGTGTGCAAGTCACCTCCAGGGCAGAACTCCATCACCAAGCAAGAGAATTTTTCTGTCTCAAAGTGGGTGTATAGCGTTGGAAGGAAGGGGTGATCAAGAGATTGAAGTATTTCTCTTTCTGTCTGCGCCCGAAGCAATTTTTTACGACTCGCTAGAGTATTTTTATCCATAACCTTCATTGCAAAATGACATTTTGTTCCACTTAACTCAGAGAGGTAAACACTCCCAATATCCCCACAACCCAACTTCTTCAGAAGTCTAAAATGTCCTAATCCCATCACCCCTTCTTTTGCACGGACAACTTGAATGGCCTCCCATCTCAAATCATTTGCTTTGTGAGGTTTACTGATACTACTACTAAAACTACTGCAAGAGCTCTCATCACTTATATCAGTGCTCGTGCTACCTCTACATATACTGCTCTTGCCACTCTCGACAAAGTTACCGTGGTCGCTAACCTTCGCACTTCCACTGGTCTTGGCAACACAGCTAGTCCCATCACTTACTTTGACAGAAAAAGAATTGCACTTCACACTTCCAAATTCTGAAGTTTTCTTCTCTTGACTTGGTGAGTTGCCAAGTGAGCATTTAGCTACATTGTGGAGGGGATCTACTTCAGTTGGTGCTTGTTTCAGACCAGGTGACGAAATGCTGAAATTAAAATTCTCACTCAACGACTTGGCTAATCCATTTTGATTCGATACTGGCAACTTTGTGTCGGATGATACTTCTATATCCTGCTTTGAGATACTCTTCACTGATTTAGGCTGATCAGAAGTAACTGATTCAGGTTTACTTAAGGGCACAGCATTTTTCCCATTAGCCATTTCACCATTGGCTGTGTTTGGTGGCTGATTTGAAGAAGCTTTGGAACCAACAATAGAGGCCATAAAGCTACTAAAGAATCTTAGAATGAATCAGATTGAAAGGGTCCATCGTTCAGCAGCTATTCTCCGGACCATTATATCTTACATTAACAGCACAACCTAATTGTCCTTCAAGTCCACCGAAAGCAACGATTGACCTACGAAAAATCATGAAAAATTAATTAAATGACCCACAGGTAGAAGGTATAGAAGAAGTTCTAAAAGTAAAAACAATAGTAACAAGAAATTTGATGGAAAAAGTAACAATATGAAATGACCATCAAATCGAAGTATCAGTCGAGCAACACAGCCAATTGTTTTTTTTTTTTAACCGGAGTAACCACGACCATCCCTAGGCCAGGCACCGGAAAACATCGAGAATGGAGACACGAAGTTGTCTACAAATTAATGTCTCGAACGTGGGATTTGAGAGGAGCACACATTCAAATCCCAAGCTTTCGACCACCCCGCCACCACTTGGGGACAAAGAACACAGCCAATTGTAAATGCAGTTTCTGGGAAAAGTTTCAACAAGTCTAAACTGAAACAAAATCAGTAAACGAACTCAATAAACATGATCGACGACGAATATGAACTAAAAAGAGGCAAAAAATCAGATCTTTCTCACAAAACCACAGTTTTGAGTGAAACCCCATCACAGATCCAAAGCCAGGTCGCGACCCAGATGCGAGAAACAGAACAAGAAGATAAAACGATGCAGACCCTTGAAAAACAAAAGCGAGAAACCAAAAAGCAAAGCAAGAGAAGCCGAAAAGTATACCAATAAAAACAAGGAAATTTCAAGAACTGGAGTTAAGCGGCTTTGCTTTTCTTGTTCCGGTGGATTAGAACGGAGAGAGGCAGAGAAAAGGGCGAGGGGTCAGAGTAATAAAGTTCCGCTCAATTTTTTTTTATTTGTTATTTGAAATATTAACGAAAATAATTTCAAGTAACCATACAATTCTTTGAGGTCCCGTACTGTCTTTATAAAATCCTACATTTTTGTAGTTCATCGATATATAATTTTCTCTTTCCTTTCACTCTCCCATACACATTTTCTCACTTGTAATCATTTTTCCTAAGTTTCCAACATCAAAAACTTCGATTTTTTTTGAAAATAAGGATAATCACGTCCGTCTCTAGATCAGACACTGAAAAAAAAATTTCATCCAATATCATATAATAGTTCAACCACATAAATATATATCAAATGAATAGTAATTCATAAATTCATATTCTCTATTCCTAATTGTTGTAGAACTAAAAAAAATCATCATACAAGACATGAAGTACATTTCTCCATAAATATGGATTTGGCTTACTTTTTTGTCAACAAAAAATAGTTGTTTGCCTCCAAAATCAAGCTAGGAATCGTTGAAACACTCTGGTTTGACTCTATAAATTAGAGCAATAGTCCAAAATTCCTGCAACTTTTTCTCTAGTGCCTGCTTGCAGAAGCAAAGTGTATAAATGGAATTGTACAATCATAATCAAAACCATTCAGGAAAAAGATACAAATTATATAATTAGTCTAACAGCATTAATTAATTTCGAAAACATGCCTCCATCTTTATATAAGGCAATATAATTAAGCATGTCCCTGTCAACATTATTGGGCTGGTTTTGATGAATTTTCACAACAATTTTAGGTAGATTTATTTATTAATACAAAGTGGGAAAGCATTAAAATGGTTTATATATTTTCAATTTAATCATGTAAAACAGAACTTAAAAAGGACAACAAATCAACTTTTGATACCCACTTCCGTTTGTTTCTTCTTGGTCGTGGACAGCGTTACCGGTTCAAGTCACGATTCAGCCCCACTGAAAATCACATTGGACGCCGAAGGGAAAAAATATTAGTGGGGTTTGACTTGACCTGGCCATGTTTTTTTTTAATATTCGTGATTGTCCGCCAGCTTGAACACACCTCAATTAATGTCACGCGACATACATCTGATCCTATAATATTTGAATATCAAAGCAATCTGTAGAAAATTAATTTATAAATAAATGACCACCATAGATTGAACATATCATCTTTAACATTCCCAAGCTCTCTTTGACCATTAAATCATTCAATAATGGTTTGACCTGGCCATGTTATAATCTGTAGCTTAACTAAAGCTTCCATACTTTGGTTAAGAAACCATTTGTTTTTAGTCATTTTTCTTATATTTTTCTCCTTTTATATTACTTTTTTCTGTCAATGGACACAATTTTCAATAGAGCTAATTTGCAGAGACAAAAAAATAAAGTAGGAAATGTCTTTTGAAAGAGATGAGAAAGCCATAAAATGAGTTTGAAACTAAATAAACAAAAATGAGTAATTAATCTTAATGGTTACCTTAATTGTAGATTATTGTTTTTAATACCTACAGAAAGTGTCTGTCCATTATACATATATTAATCCCAGTAGCTTTGAATCAATCAAATTGAAAGCTGTCTCATCCGGCTGCTTGTGCACTCCTTTCTTCGTATCTGTGCTAATTAAATACAAAATGAACATTGTTTTTAGCAAATGAAATTCAAATTCACATATAAATTAAACAAAGTTATTAAGAATCACACAGCTCTATGCTTAGAGGTGCGAGCTGTTCACCTGTCTCACGTGCCTACCCTTCATTTTGAAAATTTAATATGGGGCAGAAAAAAAAAGAAAAAAGAAAAAAATAAATATTTGGGGCAGTTTGCCAGTTTTTAAGCAGAGCAATGGTGGTCCTTATTTCATCTGATTATTTGATAATATCAAGTAGCTTATGACAAAGGGATGTAAAATTAAATGGAGACACGTGGCATCATCTGCCTAATTAATAAAGTAATTCAATCTACAGTCTTAAAAATGACAATGGAATATATTCCTCACCTAAACTTAGATGCTTCCCCCTTTGGATCTGCTACACTATTCAAAGTGCCTTGAATGCTTCAATACAGTAAAATGAAATGGTACCCTATTTTGAAATTTGAAAGAGAATGAAGCAATGCTTGTATTTATTTTGTTTGTTGTGGTTTAAAGCTAACTTTACCAACTTATCCTTATTATCAACTATTATGATTTCATTAGAATGATATTCTATAAATTGAGTTTTCAGTTCTGAGTTCTGACCAATTATTATTATTATTTTGTGTAACTCATCATGCTCTGTTCAAATAAATAAAGGATTGAATTTCAGTTTCACCTTTAATTATATTTTTAAATATATGCTCATGGCTTTAGAAAGCTTTTCCATTACAAAATGAAGTGGGCACCTTTTGTTGGAAAGGGAGTAATAAAACTTAGGGGCTACAGGTAGTGGGAATAAAAAAAGCTTAAAGCTTTGTAATTCATAGGAAAAAGTCGACGAAATTACTTGGCAATGGGGAAATAGCAGGGAGAGAGGGACTGAGAAAATCTGTAAATTGGGTTTTTTTTTTTTTTTTAATTTGTGACTGTTCGAGCCAGTTTGTGCATACCATCTAACACTGTAACATTTTGTCTGACCCTATAACATTTGGATGTAAAGAAATTGATAGGAAATTCATTTTTAAGTAAGTGACCACCATGAATTGAACTCATAACCTCTTATGCATGTAAGACCGTAAAATTGGGTTTTGTATCAAACTTGGCCTTCATTTACACTCTCAAGTGAAAAATGCTTTAGGATCGATGAATGGTAAATGTGCAGATTTAGAAGGGGGTGGAACTCTTATTTGGAGAAACTATTGAAAAGAAAGTAGTTTCTTGGAATACCATGATTGGGGCATTTTGCCAAAATGGGTTCTTTGTGGAGGCACTGCTTGTTTTCAAGGAAATGCTTGAGGAAACTGTCAATGCTAACTTGGTGACAATGGTGAGTTTCTTGTCTGCAAATTCAGATCCAGGATCTATCCATTGTTTTTCTACCAAAACTGGTCTAGTGGAAAATGTTTCTGTGGTGACCTCTCTAGTTTCCTCATACGTAATATGTGGAAACATACGATTAGCAGAACTGATTTATATGTCATAACTTCACACAAACTTGGTTTCAGTAATTGTTTCAAGCTATGCTGAGAAAGGAAACATGGGATCTGTGGTGAAGTTGTATTCCCAAATGCAGCATTTAGAGATGAAACTAGATTTGTAGCAATGGTGGGCATAATCCAAGGAATTATATATTCTGATCACTTTGGCATTGGACTTGCTTTACCTGATTATGGGCTAAAAATTGAGCAATTGTTTTTTTTTTGGATAGGAAACATTTGATGAATGAAAAGATGTACAAAAAGCCTACCAAAGATACATGATTCACAAAAAAAAAAAAAAAAAAAATCCCAATGAGAGTAAAGAGTAACAAATGGTTTGATAAGCATGTTCGAAGATTGATGATATCGATTCAGTGTTTTCTTTATTTCAAGAGATGCATGAAAAGAAACTGAGTGGCTGGAATTCATTCTGTGATATCTAGCTGTGCGCAGGCAGTAAGATCAATTGATACAATGGCTTTATTTTCCCAAATGAAATTATCAGGTTATGAGCCGGATTCAATTACACTTGCTAGTTTACTATCTGCTTGTTGACAAAATGGGAATTTGCATTTTGGAGAGAAACTTCATTATTATATTCTAAGAAGCAATCTGACTTGGAATGTTGGAACTGCTCTTATAGACATACGTCAAATATGGAAGAATGGACTTTGCTGAAAGGGTGTTTAAGAGCATGAAAAAGCCATATTTAGATTCATGGAACTCAATGGTCTCTGGTTACGGTTTATTTGGGTTTGACAATCATGTTCTACTCTGTTATTGATGGAAAGGAGATAAAAGCCAATAAAATCATTTTCTCATGTATTTTAGCTACTTGTACTGATGGAGGACTTGTTAAATAAGGTACAGCATACTTCAAAATCATGAAGGAGAAGTTTGGTGTAGTCCCTGAATTATAACATTGTGCATCCATGGTTGGTCTGCTTGGTCGGGTAGGCTTGTTTGCAGATGCAATTGTATTAATTAAGAACATGGAAATTAATCCTTGTTAAGTACCTGGTGTATTCACCAGGAAGTTAAGCTTGCTGAATCTGTGGCGAAAAAGCTGCTCTTCTCAAACTGTAGAAATGGGGGATTTTTTGTGACCATGGAAACATAAAGTGATGACAACCATGCCCTTTCGTATGAGGTCTTTTCGGTGAAATAAAAAAACAAAATCATGAGGATGTATGTCCAAAGTGGACAATATTATACTAATGTGGAGATTCGGCTAGGGTTGCCATCCTTATCAGCAGGAAGGTGGAATGATGTAGCAAGAGTCAGAAAGATGATGAAGATAGCAAGTTGTTTGCCTAATGGAATGGATTTCTTTGGAAGATAAAGACTTGTACATGTGAGTTTTATTTGAATGGATATTCTTGGCAAAATGACAGCCTACACTACACTTTTGAGCCCAAACATGCTAAGCATTTAACAAGAGTAGTGCTACTTATTTAATGATTCAGCTTCTAGACAAATTAACATGATTTATTTATTTTCTAAAAAAACATGATTTATTTGTTTAATTAATCATGGGACTGAGACGTGTAAAGAGGATTACTCAACCAAAATTAGAAAGAATAGTGAGATTAATGCAGAAAAAAATTATTGATGAAGATTGTATAATTGTATCGTACCCTGAAATTGTATTCGAGGAGAATACTTGATCGCCAAAACCTATGAAACACAGCTAGCTGCACCTCTAAGGATTCCTTCCTCACCTTGAAGGGTTAAAATGTAGCGTGTAAAGAGGATTACTCAATAAAAGCAATAATGGAGACTTAAAATTGTTTTAATGCAAAATTAGTTCTAATGATGAAAATAAAAAGGAAATCATTAGAAGGTTGTATATAAATGTATCAGACCTTGAAGTTATTAGAGGAAATTATGAGTTGTTAATCTTGACAGTTATCAACTTAATGGATCACCAAAAGCCACGGATCAAGCTAGCTGAGCTTTCTATGATTCCTTCCTTGCCTTAAAGGGTTAAAAAGTTTGATGTGAAGGAGGCAATGAACTTTGATAGCACACAGCGACTTTTTACCTTTTCTCTTTACTACCATTAAAATTACGACAGTAGCCAAAGATCACTAATCTGGTGGAACACAAATTTGATATAAAACCTTCAGCCAGTTAGATTTCAAAGATCACTGAACTAGTGGTAGACAAAATGTTTTCCAACACATATCAACTTCCAAATTCATCCTCTAATCAGCTTGATTCATTGAGGATGATAAAAATCATATAATTAGAAAGAGTGCTGGTGAGGAAACAAGTCTTTTTTTAGAATAATTTTTTTTATGACCCGGGAACTTGAAGCTTACACTCCTCTAAATCCCGGGGGCACCATTGGCCCATCCCTAGGACAAGACACCACGAATGGTGTTTACAAATTAATGTCACGATTGAGTCTCAAACATGGGACCTTGAGGTGAGCACACCTTCAAAACTCAAACTTTCGACCACCCTGCCATTCTTCGGGGACCTTTTTGAGAAAGAAATTGTTATTCAATAACTCGGTAAGCCGGCAAAACGAGAAGGATTTTCATCCTAAAACACAGAGCCACGACACAAGGAAGAGGGGCATATGGGATAGTATTAGTTTGTTCCCATCACTTCCAAATATGACTAACCTATGAAACAGAAGTTCCAATAGACTCAATCAACTTCGTATCTAGTCTTCTTGATTTTAACGAATTGCTAGGGTTTCAAAAGTTTGACATATTCTTTCCCTAAAATCGAAAACTACGAGCGAAACGAGAATCAACGATTCGATCAATAACAATATTTCAATTAAATTACCAACGCTATCAATCAAATTATCGTCATTACGAAGAACAGCTATTCTTTGATATGCAATCGAGAAAATCTTGAGTGATTAGGAAATTGAAAACGATGATTCAGAGTGGATGAGAAAGGGGAATGAAAATACGGAATACTTTTGCAGAAACAAGCCTTGAAAAAATCGAGCAAATGCATTTCTTCGCCGGTGCAGGGAAGAGTGATTGAGGTTGATCGGAATTCAGTTTTCTTTGTTTTCTTCTTCCTCACATTGATGATGAATGGAATGTGAAGAGCTCAAGATAAACACGCCAAAATTTAAAATTATTGATTATGTATGTACCATTAGTATTTTATTATTATTTTTAATTCAACGATTGTTCGGAGGAATACCAACATATAACTTCTTAGTTATAAGAAAACATTGATGTTGAATCATTGTTGATGTATGTTTAACTATTTCTTAATTTACAAACTTTTTGTCTACAATAATAAAATAGACAACTTTTTTTTTTTTTGAAACAAGGGTAACCACACCCGTCCCTATACCAGACACGGATACAGAGTCTCGAACCAGGACCTTGAGGGGAGCATACACTCAAAACTCAAGTCTTCAACCACTGTGCTACTCTTTGGGGACTAAAATAGATAACTTAAATTGAAGTATAGTTTACCTACTTAACTTCCAGTATAGTTTATATTTTTTTTTTTAAAAAAATCAAATATAATATCATGTATTTTTAAAAAAATTTGTTTATCTATTTTTACAGGTAATAAGAGTTGAGTGGTAAAGAGGAAATAATATCTTAATACAAGAACTTAACTTGAAAATAAATGGTTGAGTTAGGTTGGTCTAATACATAGAGTTGGACAATTTAATAAATTGAACAATCTAAAAATTTGGGTTGGTTGAAAAAATTAACCGTAACCAACTCATTTCAAACCATGTACACCCTAAATCCCTTCAATCTAACGAGTATTGAAATATATTATAATATGAGAATTTAGTTTAAAAATTATTATGCATTTTGACTAATTAAGTGAAAAAAATGTCAAATTAATGATAAATTATACCTCATCTGGACGAATAGATTTCCATACTTCATCAACTTAATACATTATTTACTTAAAACGTAATTAGTTCTGCCTCCTGCCGTTAGGATCTTTCAATTGTCCCACATTGAAAAAATAGAGAGTACAACACCAATATAAAAGAAATATGAGAACTTTAAAAATATATATATATATCCCTAATTGCTAATTGGTTTTGAGGTAGAATTCCATATTCTATACATAAAATATAAATTTAGATTCAAACAAAGAGTTACGAAAAGAAACAAACTATATATAAATATATATAAGATAAATCGTGATGAATGCTTTTTTATTAGATTTATTTATTCAATTCATATGAAAATTTTATACGAAAGATCTCCAATTGAGAGCAATAATTGTGATGATCATAATTCTTATATAAATTGATCTTTTTACACCAAAAAACATCTAGAGTAATAATATCGTCCCAAATATGAGAATTGGGACCGTCTTGAAATGTCAAACATTGAAATTTTCACTTACTTATCATTGGATTAATTTTTTTAGGAAAACAATAATAATATTATTAAAGTACCTACAATTATTTAAGCAATTTATGCCTTAGATGCTCAAAGTGCAAAATATATAGTTAACAATTCAAAAGTATGTCATTGCACATAGGAAAGGGTCTAAAAAAGAGGAGAAATCAATAACGAAGAAAACTTTCTCATTGAGGGCAATAAAAGCAATATTATAACATCCATATAAGTTTGATTTGAAACACCAAAAAGAGAAAAGAATAACAATATCTTCCCAAAGAATAGTTAAACCTGATCGACATGATTAATAGAAATATTTTTTTAGAATTATGCTCCTTCTAAACACACCTCAAAATGTGCTAGATTAAAATTGAACTTCATACTAATAAGTAGTAATTTATTTAATAATAATAATAATAGTAATTTGTTTTAGACTTTTATTTTCATAATTCCATTACAAGCCCCTCAATCTATATACATATGCATTTAGCCAATGCAAATTTATGTGACAAACATATTCTTAACATTTTGAGTCAAACTTAGGTGAATTCAAGTTCAAGTCTTGACCTAGCTAAAACATATGAATTCAATTTGTCATGCTTTGTGTCATAACTAAAAATAAGGGCACAAAAGCCATTATGAATTCGGTGATGAGTATTAGAAATTGGCCAATTAGGGCAACCAATCACTATTTATAGACATCATTAGGGTGCTTGATTAATTAGGCAGAACCTTGTTAGTAAAGATTTAAAGCAAACCAAATAAAATCTTACTTTAATTACTTTGGTTTGAAGTTGTTGGAGAAGGGACCCTTTAAAAGTTAAAGCACCAAATTCCTATTTGTAAACTAAAGTGATACCCCCAATGAGCCAGACATTGTTATGTGGTTGCCCCACACCAATTAAAATCTCTTTGCTTTATTCCATTTTTTTAATACCAAATTATCAATAAACTCATCATTATTTGGAGCTGAGTTTGACACCCTTAATAACTCACAATCTCGTGAAAATATATTCTTCCTCTCTTTAGTGTTTTCGTTTAATTTGTTTAAATAAATTTTATTGAGAAATGTCACGGAACAAACCAATGCGTATGTTTGTATTTTTTTGAAAGTTGACGAGGTTGTTAGATTGTACATAATATTATCGAAGTATTTTATGTCAAAATTAATGTGTTTGTTATGCATATTGAAAAATAAGTTTATTCTATATTTGGTAAGGAATTGGTCGATCATATTTTTAGCCTAATATTTATTTAATTATTCATTTTTTAGTTTTTTTTTTTTGAAAAAAATTCATTTTTTAGTTTAGCTAGTTAAAATATATAATATTCGCCATGTTCATATTAAATATTAAATTAAACAAAATTTCATACGAGTGATAGAAATATGAAGGAAAGTATGAGTCTTCTTTCAAAAATTAAATTAAAATCACATTAGTCATCTTCAAAATATTTTGAAACCCATTTTTATTATCTAAAAAAACTTAGTTAGAAATTAGATTTACACTTTTAACATGATTGTCATATTGATATATTTTATTTTTTTAATAATTAAACCATAGTTTAGAATAATTTTGAATTCGACAAGTATAAATTTAACAATATAAAAATCATCTAAAAATGTCATATGATTATAATTAAATTTGAAATTTCATATTGTTTAAGATAAATATGATAAAAATTGTTTAGCAAGTTATTAAAGGTCGATATCATTGAACAAAAAAAAGTAGACTTTTAATAATATCTAATATTATTTAATATCCAAAATTATGAATTGAAATTCACTGAGTTAATAAAAATGATCACATCTTTGGAAGATTGCTTTTCTCATGATTTTCCAACATAAATTGCAACAAAAAACATACATATGTTGCAAAATGTATTAATGTCGGTCAATTTTGTTACAATTTAGGTTGATGATGCTTTAATAATCTCTTCAAGAGGCCAAATCATAAAATTAAAAAATACTACAAATTGAAGTCAAAACTATAAAGCCTAGTTGCCTATGAAGTTTAAGCTATGCCTAGGTTACCAATAATCCATTTGAATAATGGAAAATGAAAAAGGTTTGGCTGCTGCCTTTTTTTAAATTAAAAATTATTTTGAGAAAAAGTTTGATTTACCACGTTACTTCAAATTAACCAGAGAAAAGGGAAATATTTGTAAACTCGATCTTCTATATTAATTTTGATTCTAAATTCATAAAATTGAACTTTAGGCTAAATTGTATCATTATTAGAAAAAATTTGAATGAATAATATATTGGCATTGGGATGGATTTTTATTTGAAATTTTCTAGAAACTGTCAAGAAATGAAGTTTATTTTTCATGAAACTTAATTTATATGACATATCTTTGTAGAAATGAATGAGAAAAAAATGTTATTATTGTTTCTTATTTTTTGCAGTTTAATGAAAATTGAGATGAGATATTCACATCTATAATTTTATAATTTATAGACACCATTTTATATTGCTGAATTATTACTATGTCCCCTGAATTTATTTATTTTTATTTTTTGAAGAAATGTTAATAATTTAAATTTAGAGAAATTATAATATTTGTTTAATCTAAAGTTTAATGTAATATATTAAAATTACAAGGTATTCATTAGAATTTGAAAGAATAAAGATTCATTATTTTCGTAACTATTTTATTTGGAGTCAAGAAAGTTTGAAATTTTTATTTTAAGCCCAGTATTTTAGATTAAATTATCATTTCAATTTTAACCTTGAAAGAATATATAATAAAATTAATAAATTTTCTATTTCATTCTGCATGTTTTATTTTTTATTTTTTTATTTTTTAAATTGATAACATGTTAATAAACTTAAAAGATGTATACCAAATTTTTCATACACATATATAAGTATTTGAATTATTTAATATTATGGCTTTCAGTTATTAAAAAAGAAAGTGAAATGATTCACACTCCTGATTCCACAAACCATTTTTCTAAGTCAATAATCATGTTTGTCACATATTTGGAGGGGTTTTTTTTTTTTTTTTTTTTTTTAATAATTTCGAACATATTTGAAATTTTAACTAATATATTATTATTTGATACATGATATTATTGAAATACTACTCTTTTTAACTACATATTTAGAGTTTTTTTAGTACATATTAGGGGAGGGGGACAAATACCAATTATCGGGATGAAACTTATGACGGTGGTGTTGAACTGGTTTCCAGCCGAATAATAAAATTATTGCATCTTACCCATTTGGTACTACATATTTAGAATTAGAAGATTCAACTCCATCATATAATTACACAATATATATATATATATATATATATATATCAAAATGTCAATGTTAAAATTCTCAACTCACAAATATTATTGATATATACAAAATGTTAGTATAAATGTATTACTAAATGAAAAGATTAATAAATTTAGATCTTCACATATGGAGCAGATCTTATCAATGCATAACTTAAAATGCTCTTTGGTTTTTAGTTACAATAATTGGAAATGGAGAATTCGAACACGTGATCTCTTGATCATCAAGTGTACACGTATGCCGCGTTCTTGTTGGCACTTAAGACTTTTTTAAACAACTAAATTTATTTCATACTCATACTACTCAAAATCCATAATTCCTGAATTATTAACATTAAGAAAGTAAAAGTAAAAAAAAAAAAAAACCAAAAAATAATGTAGAGACAAAAATAAAAGTGAAGCTAAGAACTGAGCTCAACTGTGTAAGCTTCCCCTGAATAAAAAAAAGAAAAGAAAAGAAACAGTGGGTCGAAGACGATATAAATTACATTCGAATTAGGCAAGCTTCCATGATTATTAGCAATCAAATCAATAATATATAATACAAAAAAAAAAAATAAAAAAATAAAAAAAGATCAATGATGAAATTGTAAGAAAGACGACGAAAAAGGTTTGTTCTGAACAATGCTTACGCGACTGTTCGTAACGCCGCCGCCGGTAAATTACCGGCGGCGGCGGCGGCGGCGGAAGGCAGTTCCGATTGCGCACGGGAGGAAAGAGGCGACAGAAGTTGAAAAGAAAGAG
>JBBMKA010000026.1:9254024-9275550 GCA_037833695.1 Sechiopsis laciniata | reverse complement strand
CTCGTACCCGCACTCTGCGCTGCTAAGTTCCTCCGCATGACTGATGCGGTGGAGAAGGGTAATCTTGTTTTGAAGCTCGAGTCTTTCCTCCACTCGTGCATTCTTGTTGGCTTGAAGGATTCCATTGTTACCCTACAAAACACAGTAAAGTTACCTGAGTGGTCTGAGAATCTTGGCATTGCCAGAAGGTGCATTGATTCAATTGTTGAGAAAATCCTAACGCCACATTCCAAGGTTAGTCAACATTCTTACTTTCTTAATGTCAAAGTTGTTGTGTTAGTACAAATTCAACCATTCTTAATACATTCAAGTCACAAATTGATAATAGTACCTAGTCTAGTATGGATAAATCTTGATTCAAAATTAATTGATAAATCTATTGCATTGCAAATATAATAAATTAAAATAAGGTGAAGTGTAAATTTTAATGAAGTTATTTTTTTAATTATTATTTTGTAATATGAATAATTTTGATTTGATCATATCTTTAAAATTAGTAATATATGCAAGATAATTAAAAAATCGGTGGCTTTCATTCTCGTATATGAGTTTGGGTTGTCTTAAGCTTGTCAGATGGGATAAACTTTCTATTTTGGAGTCTCGACTGAAGGGGAGGTGTGGCCTTCTAGTGCTGACTTCAAGCAAGAGGATGTGGGGTCATTCCCACCCGTTGGTTGAATGGGTATAATATATCTTTAAATAAACTTTTTATTTAAAGATTATCTACATAAGAAAATATACTTTATGCCTAATAGAATTCAGATTTATGTCCCGATTCAAACTTGAGTATGCATAAAAAAAATCACCCAGTTGACTCTAATAGGGGATATTTTACCTTGGATAATTCTTTTAAAACAAAAAATATATTGGTGAAAATCGAGGAGGTCAACCCAACCCAATCCAAAAAAATGATCAACCCAACTTTTTTTTTGTTGGTCCAAAATTGACCTCTCTAATCCAACTAAACTCGTGTACACCCCTGTCGAGATACATGCAATTAGGCTTGAACAAATACTCACAAATGTCTATATTGTTTAAAAACACTTTTGTTTTATTTTCTAAAAGGCATTCATAACTCACCCTAGATGAAATGGCTAGGTGTAAATGTGATTGTTCCTATCTTTTTTTAATGGATATCATGACCTCATTTTCAAGTTTTGTGTTTCACTCACAAGTACGTGCTTGGGGATGGGACCACAAAACTATTGTATTTGGTTTTTTTGGGTAAAATGACTTTATTTTATTCTTTGACTAGGATTGGGAATTGGCTTTTAAAAAAACTTAGAATATACCAAATCAAAGCTTTTTATTCAATTTTTTAAAAAAAAAAACAATTGCATTCAATATGTATATAATATTAACTTGTGATCATGTTATACTTTTGTATTATGGAAAAAAATCGCCTGACATAATTTTTTTTTCTTTCAAAATAGTTACATCAAAATTCAAATTACCAGTCAAGTCAACCACTCATGAGAGTTGGGAGTTCTAAGGCCGAAGCAGTTAATTTTAGCAACTACGTAGTTTATAAATTTGTAAGTAAAATAAATAAATAATTTTTTTAACACTAAATTCAAACTTAAGATGTCAATTCTATATTAACGTATGTTTCTTACCAATATGTTGAAAACTTAATCAATTTTATATTGATATATATAAAAAAATATTTTTTTTAGTTCAATTGAATTAGATTGAATGAGCAAAATTATAACCCAACACAACTCTTAAAGTTTGTAAAAGAGTCATCTTTTTGTCGAAAATAGTTATATCAAAATTTAAACTATTACACAACCATATAAGAGGGTTGGTAGCCAACGATATAAGAGATATCAGTGTACACTTAATGACTATGTGATCATGCATTCAATCTCCTCTTTCAATTGTTGTATTCTCAAAAAAAAAAAAAAAAAGTTGGTAGCTTATGATGATAATTAGCACTTCGAAAAACAGACTTAGGGACAAACCTTAACCAAATTGGCCCTAATAAATTTGTGGTTCGCAAATGTGGATTACAAAATGTATGATATGCTAAAAAAAAGAGTATTAGTTTAAATGAAATAATCTACGGTCTAATAATAAAGAGTTAGAAGTTTATTTATTTATTTATAGATAAACAAGGGTTAGAGGTTTATGATATATAATGAATATTTATATTGGGACAAAAATGTAGGTAAATTTGAATTTTATATATACATAAAATTTTAAAATATTAGTCATAGTAAATCGTGTTTTACATTTAATTGAACTCGTTCAATAGTTAAGTAAACTATGACCTGCCTCGTCAATCCATATTTTGTAAGTTTTTTTAGGAACGGACCTACAGATGGTCCCCCAAAAATTATTGCACGTAGCTATTATTATATAATTTGCAAATTTTTTACATAATTCTATATGGTAAAGGGGTAGTTTGATCCTTTTATTATTAGTTTTTTTTTATTTTTTAAATTTAAGATTACATTAACTATTTTATTTTAGGATGTTTCTATATGGTTCCTATATTTTTAAAAATTAAACCAAAATTTGAGAACAATAAAAAAAGTAAGTATACTTTAAAAAAACATGTTTTGATTTTTTAAATAAAACTTTGGTTATGATTGACATACTTTTCCAATGAAACATGGAATTCTTAGTAGAGAAATTGATTGATATTACTTAACATTCAAAAGGTTATAAATTAAATTTTTATAAGTTTTCTTCACGAGTATATATTATAAGTTCGGACAATTGGAATTCGAACATGTGGTTGAGTTGGAATCTGCACACGACATTTCGACTGCGTTTTATACCATTTGATATAAAAAATCAGAAATGTGCCATGATGATGTTCTGTTGGAAACAAGGTGATCTTGAAGACAGGCAAAATAGGTGTCTAATAATTTTTTTTTTTTTTTAAAGAAAAAGAATGGTACATGTGATTAGAAAATGTGGCTCTTATTAAATGAGCAATTAAATCTCTGCCTTGGAACTCTAACTTTTTGATTTGATCGAAAAGTTAAAAATGAAGTTCGTTATTCTTCTTCTCCTGAGCTTTATTGTTGCTAGTGTTGAAGGGCGGTGGTGCCAGGGGTTGGCGGCAGTGCCTCCTTCTCCATCTTCAGTTCATTTCTCTAAAGAAGCTAAAGAGTTCGGTTTGTTTTACGCCTCTTGCGTAGCAACATGCGTACTAGTTTTCTCTATCATTAAAGGCTTTGTGAAGACGGTCAAGCACCTCAACTACACTAACTTCACTCATCTCCTCTGGGTTATCTGGGCAGTCCCTCTGTTTCTTATTTTTCTCTTCTTCCTGGGAAGAACGATGATTGTTGTCATGTTCTTTAGTTTACACCCCCTAAAAATTGGGGAAGATTTCTGGACGAATCTCTCCTTCCAAATTTTCAACTAGTTCACTTATCATAATCTTGCTGATCTTCGCCGAGTTTAGAATCGTCGGTGGTCTGGCCGCTGCAGGTATGCATATATTTCATTTTGTGTATCATTCCTATCGTCTTCTTTCTTTTTAATCTTGCATTTTCGTGTTTTGTTTCCAGTAAATCGAACCTTCTTGCTGCCTACTAGGCGTTCCTCAAACTCATTAATATGGGCGTTCGATGAGGTCTGGCATTTGCACTTGAACCTGCATCTGCATCGATTCTTGAGGTTGAAGATGAAGTTTTATTTGAAGATTGGGATGAGATATATAAAGTTGAAGGAGTGAAACAGCACTTAGGGTTTTGTTTTATTACGGAAATGACACTGTTTCTTTATATGCAGAAAAGTAATTATTTTGGACCAAGGTTTTATAGCCCAAAAACAAGTTGATTTTAATTTGATAATACTGCACACAGTTTTGGTCCCCACGTTGAAGTTACTACCAAATTAACCAGTAAAACTCTTTTCTTCACTCTCCTTCTTCTCTCTCATTCTATAACTTACGAATCTATGGTTGTAAAGCAGGAACCAAGGGTTATCTGCAGAGATCAAAGATGCCCAAATCGAAGTGTGATAGACCAGGTCCATTTCCATCACTTTCCATATATTCATGCCTTGTTTCTTGCTGCCTAAACTAGAACAATTCTAAGCAACATCTCGTTTCTTTTCGATTTTGAGACTATCAGATTTTATCTCATCTGGGTTTTTATGTATGTGTTGTAATGTGATGATACACGAGGTTCTTGTTAAAGAGAAATACACAGCAGTAAACGTAGGAGAACTTAATGACTTGCTTTAACAGTAGAAATATGCTGTCCTGGTGGCGCGGTGGTCGAAGTTTTGTAGGTGCAGATGCCAGACCTCATCAAACGCCCATATTAATGAGCTTGAGGAACGCCTCGTAGGCAAAAAGATGGTTCGATTTACTGGAAACAAAACACGAAAATGCAAGATTAAAAAGAAAGAGGACGATAGGAATGATACACAATATGAAATATATGCATACCTGCAGTGGCCAGACCTCCGACGATTTTAAACCCGACGAAGATCAGCAAGATTATGATAGTGAACCAGTTGAAAATTTGGAAGGAGAGATTCGTCCAGAAATCTTCCCCAATTTTCAGGTGGTGTAAACTAAAGAACATGACGACAATCATCGTTCTTCTCAGGAAGAAGAGAAGAATAAGAAACAGAGAGATTGCCCAGATAACCCAGAATAGATGAGTGAAGTTAGTGTAGTTGAAGTGCTTGACCGTCTTCACAAAGCTTTTAATGATAGAGAAACTAGCACGCATGTTACTACTCAAAAGGCGTAGAATAGACCAAACTCTTTAGCTTCTTTGGAGAAATGAACTGGAGATGGAGAAAGGCTTGAACATGGAGATGGAGAAGAAGGCGCTGCCGCCAGCCCCGGGCACCACCACCCTTCAACACTAGCAACAATAAAGCTCAGGAAAAGAAGAATAATAGACTTCATTTTTAACTTTTCGATCAAATCAAAAAGTTCGAATTCCAAGGCAAAGGTTTAATTGCCCATTTAATAAGAGTCACATTTTCTAACGACATGTGCCATTCATTTTCTTTAAAAAAAAAAAAAATTTATTAGACACCTATTTTGCCCGTCTTCGGGACCACTTCGTTTCCAATAGAACTTCATCATGGCACATTTCTGATTTTTTATATCAAATGGTATACAACGCAGTCAAAATGTCTGTGCGGATTCCAACTCAGCCACGTGTCTGAATTCCAATTGTTCGAATTTATAATATATACTTGTGAAGGAAACTTACAAAAATTTAATTTATAACCTTTTTAATGTTAAGTTTATATCAATGAATTTCTCTACTAAGAATTTTATGTTTCATTGGAAAAGTATGTCAATCATAACCAAAGGTTTATTTAAAAAATCAAAACATGTTTTTTGAAAGCATACTTACTTTTTTTATTGTTCTCAAATTTTGGTTTAATTTTTAAAAATATAGGAACCATGTAGAAACATTCTAAAATAAAATAGTTAATGTAATCTTAAATTTTAAAAATAATAATAAAAGGATCAAACTACTCCTTTACCATATAGAATTATGTAAAGAATTTTCAAATTATATAATAATAGCTACGTGTGATAATTTTTTAGGATCATCTGTAGGTCCACTCCTAAAAAAAACTTACAAAATATGAATTGACAAGGCAAGTCATAGTTTACTTAACTATTGAACGAGTCCAATTAAATGTAAAACACGATTTACTATGATTAATATTTTAAAATTTTATGTATATATAGAATTCAAATGTACCTACATTTTTGTCCCAATATAAATATTCATTATATATCATAAACCTCTAACCCTTGTGCATCGATAAATAAACCTCTAACTCTTGATTATTAGACTTTAGATTATTTCATTTAAACTAATACTCTTTTTTTTAGCATATCATACATTTTGTAATCCACATTTGCAAACCACAAATTTATTAGGGTCAATTTGGTTAAGGCAAACCCAAAATCGATTTGTCGAAGTGCTAATTATCATCATTGGCTACCAACTTTTTTTTTTTTTTTTGAGAATACAACAATTGAAAGAGGAGATTGAACCCATGGTCTCATAGTCCTTAAGGTGTACACTGATGTCTCTTATATCGTTAGCTATCAACCCTCTCATATGGTTGTGTAGTAGTTTAAATTTTGATATAACTATTTTCGGCAAAAAGATGACTCTTTTGCAAACTTTATGAGTTGTGTTGGGTTATAATTATCTTTGGATTTAGTTGTATTATAATTATATAATTTTCCTTGGGTTAAGTCCATAGACAAATTTTTTGCTCATTCAATCTAATCCTATTGAACTAAGAAAAATATTATATATATCAGTGTAAAATTGATTAACTAAATATGTTTTCAACATATTAGTAAGAAACCTACATTAATATAGAATTGACATCTTAAGTTTGAATTTAGTGTTAAAAAAATTGTTTATTTATTTTACTTACAAATTTATGAGCTACGTGGTTGCTAAAGTTATCTGCTTCGGTCTTAGAACTCTGACTCTCATGAGTGATTGACTTGACTGGCAATTTGAATTCTGATGTAACTATTTTCAACAAAAAAAAAAAAGGCATGTTAGTCCCATTTTTTTTCTTAATACAAAAGTATAACTTGATCACAATTTAATATTATATACATATCGAATGCAATTTGTTTTTCAAAAAATAATTGAATAAAAAGCTTTGATTTGGTATGTTCCAAGTTTTTTTAAAAGCCAATTTTCAATCCTAGTCAAAAAATAAAATAAATTTATTTTATCCAAAAAAACCAAATACAATAGTTTTATGGTCCCATCCCCAAGCACCACAAAACTTGGAAATGTGGTCATGATATCCATTAAACAAAGATATGAACAGTCACATTTACACCTAGCCATTTCATCTAGGGTGAGTTATGAATGCCTTTTAGAAAATAAAACAAAAGTGTTTTTAATTAATATAGACATTTGTGAGTATATGTTTGAGACTAATTGCATGTATCTCGATAGGGGTGTACACGAGTTTAGTTGGATTAGAGAGGTCATTTTTGGACCAACAAACTTGATCATTTTTTTGGATTGGGTTGGGTTGACCTCCTCAATTTACACCAATATACTTTTTGTTTTAAAAAAAATTATCCAAGGTAAAATATCCCCAATTAGAATCAAATCAGCAATTTTTTTTATGCATGCTCAAGTTTGAATAGGTACATAAATCTGAATTCTATATATATATATATATATATATATGGGAAAGGTTTGGGTGCAACCATAGCTACACCCCCATGGCTGCACCTGCTGATGTGGCTCTTTGAGAGCCACAATTTTTTTTTTTTTTTTTTATAATATCTTTTTGTTTATAAATTTTTTTCTTTGTGTGTGACACTTAAAGCGGGTGCAGCCAAACCTTTCCCTATATATATATACACACGCGTTGTCTATACATTTATTACTCATAAAGTTTATTTTTAATATTTATTGTTTGGGCTGAGTTGGATCGTTGGAGTTACCAGTTCATTTCTACATTCTTACATCTCGACTCCTTTTACAAGACAATCTTTAGCTCTATTACATTTAGTTGTTATGGTAAGGTATTAAATATGTGAACTTTTATTTTATTTTAGGTGACGAAATGCTGAAATTAAAATTCTCACTGACGACTTTTTGTCGGATGATACTTCTATATCCTGCTTTGAGATACTCAAGGGCCCAGCATTCCTCCCATTAGCCATTTCACCATTGGCTGATTTGAAGAAGCTTTGGAACCAGCAATTGAGGCCATAAAGCTACTAAAGAATCTTAGAATGAATCAGATTGAAAGGGTCCATCGCTCAGCAGCTGTTCTCCGGATCATTCTATCTTCCATCCTAATTCTCCTTTGGGTCCACCGAAAGCAACGATTGATCTACGAAAAATCATGAAAAATGAATCAAATGACCCACACAAACAGAACAGATACAGATTACAGAAAAAAAAAAAAAAAAAAAAAAAAAAAAACAGGCAGGGCGTAGAAGAAGTTTAGAACGTGAAAAACAATAGTAACAAGAAATTTGAGAGAAAAAGTAACCAGATAAAATGACCATCAAATCGAAGTATCAGTCGAGCAACTCAGCCATTTTTTTTTTTCGCCCGTCCCAGGACGGCAAACGTCAAAGAAATGGAGACACTGTGGGTGTCTTACGAATTAATATGACAGATGAGTCTGAAACCTGAGACTTGAGGGGAGTACAGCTTCAAAGTCCAAGCCTTCGACCACCGCCACCCCTGGGGACAAACAACACAGCCAATTGTAAATGCAGTTTCCGTGATAATTTTCAATTAGTCTAAACTGAAACAAAATCAGTAAACGAACTCAATAAACATGATCGACGACGAATACGAACTAAAAAGAGGCAAAAAATCAGATCTTTCTCACAAAACCACAGTTTTTGAGGGAAACCCCATCACAGATCCAAAGCCAGGTGGCGACCCAGATGCGAGAAACAGAACAAGAAGATAAAAGTTAAAACGATGCAGACCCTTGAAGAACAAAAGCGAAAAACCAAAAAGCAAAGCAAGAGAAGCCGAAAAGTATACCAAAAAAACAAGAAAATTTCAAGAACTGGAGTTTAGCGGCTTTGCTTTTCTTGTTCTGGTGGATTAGAACGGGGAGAGGTTGAGAGAAGGGTGAGGGGGCAAATTCCCAAAAAGTTACGCTCAATTTTTATTGGGGTTTTTTTTTTTTTTGAGTAATTTTTTATTGGTTATTTGAACTATTGGCGAAAATAATTTCAAGTAACCATACACTTCTTCTGAGGACCCGCACTGTCTACCACGTCTTTATAAAATCCTACATTTTTCTAGTTCTTCGATACAGAATTTTCTCACCTCTAATCATTTTTCCAACATAAAAAACTTACACATTTTACAAGGGGAAATACAAACAGACGTCTGATTTAGATTTTTTGACAAACCCTTTTTTTTTTTGGATATCGAAAAATGGTAGCTTCGTCCACTATCCACGAGTAACTACGTCCGTCTCTAGACCATCTCTAGGCCAGACATGATGAGATATAAAAAAAATAGAAATATGAGAGGTGTCTACAAATTAATGTTACATATAAATCTTGAACCTGAGATGTTATGGGAAGTACATTTTTAAAGTCTAAGTTTTTGACTACCTACAACCTCTTGGGAACTTAACAAACCTAGTTTAAAAAACGTTATTTTTGAAGAAGTGCCAACATGAATATTAATTCAGTCGCATCAATGCATATTTAATTAAAAGAATATCATAGATTCAAATATGAAACCCTCAATTATTATAGAACTTTAACAAGAAAAAACGAATAGCTTCGTATGTGAGATGAAGCATATTTCTCGGTAAATATGGATTTGGCTTTTACTTTTTGTCAACAAAGAATAGTTGCTTGCCTCCAAAATCAAGCTAGGATGCGTTGGAACACTCTGATTTGACTCTATAAATTAGAGCAATAGTCCAAAATTCCTGCAACTTTTTTTCTAGTGCCTGCTTATAGATCAAAGTGTTAAATGGAATTCTACAATCAGAATCAAGACCATCCAGAAAAAAGATACAAATTATATAATTAGTCTAACAGCATTAATTAATTTCGAAAACATGCCTCCAGCTTTATATAAGGCAATATAATTAAGCATGTCCATGTCAGCATTATTGGGCTGGTTTTGATGAATTTTCACAACAATTTTAGGTAGATTTATTTGTTAATACAAAGTGGGAAAGCATTAAAATGGTTTATATATTTTCAATTTAATCATGTAAAACAGAACTTAAAAAGGACAACAAATCAACTTTTGATACCCACTTCCGTTTGTTTCTTCTTGGTCGTGGACAGCGTTACCGGTTCAGGTCACGATTCAGTCCCATTGAAAATCACATTGGACGCCAAAGGGAAAAAATATTAGTGGGGTTTGACTTGACCTAGCCATGTTATTTTTATATTTGGGACTGTTGCACACACCTTGACTAATGTCATGAGACATACCGTATGAGTCAACAACATTTGGATGCAAAATGGAATTAATTTCTAGGTAAAAGTCCATCATAAATTGTGCACATCGCATTTAGCACCTCAAAACTCTCTTTGATCGTATAATTTGACCTAGCCATGTTCTAATGTGTAGCTTAATTAAAACTTCCATACTTTGGTTAAGAAACCATTTTTTTCAAGTCATTTTTCTTATATTTTTCTCCTTTTATATTACTTTTTTCTGTCAATGGACACAATTTTCAATAGAACTAATTTGCAGAGACAAAAAAAAAAGTAGGAAATGTCTTTTGAAAGAGATGAGAAAGACATAAAATGAGATTGAAACAAAATAAACAAAATTAAGAGTAATTAATCTTAATGGTTACCTTATTTGTAGATTATTGTTTTTGATACCTACAGGAAGTGTCTGTCCATTATACATAAATTAATCCCAGTCGCTTTGAATCAATCAAATTGAAAGCTGTCTCATCCGGCTGCTTGTGCACTCCTTTCTTCGTATCTGTGCTAATTAAATACAAAATGAACATTGTTTTTAGTAAATGAAATTCAAATTCACATATAAATTAAACAAAGTTATTAAGAATCACACAGCTCTATGCTTCGAGGTGCGAGCTGTTCACCTGTCTCACGTGCCTAACCTTCATTTTGAAAATTTAATATGGGGCAGAAAATAAAAGAAAAAAAAAAAAAGAAGCTTGGGGCAGTTTGCCAGTTTTTAAGCAGAGCAATGGTGGTCCTTAAAGATGACAAAGGGATGTAAAATTAAATGGAGACACGTGGCATCATATGCCTCATTAATAAAGTAATTCAATCTACAGTTTAGAAAATGACAATGCAATATATTGCTCAGCTAAACTTAGATGCTTCCCCCCTTTGGATCTGCTACACTATTCAAAGTTCCTTGAATGCTTCAATACTGTAAAATGAAATGGTACCTTATTTTGAAATTTGAAAGAGAATGAAGCAATGCTTGTATTTATTTTGTTTGTTGTGGTTTAAAGCTAACTTTACCAACTTATCCTTATTATCAACTATTATGATTTCATTAGAATGATATTCTATAAATTGAGTTTTCAGTTCTGAGTTCTGACCAATTATTATTATTATTTTGTGTAACTCATCATGCTCTGTTCAAATAAATAAAGGATTGAATTTCAGTTTCGCCTTTAATTATATTTTTAAATATATGCTCAAGGCTTTGGAAAGCTTTTCCATTACAAAATGAAGTGGGCATCTTTTGTTGGAAAGGGAGTAATAAAACTTGGGGGCTACAGGTAGTGGGATAGCAATATGAATAAAAAGAGCTTAAAGCTTTCAAATGTAATTCATAGGAAAAAGTGGACGAAATTACTTGGCAATGGGGAAAAAGAAGGGAGAGAGGGACTGAGAAAATCTGTAAAATTGGGTTTTTTATTTTTTTTTTATTTTTAATTTGTGACTGTTCGGGCCAGCTTGTGCATACCATCTAATACTGTAACATTTGGTCTGACCCTATAACATTTGGATGTAAAGAAATTGGTAGGAAATTCATTTCTAAGTAGATGACCACCATAGATTGAACTCATAACCTCTTACGCACATAAGAAGGGTGTTTAAGAGCATGAAAAAGCCATATTTGGATTCATGGAACTCAATGGTCTCTGGTTACGGTTTATTTGGGTTTGGCAATCATGTTCTACTCTCTTATTGATGGAAAGGAGATAAAAGCCAATAAAATCATTTTCTCATGTATTTTAGCTACTTGTACTGATGGAGGACTTGTTAAAGAAGGTAGAGCATACTTCAAAATCATGAAGGAGAAGTTTGGTATAGTCCCTGAATTATAACATTGTGCATCCATGGTTGGTCTGCTTGGTCGGGCAGGCCTGTTTGTGGATGCAATTGTATTAATTAAGAACATGGAAATTAATCCTTGTTAAGTATCTGGTGCATTCACCAGGAAGTTAAGGTTGCTGAATCTGTGGCGAAAAGGCTGCTCTTCTCGAACCGTAGAAATGGGGGATTTTTTTTTATCATGGATATATAAAGTGACGACAACCATCTCCTTTTGTATGAGGTCTTTTCGGTGAAACAAAAAAAACAAAGTCATGAGAATGTATGTTTAAAGTGGACAATATTATATCAATGTGGAGATTCGGCTAGAGTTGCCACCCTTATCAGCAGGGAGGTGGAATGATTTAGCAAGAGTCAGAAAGATGATGAGAGAAATTGGAGAAGATGGTTGTTAAGGTGTTTGCCTAATGGAATGGATTTCTTTGGAAGATAAAGAATTGTACATGTGAGAGTTTTATTTGAATGGATATTCTTGGCAATGACAGCCTACACTACACTTTTGAGCCCAAACATGCTAAGCATTTAACAAGATCAGTACTGCAACTTATTTAATGATTCAGCTTCTACTCAAATTAACATGATGTATTTGTTTTCTAAAACATGATTTATTAGTTTAACTAATCATAATAAAAAACGTCTCAATAAAAATAAAACATTACTTGGGAATGAGACGTGTTAAGAGGATTACTCAACCAAAATTATTAAGAATAATGGGATAAATGCGGAAAAAGAAAAACACCAATGGAGATCGTATAATTTTATCGTACCTTGAAATTGTATTAGAGAAGAATACTAGATCGCCAAAACCCATGAAACCCAGCTAGCTACACCTCTAAGGATTCCTTCCTCACCTTGAAGGGTTAAAATGTAACGTGTAAAGAGGGTTACTCATTAAAGGCAATAATACAGACTTAAAATTGTTTTAATGAAAAATTAGTTCGAAAGATGAACAAAAAAATGAAATCATGAAAAGGTTGTATATAGTTTTATCATACCTTGAAGTTATCAGAGGAAATTATGAGTCGTTAATCTTGACAGTTATCAACTTACTGGATCACCAAAAGCCACGAATCAAGCTAGTTGAGCTTTCTATGATTCCTTCCTCGCCTTGAACGGGTTAGATTGAATCAACTTCGTATCTAGCCTTTTTTATTTTAACGAATTTGCTAGGGTTGGAAGAGTTTCACATCTTTCCCTAAAATTGAAAGCTTAGAGCGCGAAACAAGAATCAACAATTCAAATAATAACAACATTTCAATTAGATTACCGATGCTATCAATCAAATTATCGTCATTTTGAAGTACAGCTACTCAATCAAATATGCAATCGAGAAAATCTCAAGTGATTCAAAATGGATGAGAAAGGGGAAAAATGAAAATCGGATATGAAAATACCGAAGAGAAACACGCCTTGAAAAAGTCGAGCAAATCCATTTCATCGCCGGTGCAGGCAAGATTGACTTTGGTTGGTTGATTGAAATTCGGTTTTCTTTGTTTTCTTTTTCTTCGCATGATGAATGGAATGTGGAGAGCTGAAGAAAAACGCGCCAAATTTAAAATTATTACTTATACTAACTATTATTATTATTATTATTATTTTCTGAGTTCAACAATTGTTCGGAGGAATTCAAACTATGACTTCTTAGTCATGTGAATACATTGATGCTTCTTCTTGTTGGCATATGTACAACTACTTCTTAATTTTCAAATTTTTTTGTAAGAAAATTACAATATGAGAACTGTTAAACAAAATCTAATTTAGGGTGTATAAAAAAATTGACAACTCAAACAACTTAGACTACCCAATCCAAACCATAAAAGTTGAGTTGGGTTGGGTTACAATTCTCTTAAGGTTGGGTTGAGTTATGATTTTACAATTTTTGATGGGTTGGGTTGATTTTAGGATTTGCCAATTTTTTACTCGTTTAACTCAATTCAACTCGAACTAAGTGTAAGATTGATTAATGAAATATGTTTTTAACATTGATAAAAAACCTACGATAATAAAATAGACAACCATATATTTTTGTTTACATATTTTACGGGCTATGAGAGTTGAGTTTTAAAGAGATTTTTTTTTTTTTTTTTAATACAACCTAAGAACTTAACCCAATCCAACCAGCAAATATATGGTTGGATTAGGTTGGTCTAATACATAGGATTGGGTAGGTTAGTGAATTGACAATCTCAAAATTTGAGTTGACTCAAAAAATTATGTGTAATCAATTCAATCCAAATCATGTACACTGAGTATTGAAATATATTATAATATGATGATTTAGTTTAAAAATTATTATGTATTTTGACTAATTAAGTAAAAAAAATAGTCAAACTAATGATAAATCATACATCATCTGGACGAATAGATTTCCATACTTCATCAACTTAACAAATGTATTCAATGTCATATTTTATTTATTAGAACTAAATATATTATTTACTTGAAACGTACAGCCTCGTGCTCATGTTGATAGCACTCCTCTGGGCTGTTTGTTTGGCATATTTAGGTAGGATTTGTTTTTAGGATTTATTAATTCCTCCTCGAAAACCTACATCCAAACAAGTGTTTACTAACTCCTCCTCATTTTTACTTTCAAAAATAACTCTCATTTTTAATCATTCATTTATAACTACTCAATTATTTCTAACCACTCATTTTTAATCATTCCTTTCAAATCAATCAAAATAACTCATTTTTAACCATTCATTTTTAATCATTTCTTCTTTAACTACTAAAAATAACTCTTCATTTTAAATCTACATGCAAACAAGATTTTGACACTAACTCCTCCGCACAAAAACTACATCCAAACGAGTTTTTTGACACAACTCTCAATTTTTAACTACTCAATATAACTCTTCAATATAACGCTTTAATCTAAATCCTACCTAAATATCAAACAAACACTCCAATAGACATAAAATGAATAAAGTTTTTCGGAAAGAGTATAACTACTAACTAGACATAAAATATAATTTTAGATTCAAACAAAAAGTTACTATAAGAAACAAAAATAATATATATTTAAGATAAATCTTGATGAATGCTTCTAATTTATAGGATTGATCTATTTATTCATTCTATATGAAGTTACACCAAAATATAAATTACATAAATGTAGAGTACACAGTTTTGTACTCCTAACATAAATGATCTGATTCTTCAAATTTACTTCGAAACTACCTAATTCGACTCCTTGGAAAATATAACCTTGTAGGACTTTGTAGTCAATTTTATATAGTTCTACAATATTTAGATGTCAATAAAATTTATAAGAAATTATTTTATAGTTAGTAATTAGATTGAATTCACAAACTTTTTTATTTTTTAAGACCATTTTGACTGCTTAGCTACCCATGGTAGCTTACAATGTTATTATTAATACATTGTCATTCTAATCCTAACTCAATTAGTTATTATTGACTATAATATATTTTTTTTTGGAGAAATAATACTTCATCAAAAACGTTGTAGCTAAGGAGCATACAAAGAGAAATGCTATATGAAGGATCTCCAATTAACAACAAAGATTGTTTTTTTTTTTTTTTTTTTTGAAAGAGAAAACAAAGATCGTGATTATCATAGTCCTTAATAAATTGAACTTTTTACACCAAAAAGCATATAGAGTAATAATATCTTCCCAAATATGAGAATTGGATTTGGAGACGTCTTGAAATATAAACATTTAAATTGTCACTCACTTATTATTATATAATTTAAAAAAAAAACAATAATAATATTATTAAAGTAACTACCACTATTTATGCAATTTATGCCTTAGATGCTCAAAGTGCAAAATGTATAGTTAACAATTCAAAAGTATGTCATTGCACATAGGAAAGGGTCTAAAAAAGAGGAGAAATCAATAACGAAGGAAACTTTCCCATTGAGGGCAATGAAAGCAATGTTATAATATTCATATAAGTTTGATTTGAAACACCAAAAAGAGAAGAATAACAATATCTTTCCAAAGAATAGTTAAATCTTGATCGACATGATTAATAGAAATATTTTTTTAAAATTATGCTCCTTCTAAACACACCTCAAAATGTGCTAGATTAAAATTGAACTTTATACTAATAAGTAGTAATTTATTTAATAATAATAATAATAGTATAATTCCATTACAAGCCCCTCGATCTATATAAATATGCATTTAAGCCAATGAAAATTAATGTGATAAACATATTTTTAACATCTGGAGTCAAACTGAAGTGAATTCAAGTTCAAGTCTTGACCTAGCTAAAACATATGAATTCAATTTGTCATGCTTTGTGTCATAACTAAAAATAAGGGCACAAAAGCCATTATGAATTCGGTGATGAGAATTAGAAATTGGCCAATTAGGGCAACCAATCACTATTTATAGACATCATTAGGGTGATTGATTAATTAGGCAGAACCTTGTTAGTAAAGATTTAAAGCAAACCAAACAAAATCTTACTTTAATTACTTTGGTTTCAAGTTGTTGGAGAAGGGACCCTTAAAAGTTAAAGCACCAAATTTCTATTTGTAAACTAAAGTGATACCCCCAATGAACCAGACATTGTTATGTGGTTGCCCCCCACCAATCAAAATCTCTTTGCTTTATTCCATTTTTTTAATACCAAATTATCAATAAACTCATCATTATTTGGAGCTGAGTTTGACAACCTTATTAATTCACAATCTCATAAAAATATTCTTTCCTTCTTTAGTGTTTTGGTTTAATTTGTTTTAAATAAATTTTATTGGCAAATGTTGTGGAAACAAACTAATGTATTTGTTTGTATTTTTAAAAAAATTAATATCTTAGTTATTAGACTGTACATAATATTATTGGAGTATTGCATGTTGAAACTAATCTGTTTGTTAATATATGAATATTGAAAAATCAATTTATTCTATGTTTGATAAGGGGTTGACGGATCAAATCTTTAACACAATATTTATTTAATTATTCTTTTATAGTTTAACTAGTTAAAATATATAATATCTGCTATATTCATATTTATATATTAAATTAAACAAAGTTTGATGCCGGTGATAGAAATATGAAGGAAAGTACGAGTCTCCTTTCAAAGATTAAATTAAAATCACATTAGTCATCTTCAAAATACTTTCAAATGTATGTTTATTGTCTAAAAAAAATTAGTTAGATATTAAGTTTACACTTTTAACATGGTTGTCAAATTAACATACTTTATTTTTTTAATAATTAAACTATAGTTTGGAATAATCTTGAATTCGACAAATATAAATTTAACAACTTAAAAATCATAAAAAAAATGTCATATGATTATAATTAAATCTTAAATTTCGTATTTTTTAAGATAAATATAATAATAATTGTTTAATGAGTTATCAAAGATCCATATCTTTGAACAAAAAAAAAAAGTTGAGTTTTAATAACCTCTAGTATAATTTAATAACCAAAATTATAAATTGAAATTCTCTACTTAATAAAATGGTCATATCTTTGGAAGATTGCTATCAAATACTTTTCTCATAATCTTCCAACATAAATTGCAACAAAAAACATATCATATGTTGCAAAATGTATTAATGTCGGTCAATTTTGTTACATTTAGGGTTGATGATGCTTTAATAATTTCTTCAAGAGGCCAAATCATAAAATTATAAAATACTACAAATTGAAGTCAGAACTAGAAAGCCTAGTTGCCTATGAAGTTTAAGCTATGCCTAGGTTACCAATAATCCATTTGAATAATGGAAAATGAAAAAGGTTTGGCTACTGCCTTTTTTTATATTAAAAATTATTTTAAGAAAAAGTTTGATTTACCACGTTACTTCAAATTAACCAGAGAAAAGGGAAATATTTGTAAACTTGATCTTCTATATTAATTTTGATTCTAAATTGATCAAATTGAACTTTAGGCTAAATAATATCATTTTTATACTAAATTTGAATGAATAATATATATTGGCATTGGTATAGAATTTTATTTGAAATTTTCTAGAAATTGTCTTGAAATGATAGAAAAAATAACTTTATTCATACATTATTTGAAATGGTATAATAATTAGATGTGAAGATATTCGAATTCATCACCTCTTTTAGTTATTGTTTGAAATTTATTTCTTATGAAACTTAATTTATATGACATATCTTTGTAGATATTAATGAGAAAAAAATGTCTTTATTATTTCATAATTTTTATAGCTTAATGACAATTGATATAAGATGATTCACATCCATAATTTTATAGTTCATAGACATACGTTTTATGTTGTTTTTTTTTTTTTTTTGATATGTTGTTGACCGATTACTATGTTTCATGAATTTAATATAATTTAAATTTAGAGAAATTATAATAATTGTTTAATCTAAAGTTTAATGTAATATATTAAAATACTTAAGTATTCATTAAAATTGGATCGAAAAAAGATTAATTATTTTCGTAACTATTTTATTTCGAATCAAGAAAGTTTGAAATTTTTATTGAAAACTAAATATTTTAGATTAAATTATCATTCCGATTTTAACCTTTAAAAATATATATAATAAAGTTAATAAATTTTATATTTCATTCTACATGTTTTTTTTTTTTTTTTAATGCTAAGATGTTTACCAAATTTTTCATACACATAAATAAGTATTTGAACTATTCAATCTAGTTTAAAAAGGAAATCTCTTTTAAGATTTAATATTATGGCTTTTATTTTAAAAAAAAAAAAAAAAAATTATGGCTTTCAGTTATTAAAGAAGAAAATGAAATGATTCACTCTCCTGATTCCTTAAACCATTTTTCTTAAGTTCAATAATTATGTTTTTTTTTTTAAGGTAGCAACTGGGAATCGAACCAAAGACCAGAATAAATTGAAATTCAGTTCATTCATACAGCCATCAAACTTCAATGTCATTTGGATAATTATGTTTGTTACATATTTGGAGTTTTTTTTCTTTGAATTTGGATATTTGAAATTTCAACTAAATATCAATAAATTACTATTTGGTACATGATATTATTGAAATACTATTCCTTTTGACTACATATTTAGAATTAGAAGATTCAAATAATCTCATATATATATATATATATAATCAAAATGTGAATGTTTTTTTTTTTTTGAGAAGTCAAAATGTGAATGTCTAAATGCTAATATTATTAATGTATAAAAAAATATTAGTATAAATGTATTATTAATCAAGAGATTAATAAATTTTAGATTTTCCTCCAAATATTGTTAACTAACGTAGTTTCAAATTGATAGGACTTTTTTTTATACAACAATATTGGAAAAAGGGTGATTCGAATCCGTAACCTTATGGTTATTAGGTTGTACAAGAATTTTGTAGAGTTCTGCTCTTATTGGCAAAATAGAACTTAATCTAATTTCATTTTATTTTTCTTTATTTATTATAAATAACAAAAAAAAAATGTAGTTTATATTCAATCTTATCCATGCATAATTTAAATTGCTTTTTTAAAATGGTACTAACAACTAAATTTATTTTGTTTAAAAAAAACAACTAAATTATTTCATAGTAATATAAAAATTATTTCATATTACTCAAAACCCATAACAAACAAAATACCTGAATATTAATTTTTTTAAAAAAATTAAACTAAATAAAATACCAGAAAATAATGTACTTACCTCAACCGGGAAAGCTTTCCCTGAATAAAAAAAAGAAAAGAAAAGAAACGAAAAGGTGGGTCAAAGACGATATAAATTACATTCGAATTAGGCAAGCTTCCATGATTATTAGCAATCAAATCAATGATGTATTACATAAAATAAAATTACAAAAAAAAAAAGATCAATGATGAAATTATAAGAAAGACGACGAAAAAGGTTTGTTCTACTCGATGCTTAAGCGACTGTTCGTAACGCCGCCGCCGGTAAATTACCGGCGGCGGTGGCGGAAGGCAGTTCCGATTGCGCATGGGAGAAAAGAGGCGACAGAAGTTGAAAAGAAAGAGAGAGAGTTGTCTGCAATTAGAGTCCGAAACCACCAACAAAAAGAAAGAATGAAGAAAGGGATTAATGGAAGAAGAAAAATGAGGGGGGAAGTTAGTGGGGAGAATCATGATGAAGGCTGCCATGCGATCTTTCAATCTCAACAATTACAGGGTCCCATTAAACCCCCCTTTTTCTCTTTGCTATAGAGAGCATTAAACCCTAACCCTAACCCCACCTCTCAAATTCATTCTTCTTTCCTGTTGAGCTTTATATAACCATGGCCGCAACCACCCATTACAATCCCCACTCCTCTTCGCGCAATCGGAGTTGATTTTTGTGTTTCTCATTTTCTAATCTCTGGTTCTCTTGTAGATTTTGTGCCTGATTTGGAATTTTTCAGAGTGGAGGCGATCTTCAGGTATATTTGGAGTCTTTATTAAGTGTAGGTTTTGGCTTTTTTTTTTGTTTTTTTTGTGTTTTGAAGTCTTTTGAGTAATTTTGTTGAGTTTATTTCTTCTTATGCATGCTGTATTGGTGTGTTTCGATGGGATTGTTGGGGTCATCTTACGTGCACCTCGACTCTTCTTAGAAGACATAAACCCCTCCCTACAACATTTGAATGTTACTTATTTACTATATAGGGGGGTGATCATTGATTGAATCAATAACCTCGTAGATCCCAACTCTCTTTAACCACTAGTCACCTGTGACATTAATTTATAGACATTTCTCGTGTTTCAATTCTTTCGATGTCTCACAGTGCCTGCCTAAGGACGGGTGTGATTACCCCTGTTCAAAAAAAAAAAACTCTCTTTAACCACTAGGCCTAAGTCGGAGAATCCAAAAGGTTTCTTCGTTAAGAGCTAGTTAACCTTGAACAACATGGTCACGGAGTTTTACAAAATGCACAATCTTCTTACCAGATTTATTTTGTGCAGTAAATGAGTTTTGTTGACCTGTGAAAATGAATAAAACCTGTTTAATTTAATTAGAAATATCTTAATGAATCTTCAAGTAAGATGAGTTTTCTTCCATTTTTCTCCTGTTCATAATGGAGGACTACTATTAATTTCACTATGCTTGTTGTGGACCTTTTGAGAATGCTTCCAATAGAATATGGACATAAAGAACAAATCAAAAACCTTGTCGAGAATCTAGAAAATAAGCATTGGAAAGAAAAGTAAAGAAAAACATGGACTTACAACGTGCATATTCAAGACATGACTGTATCTCCCTTTGAGGGAAGAATCCCAGAGATCTTTTCTTTTTGGAAAAGTAACAAGATATCTTTGTAATCCTCTGTTTAACACCATTTGTCTGTGAAACACAATCCACAATCCATTGCTACGTCAGATTGCGAATAATCAATTGTGGGAAGGCATTTTCTCTTGTCTTTTAGGTCATTACAAAGATACTGGCTTTTCACCTTTTTTTGGGTATTACCGTTCTCCTTTTCTTTTGTTTAAAGTTCATATTCCTTTTTGCAAGTTCAATTTGATCCTTTTCCTTATCTTCTCTTCTTTTTGCAAGTGTTGAAGTTTAGTTTCTTCTATTTTTATGTTAGGTATGATTAATGTTTGTTGTTCGGTTCGTAATGCAATGCTCCTGCATCAATAAAGTCATTGTCTTCCCTCATTTTTCTCCATTGTGACGTCTTCTAATTTGAATGGTTCTAACTTCTGGCCATTGTCTTTACTATTGATTTTTTAATTGGTTCTGTTTTTGATAGGTGGGATATCTTAAATCCACATTTTTGTAGAAAAAGGTGATATGCACTGCACACAAACACTATTTTTCATTGTAGCATTTATTTATCGGGTACATGTCAATGAATCTGGTTGGTTTGGA
>JBBMKA010000026.1:9227797-9253924 GCA_037833695.1 Sechiopsis laciniata | reverse complement strand
CTATGAATAGCTAAGTTCATCATTGGAAGGAAGTGGGCAAGTAGGAGATGTTCGCCTAAGCGAACACGTAGCGAGACGTGAACTTGTTATGTATGCTGTGTTAAATCTCTAAATACATTTCGTTTGACAACCATTTGTATGCCTCTGTTTCGAGTTCGAAAGAATAGAAATAGAGCGAAATTGCATGTCATAACATTGGGTTTTGCTAAGTTACATTGCTTGCATGTTAAATGAACACTTAGAGATAAGGTTCGCCTAGTGCTGTCGTGCTTAGTTTTAGCGAAGTTTGAGTTTGAGAGAACCAAACAAAGTGCTCGAGAGAGCCAACTTCTAGAGCTCGAGAGAGCCAAGAGGAGCATCCAGTTGTTTATGTCTTCGCTGGATAGTGTTTCGCCAGAGCAAAACTCTCTGAAAAACCCTATTTGCCTTCCAATGTATTTACATATTTCAATTTGCATTGCCTTTATTTCTCTTAGTTTAATCCCATCACAACCATTTTCACCCGTACTCGACTCTCTTGATTTCGCTTAAACATGTTATTAATCACTATTCCCTGTGGAGATGACCTTTACTTACTTTAAAACTTGCTACAACAAAGACTGTGTATACTTGCACATTCTTCGGGATTTCAACACACACACCTCTCGCCTGGAGCGAAGTAGAAGCTTCGCTTTAGTGAAGCCTTGCACAAGCCACGTCATTATTCTTTCATTTAATATTTTATTTAAATTGTGTGTTTGGGATTTTACGAACAATAACTTGTATTTAAAATGTAAAGAATGATTAATAGAAGAAATAAACTGTTACCTGTGGATTAAATGTAAATAATGATTATAGAAGACTCGTTACCAAAATTTGGAAGACAGATAACTATAAAGAAAAAAAAAATCTTCTTTATGAAATATAAAAAGTGGTTTCTAAAGAAAGATGAATAGTGAATATTGTAGCAAAATTAATAATTATGAGAAGAATTATAGTAGATCCATCAAACATAAATGAATTATAGTTCTTCTTGGCTACTTTTTAAATATGGTATCAAATGACATTAATTTCAATTGAGTTAATTGGGAGAGAAATAGGAGATATCTTTGTAAACGGGGCAAGCATAAGAATTGGTAGTTTGTTGACTTAACTAATTAATTGTAATTCAATTCAACTCTATAATCGCAAATTTCATAATGAAAAATAAGTATTTACCTCTTATTTTATTTAAGAGTAACAGTCCTTTTCTTCAATTTGAACTATATATATGTAAAAAATAAAAAATCTATCTCGAGGAAAATAATGGGTTTTTGTTTGTTTTTTTGAAAATTTAATAATGGGTAATCTTAACTATTGTCTTATTTGTAACTTTTTGTTTTTAATACCTGCTGGAATTGTCTACCAGTAGAGCTTTGAACCAATCAGATTGGAAGGTTTCTGATTTCTTCGTATCTGTCCTAATTTATTACAAAATGTGAACATTGTTTTTAGTAATTCAAATTCAAATTTCACAAATAAATTATCAAAGTTAGTTAAAGAAACACAGAGCTCCATGCTTAGAGGTGCGAGCTGTTCAGCCTGTCCCACGTGCCTACCCTTTCATTTTGAAATTTTAATATTTATAGGGGGGCAACAAAAAAAAAAAAAAAAAAAAAAGGAAAAAGAAAAATGAAAAGTTAGAGCAGTTTGCCAGTTTTTAAGCAGAGCATTGGTGGTCCTCATCTCATCTAATTATTTGATAAAATGATGCACCTTAAACACGACTAAAAGTTATAATTAAGAGATTATGAATTCAAGTTTCTGATAAATTATAAATTTAATCCTATTAATTTAGAGAAAATTTGAATTTAGTATTTATGATTTCAAAAGCTAAAATTTAATCCAAGACTTCATATGATTTGAAAAAATAGAATTTAATTCCAAATATTTTAAAAACTATAATTTAGTCTTTATAATTTGATAAAATTTAAGTACATATATCAACCATCTATGAGTGAGATATATAATTTTTTTTGTCTAATCCAACATTTAGATTACACTATCATTATTAATACGTGAATAGTTAACTTCTACATACTTTTATCGTCAACAATTACGAATGATAAATATTATTTTTTAAATCTTATCAAACCATATAATTTAAATTATAAATTATAAAATTATATAAATTAAATTCTAACTTTTCCGGATCACATAAATTAAATTTTAGATTTTAAAATCATATAAACTAAACTCTAACGGCTTAATATTAAATTCATCTCCCTCAACTAAAAGAATTGAGTAAGGGATGTAAAATCAGATGGAGACACGTGGCATTATCGGTCTGATTAATAAAGTAATTAAATCTACAGTTTAAAAACGATGACAATGGAATATATTCCTCAACTAAGCTCAGATGCTTCCTCCATTTCGACTTTCTCAAAGGCTACACTATTCGAAGTATCTTGGATGCTTCAATACAGTAAAATCAAAGCACCATGTTTTGAAATTTGAAAGAAAAGGAAGCAATGGCGGGCTGAGGCTTGTAAATTTGTTTTATTTATCGTGGTAATTTGATTTCGTTATAATGAAAAAGTAATTATGCATCTCATGGGTTTAAGCCATTATGAAGTGATCTAGTAGTAAAAAAAGTAATGGCGGGCTGAGGCTTGTATATTTCTTTTATTTTTTATATTGAAATATTTGTATAGTCGAAGTGCACAGAAACTAGTTTGACTAATTTCAAAAAATAAATGGTTTTGTTAAAATGATATTCTATTGATACAGTTTTTTACTTCTGAGTTCTGATCAAATATTATTATTAATCTGTATAAATAAATGCACTTATCATGTTCATGTTCAAATAAGTAGAGGATTGAATTTCGGTTTCACCATTAAATATACTTTTGAATATAATTTTAAAAATATGTTCCAAATGAATAAAAAGCTTTTGCATGCAAAATAAAGTGGGCATCTTTTGTTGGAAAGGGAGTAATAGGACTTAGGGGCTAAAGGTTGTGGGATAGCCAAATGAATAAAAAGAGCTTAAAAGCTCTCAAATGTAATTCATGGATTTAGGGAAAAGGCTACGAAATTTCCTAGCAAGTGAGAAAAAAGCAGATAGAGAGAAAGAGAGAGGCAAATGCATCAAGACACAAGAGACCATAGATAGGCTAAGACATGTTTGACACTGAACTCGATTAGATGTAATTATGTTATTGACTAAAAGTTAGAAGTTCGAATTTTTTGCCTTCCAATATTGTTAACTAAAAAAATTTAAAACATGATTAGGTTGGTTAGGCCCTTATGTTAATGGGCTCTAGCCAAAAGTCCAACTTAAACCCTTTCTTTTTTTGAATTCAATAATAATGTGGGATGAGGATTCAACTCGTAACTTCTTAGTTAGTGGATTGTACATGATGTTATTGGAGCTTTCTTTTTTGGCAGCCCAAACCTCTTCTATGAAATCTAACTAGTTTGTCGGTTTCTGAATGCCAATTGCCAATATAAGGGAGAGGAGAATGAGTTTTAAGATTCAACTTTTTTTTTTAATTCAACAACAAACGACGTTTAAGTTAGGAGATTCAAGTTCATTAACTCTTCGTCATAAATCACACATCGTGGTAGTAGAGTTATATATGATGTTTCGATTTTCGCACTAAATTTAAAATGCCCCTAGTATAGAAGAACCACACCCAATAATCCCAAACTCTTTTTTTATACTTTAGCATGCATGGGATTGAGGGTAGTCTTTTTTTACGTCTCACAAGAAAAACTTGTTTTCTCATGAATGAGAAGGCAGTTTTGGTGCCACATGATTTTTTTCAATGCTTTTTTAATATCATTTTGTTTATGAAAAAAAATAATGTGTGGATAGATGACAAAACAACAAGTTATTGTCTCTAACTTCTAAACAAAAATAACTCTATATTTCAAATCTACATCCAAACAAGTTATTGTCACTAATTTCTCTACAAAAAAAACCAAATCCAAACAAGTTTTTTTATTGGAACTCCTTCATTTTTAACTACTCAAAATAACTCTTCAAACTAACTCATGATCCAAAACCTCAGGAAATATTTTGATGAGGTTTTGGATGAGGAGTTATTTTGAATAGTTAAAAATTAAGAGTTATAGTCAAAAACTTGTTTGGATGTAATTTCTATGTAGAGGAATCAAAGACAATAAATGAATAGTTATTTTAAGTAGTTAAAAAAATTATTAGAAATGAATGGTTAAAAATGACATATTTTAAAGAGTTAAAAATGCAAAGTTATTTTGAATAGTTTAAAGGTAGTTTTTGAAAGAAAAGTTACTAAATCCTCAATTTAAGCTCTCTTTAAATATGAGAAACAACCACCGCCCGTTCTTACCTAATTAAACTGTAAATTAAATCAAACCATATTTAAGTAAAATTACCCATATTATATGGTATAGTTAGTGAATGTAACAATCCCTCATTTATGAAGCATATTGTATCTAATTCTAAACCAATGTCTCAGTGGGCGAATAACACAAACAGGTAAAGCCAAATAAAACCATTTCTACTCCACGGTCGCGAGTTCGATTTCTAAAATCAATATTTGTAATCCAACTTTCCCGAGTTTGTATTAAAAAAAAGCCAAATAAAACCATGCACACTTCATAGGTGCTGAACCGCCAAAACGGGCGCCCAGTACTATGCAACTTACAAATCTCTCGCTCAATTCCATTCATTATGCATTCAAATCCTACATCGAAGCCAAAATCTCTACTCCCCCCTTGTTCATTTTCCGTCAATTACTAAGGAATCGAATTAAACCCATTGATTCCACCTTCTCCTTGCTCATCAAAGCCTTCGTTGTATCAATTTCACCTTCTTCTTTAGCACCATCATATGCAAATTCAGAGGCCAATCAGCTCCAAACCCACTTCATTAAATGTGGATTTGACCAATTTTTATACGTTAGTACTGCTTTTCTCGACTTGTATTCAAAATTGGGCTATGCAAAAGCTGCAAGACGTTTGTTTGATGATATTCCTGAAAAAGATTTGGTATCATGGAATGCTTTGGTTTCTGGGTACTCGAGAAATGGGTATTTCTATGATGCATTTGAAGTGTTTGTTGAAATGCGGAGAAGAGGTTTTGACAATTGTCAGAGGACGGTGGTGAGTTTAATTCCTTCTTGTGGTAACCAACAATTGTTTGTCCAAGGAAAATGTGTTCATGCGTTGAGTATCAAGGCTGGACTTGATTTGGATTCTCAAGTGAAAAATGTTCTAGCGTCTATGTATGGTAAGTGTGCAGATTTAGTAGGGGTGGAACTTTTATTTGGAGAAACTATTGAGAAAAGCGTAGTTTCTTGGAATACCATGATTGGGGCATTTGGCCAAAATGGGTTCTTTGTGGAGGCTATGCTTGTTTTCAAGCAAATGCTTCAGGAAAGCGTCGATGCTAACTCGGTGACGATGGTGAGTATCTTGTCTGCGAATGCAGGCCCGGAATCTATTCATTGTTATACAACCAAAACTGGTCTTGTGGAAGATGTTTCTGTGGTGACCTCTCTAGTTTGTTCGTATGTAAGATGTGGGAACATACTATCGGCAGAACTGGTTTATATGTCGCAACTCCGAAAAGACTTGGTTTCTTTGACTGCTATTCTTTCAAGCTATGCTGAGAAAAGAGATATGGAATCTGTGGTGAAGTTGTATTCTGAAATGCAGCATTTAGACATGAAACTAGATGCTGTTGCAATGGTCGGCATTGTCCGAGGAATTACATCTCCTGAACACTTAGGCATTGGGCTTGCTTTCCATGGTTATGGGGTTAAGAGTGGGTTGGTTATTGATTGTTTGGTTGCAAATGGTTTCATAAGTATGTACTCGAAGTTCGATGATATCGATGCAGTGTTTTCTTTATTTCAAGAGATGGATGAAAAGCCACTAAGCAGCTGGAATTCTGTGATATCTAGCTATGCACAGGCAGGAAGATCAATTGAAGCAATGGCTTTGTTTTCCCAAATGAAGTTGTCAGGTTATGGGCCAGATTCTATTACACTTGCTAGTTTACTATCGGCTTGTTGCCAAAATGGGAATTTACATTTTGGAGTGAAACTTCATTGCTATATTCTAAGAAACAATCTGGACTTAGAGAACTTTGTTGGAACTGCTCTCATTGACATGTATGTCAAGTGTGGAAGAATGGACTTTGCTGAAAGGGTGTTTAAGAGCATGAAAGAGCCATGTTTAGCTTCATGGAACTCAATGATCTGTGGTTATGGTTTATTTGGGTTTGACAATCATGCTATCCTCTGTTACACTAAAATGATGGAGAGGGGGATAAAACCTAATAAAATCACTTTCTCAGGAATCCTAGCTGCTTGTACTCATGGAGGACTTGTTGAAGAAGGTAGAACATACTTCAAACTCATGAAGGAAGAATTCGGTATCGTGCCCGAATCGCAACATTGTGCATCCATGGTTGGTCTGCTTGGTCGGGCAGGCTTGTTCGAAGAGGCGATTGTATTTGTCAAGAACATGGAAATGAATCCGGATTCTGCAGTGTGGGGAGCTTTGCTGAGTTCTTGTTGCATTCACCAGGAAGTTAAGCTTGGGGAATGTGTGGCGAAAAAGTTGCTTTTCTCAAACTGTAGAAATGGGGGATTTTTTGTGTTGATGTCAAATCTTTATGCTGCATCAGGGAGGTGGAATGATGTAGCCAGAGTCAGAAAGATGATGAGAGAAATTGGAGAAGATGGTTGTTCAGGTGTTAGCTTGATGGAATGGATTTCTTAGGAAGATGTTAGACAGAGACTTGTACATGTGAGGGTTTTATTTGAATGTATATTATTGACAGTGGCAGCCTATGCTACATTTTTTAGCCCACATTTCTGAGCATGTTAAGCATTTGAAAAGTGTAGTGGAGGTGATTTATAATTTAGCTTCTACACAGAACAATATGGTTTATTTTTTAATCACAACAAATTCTCAATAAAAATAAAATAGTAAACTACAATAAACCAAAAATAACCATGTAGGAATTTTAATTTCGAATAAGATGTCAACTCTATTTCAGCCGGCGGCATAAGTGTGTTCATAATTCTCGAAGCCTTTGGAAAGCGCTTAAATTAGAATACCCTTTGAAGTATTTCGGTGCCACAGCCTAGCAACGGATCGGTGGGTGTCCTAAGTATAGGTGAGCAAAGCTCCGATTTCTCGATTTTCAAAAAAAAAAGTGTGTTCATAATTCATCATTTTCTAATTGTTATTGAACTAAAATAAAAACTATCTCAAAATTTTATAATATATTGTATTCAAATTTTACAAAAAGGTATAAACCAATTATATTGGGTAATGAATGAGATGCATGTAACTCATTTAAATACGATTTAGTGAATTAGACATATTATCATCTCAAATAATAATGGTTCTAATTTTTCATTTCTGCAATTGTTGAAGAAAAAAATAAAGTTACAAGGGAAAATTACGTTTTTGATCCCAAAGTTTTAGACTTAGTTTCAGTTTGGTCTCTATATTTAAAAAATAAATATTTTTATTTTTGACATTTCAATAATATTTATTTTTTGTCTCTAGGTTTGGAGTCTAGTTTTTGGTCCCTATGTATCAAAATTGAACATTTTTACCTTTAACATTTCAATAATACTCCATTTTAATTTTGATATATTTTTTAGTTTATTTTAATTTTGATATATTTTTTAGTTTACTTTTATATCAATTTTAAAAAAAAAAAAAAATGAAATTTACGTCAAAATTAAACTAATAATTTTATCAATATATTAGTATTTAAAATTAGTTAAATATACATTATGTAACTAAAGTTTTTGTTATCTCAATCACTAAAATCAAACATTATTAAAATTATTTTATATAATGCTAAAAGATTTAATAATTAAACATGTAGATGAAAAGAAAAAAATTATTTCTCTTCTTTTATTATGATTTTCTTTTTAGTTATGGTTGTGATGATAAATCGATAATAAATAGGTTAATGACCATCAACATTAGCATTTCCCATTGCATTTTTATTTTTTTATTATTATTTTAATTTAGAAAATTGTATATTTAGGAAAAAAAAATTTTGCTCTTTAAGTTTAGGGTCTAATTTTACTCATGATATTTTAATAAAATTCAACAATTCTTAATTTTAATCGTTATCGTTAAATATATAACGTAACGTTCGCTAAACTAATTTAAAATTCCTATATATTGATAAATTGATGATTTTACTTTTGACGTGAATTTAATTTTTGTTTGAAATAAATATAAAAATAAACTAAAAAAACAGACTAAAACTAAGCATTATTAAATGTCGTGAGAATTTTCAATTTTGAAATATAGGAACCAAACTAAAATTAGGCTCCAAACCTAGAGAACAAAAGTGAATATTATAGAAATGTCAAGATAAAAGTATTCATTTTTTAAACATATAGACCAAATTGAAACTAAGCTCCAAACTTGATCAAAAACATAATTTTCACAAGTTATTATGATTGATTTGGTTTAACAAACATTTAGCATTATAATTCTTTTAACATTAGCAAGAATGGAAGGCGAATGAATATAGATAGAGATTGTATAATTGTATCTTATCTTGAAATTATTGTTGAACACAAAAAGTAAAGAGTACACAAATCATTAAGAGTTGTACTAGTTGTATCATACCTAAGATTAAGAGATCATCTTCCTAGACTCCTTTGTGGCCTTGAAGGTTTTGACGGAGAAGGAAGAAATAAATTTTGAAAGTACGTCACAATGACTAACTTTTTTCTTGAATACCAATAAAATTACAGTAATCTTTGATTACTGATCTAGATCAATAAAAAAAAATGTTTTCTACAACATACAAAATTAGTTCTTTGTTTGTTAGATTTTGTTGGATGTTAAGTTGGAAAATTGACGAGACCTCACAACCAAAATCTAGTAGTAAGTGAGTGTTGACTCACGAGTTTATGATAACTATCTATGTAAAAATCATTTCTCTTTGTTTCTTTTACATCCAAAAGTTGCTCATGACATGTCCTACAAGAATAGTGAGTTCCACGTAAGCTGGCCAGCTTAGCCTCGACATGAATATAAAAAAGATGAGACTTCAAAACTTTTATAAGAAGGATGGATTACTTCTCTTTTCATGTCTAATATATTTCAAAGATTCCTAATCCAGTGGAAGACAAATTTGATTTTTTTTTTTTTTAAAAAAAAAAAAAAACATTTTTAGTCCCTAGTTTGGTGTTTAGTTTCACTTTGGTCCCTATACTTAAAGAATGAACATTTTTATCCTGACATTTCAATAATACTCGTTTTTTGTCTCTATGTTTCAAAATTGAACACTTTTATTCTTAACATTTCAACAATACTCACATTTAGTCTTGGTGTGTTTTTTTAATTTATTTTTAATATTTATACTTTTTTAAAAATAAATTCACTTCATAAGTAAAATAATCAATTTATCAATATATTGTAATTTAAAATTTGTCAAGTCAATATTACATTATATATATATAACGATTTTATATCAATCACTAAAATTGAGCATTATTAAATTTTATTAAAATATCATGAGTAAAATTATTTAATTTTGAAACATACGGACCAATTATAAATTAGACCCCAAATTTAAGGACAAATTTTTTTTTCTTCGAAATACATACTATTTTCGAAATTAAAATAATAATAATAATTAAAAATGCAATGGGAAAAGACAACGTTGATGGTCATTTAACCTATTTATTATCGGCTTATCATTAGAAAATCATAACTAAAAAAGAAATCACAGTAATAAGAGCACTTGCTCAGTGGTATTATTGTAAACCTAATGACCAAGAAGTCTTGAGTTTGAATCCCCATCCCCAATTGTTTTAATCTCAAGAAAAAAAAAATCATAGTAAAAGAAAATAAATATTTTAGTTGCTTTTGGGCAATTTTATATATTTATTTGATCAAAATTTTTTTTTTAATATTCTTTTCTTTTTTAATACAAAATATGATAAAATCAATGGAAAAATATATTTTTAATCTTTAGTTTGAGGTCTAATTTCTATGTTTCAAAATTGAACAATATTTAGATGACAAAAATGTTAGTTACATAATGTAATTTTAACTAAAATAATGACTAGACTATTTTTAAATACTAATATATTGATAAAATGATTAGTTTAATTTTGACGTGAATTTTTTTTTTATATAAAAAAATTGGTATAAAAGTAAATTAAAAAACATAGAAGGACTAAAAGTGAGAAACGTTGTAGGTAAAAATGTTCAATTTTAAAATATAGGAAGCAAACTGAAACTAGAATTTAAATCTAGAGACTAAAAGTGAACATTATTGAAATGTCAAAAGTAAAAATGTTCATTTTTTATATATAGGAACTAAATTGAAGACCCCAAACTTAAAGGACAAAAAATGCAATTTTCCTAAACAACTTTGAAATACATCTTCTAATCAAGATAGAAATCATATAAGAGGCCTGGTGGTAGGATAATAAATATTTTCTAATTAAGAAATTGATCCTAGATAACACGTTGTTGGGTAAACAAAGTATTCCACATCACTAAGATACGAGGGAGGTCTTGGATTTATAAGGAGGGGACAACACCTCCATTGATATGAGACTTTTGGGAGATGCCCAAAAACAAAGTCATGAGAGATGATTCTCAAAGTGGACAATATCATATCAATGTGGAGGGTTTGTGGATGTTCATTGTCCCTAACACACGTAACCGGCGAAACCAAGGGCAACAACTATAGAAATGAAAGCTAAGCGCGGAGAAACGAGAATCAACGATTGTGATTGTATCAATCTGTTGGTAATAAACACTATTCTAATAAAATCAATTATTCATTCTCTTGTGTTCCTAATAAAAAATCAAGAAGCATATATATGATAAATAAATCAAGTATAACACACAAGAATTTTTAACATGGAAAAACCTCCACAAGGCGAGGAGTAAAAAACCACGAACCGAAGTCAAATCTCCACTATCTAAAACCCGATCACACTCTTCAAATTGAAGACCCTCGTGTCAAGAACACGCTGTCCAAATTTCAATTCGATCCGATGGTGCAATTACTCGAAAATGCCAAAATACTGAAACTAGTCGAAACCTCTTTTTTCTCTCTATTTACTTTCTCTCTCTAGCTACAGAAGTTTTTTCTAAAAGGAAAAAAAAAAAAAAAAAAAAAAAAAAAAAAAAAAACTTTCAAGCCACTAAAATACACTTTCAGTCCAAGAATGTATAATCCTTCCTCCAAAATAAAACAATAAAGGGGTGTTTGTTTGCCATATTTATGAAGATTTAAAATGAGTATTTTCTAACTACTTCTCGAAAAACTACATCCAAAAGAGTTTTTATAACTGCTAAAAGCAACTCGTCATTTTTAATCATTTATTTATAACTCTTCAATACTAACCACTCATTTCTAATAATTCATTTCTAATTTTTCAAAATAACTCATTCTTAACCACTCATTTCTAATCATTCTTTTTTTAACTACTCAAAATAACTACTCATATTATATCAACATCCAAACAAATAATTATCTCTAACTCCTCTACAAAAAAAAACTACATCCAAACGAGTTTTTAGTTACCGTTTTTAATAATTCAAAATAATTCTTCAAGCTACTCCTCATCCAAAATCTAATCGCATTTATATTTTTACTTGGGGTACATACCAATAAGTAAACCAACATATGAGAGTTTTTTACTTCAAACAGGGTGGGAGATTCGAACTCTTGATTATCATGCTAATTAAGTTATGTTTTTGTTGGCAATAAGAGCAAACTTACACAAAGTAATGATTAACCATTATAATTTATTCGTTGGGAGTGGGAAAAAATGAGGATTGGCTAATCCCACAAATCCCATCATCAAGAAATCCAATGGCTACAATTTCTATAATGTTAGATGCACAAGACAAAATCTATAAAGTTTTGGTGCAACAATGATCATCCTCATGGTCCCAATAAATCCAACAAGTCAGACACCTTGGCTGTGCAGTAATCTGGTTGAATATCATTGGAAGGGTCTTGAAGAATGGATTGAGTTGTCACCCCTGTGATGGTTGTGGTACACATGAATAGCGTTCATTTTCTTTTTCTTACAGTTCATTGACAAAAAAAGGGACAGAAATCAAGATTCCAAACCTGAAAAAACAAGAAGTGTTTTGCAGCCTGTGCTCTGGCCAAATAGAATGTCTGTGTCCAGTCTATCACCCACCATACACATTCTAGAGCAGCCAAACTGAAATCTGAAAAACAAAACAAAACAGAGCATATAGTTTTCGAAAATCTTAATTGATAATCATTTGATTTTTTGTTTTTTATTTTGAAATTTAAATCTAAAACTACTACTCCAACATATGGTTTTCATTACTTTGATATCTATATTTTACTTGTGTTTAAAAACCAAACCAAAATTTGAAAGTAAAAAAAATAGTTTTCAAATACTTGTTTTGATTTATGCACTTAGGTTAGAATTTACCTACTTTTTTTATGGGAAGATAAAACTATGTGTAGATAATTATTTGAGTATATACAAGCTTAAATTTCAAAACTAAAAACGAAAAATCAAATGTTCAAATCCTCCCAGCAACAATATAACTCTTGTGGCATGATGAATATTGAATGACCTAATAACCAAGAGAGTACGAGTTCAAATCCTCCAATCTCAAATGTTTTTTAAATTTTTTTTAAAAAAAAGGAAAAGTATTTTTTAAATCTATGTTTTGGGACATAGTTTCTATTTCACTCCAATGTTTTAAAATCAAGCATTTTTATCCCTCACATTTCAATAATTCTCAATTTTAATCATTTCAAAAAAATGTTTAATTTTAAAACATTGAAACCAAATAGAAACTAATCTCAACCCTAAGGACTAAAAAAGGAATTTTTCCATATATTTTTTTTAAGAATAAATAAAAATATCCATCTAAGAGACCGATCAGGCAATTGCGTTATGAACCATCATGATCGCAAACTGATCAGACAATTGAGTCATAAACAAACTACCCAATGGACCACATTTATGCACATTATTAAGATTGAATCATGAACTAACGAGATCGCAAACTGAATAGACTATTTAAGATTCGAACTTGAAATCTCCAACAACGATGGTAAGGGTGTTAATTCATCAGAAAAAAATTGCAGCAAAAACAGTTTGTATTTCCTTACTTTTTCAATAGAAAGTCCATCATGAATGTTGATGGTTTTCCGACCACAATGGGCTCCCTTTCACATGATCCACACATTGCAGCGACCATGCAACCAGCACCTAAAGTAAGATATTAATAAAAAGTTAATGAGCCAATGAAATAGCATTCCAATCAAGTTCATTGCTAGAATCAAGAGTGAGCTTGAAGAAATGAACCAGGGGATGCTTGTGATTCACAAAAATGCCCCACTGCATCACGATTCGTAGCAATAAATAGGCATCCCGGGTTCTCGCGAATGCAAAGCGTACCATACCTGATGATGAAAAAAGAGAGCTTCATTGATGAGTAATAATGTAGAAGATGCCATGTATATGAAACTGAAAGTGCAGTAATTGATTGGACTTGTGTAGGCAAGAAACACAAGGTATAATAGCCCATTTCTTAAATTAGAATAGCTTAAGATTCTACATATTTCAAGGCATATAAAATCAAGGGAAAAATACATTTTTAGTTCCTAGGTTTGGGGCCAAATTTCAATTTGGTCTCTATGTTTTAAAATTGAACACTTTTACTCCTTACATTTCAATAATGCTCGCAATTAGTCCGTGACATAACAAAATCGTTAGTTACATAATATAATCTTGACTAAATTGATGATTAGATTAATTTTCAATTTCAATATATTGATGAAGTGATTATTTTAGTTTTCATATGAATTTAACTTTTAAAATAAAATAAGTATACAAGTAAACTAAAAAAAAGCATATGAGGACTAAAAGATAGTATTATTGAAATGTCAATGGTAAAATTATTCAATTTTGAAATTTAGGGACCAAATTGAAACCACATCCCAAACCTAAGGACTAAAAAGGTAATTTTCCCTAAAATCAACTTTACAAAAGCCAACAAGAAGATAGGACTAAGGAAAAAAATAGGCAGGATTAGAACGTTCTTACTGAAGCTTGTAATAATTAATAAACCGATCTATTCCAACCACAACTGCTCCTACCTGGTAACATTCACATGGCAGATATAAATCATATGTCGAAAGTAAAAGAAAATTAAAGCTCATTAGAGTAAGGCCAATATGTCAAGTTACACTCTTGTCGTGATCAATTGGACAATCAAGATGATGATCTGCAGTTTTTTTGGCATCTTCCTGCACAAAAAGTTGCAATGCACTTGCTATTCCAAGGAGAAGATGTTGATAAAAGCGTATGCTTCTTAATGTTACGAGGCAGCCACCTCCACTACTAACTAAATTACAACACAACTAAGATTTCATTAAAAAAAAATTTAAAACAAATTGTGGCCATGTTTCCATCTTCTGTTAATGCCAATAAAGAGAGCAAGATTGATGAATTATGAATACTGAAAACTAATTGCAATATCATGAAAAAAGGAAAACTAAAGTTGACGAGCATTTACACGGAAGAGGTAATTGCAATATCAAACAAGATATTTGACGTACTCGATTGCAGTTGCTAGACCATGTAAGAGGTAAACTAAAGTCATTGAGCATTTACACGGAAAGACCCACATAATGTTAAAGGGGATTTTTCATGAATAATTCTTTTATTAGAAAAAAGGAAAAAAAAATTATATAGATGTCAAAATTTAGAAAAAAATTCATATATGACAAAAACTGATTCAATCAAGCTAAATTGATGACTTCAATTCAACCCACAAAACTGATGGTTTTAATCAAGTTAAACCGAAAACAATAAAGTGAAATTGTTTTAAAACAATGAAAAAAAAAATGCATCTCAAGTGATTAGGTAGGGACAAGATTCGAACTTGCAGTCTTCTTTATTAAAATATTTTTTTAGGTATGAAATAATTTTTAAAAATAACTACAAGTACAATTAAAATAGGGATGCTAAATATTTTTCACGGTGGTAAAGTCCTCTGAAGTCATATATGAGGAAATTTATATACCATTAATTGAGAGTTATCTTATCTACTTACCGGACCACCAAGACCTGTGAATCCTGCTAGCAGAAGCTCTTCTATAATACCTTCTTCGCCTATGACATAAACCTGCACAGAGAAAAAAGAGACCCCACTTTACACTAGCTAGCTTCCAAGAAAACAAAGAAAAAGTGACAGCTGCTACTCCTTCCACAGGATGAGGGACAAATAATAAATTTTGCAGGATTGAAATCATGCATTGGGGGAATGAATTATTTAAACATGACCAACAAATGTTCTAATCCCATCACAAGTTGTTTCTCTCAAACATATTAAATAGTGTGAGATTTCATTTCAAAACTAATTGGTAATAAGAGGAGCACCCCACCTATCTTATAAATGTTAGGAGGTCTCCTCGTATTTATAATATGTGATCCTCAGCATACCCCTTAAAATGGTGCCACTTTGGGTTCTTCAATCTTAGATCGAATTTCAATTTTATTTTTTATTGGACTGAGCCGTTTAGGCTTAATGGGCTCTAACACACTATTAAATCATGTGAGATTCTATCTCAAAACCAATAATTAATGAGAGCAATGTTTCACCTATCTTATAAATGTTAGGGGGCACTTCACTTTTTCAATGTGAGATCCTCAACTAAACTAACACAAAGTTAGTTCTTTCGGTCAAAATCAGTACATAAGAAATACAAAGTTGATAAGTTTGATACGAAAAGTTTTCCACCCAAAAACAGCTTTGAGATTCTCTCATTTAGTAATAACAATGCCAGTAAAGAATACAAGAACCACAATGGAGGAACGACAAACCTTCTTGTCTGGGGAGAAATTATTGACTTTCAAGAACATGGCAGCTGCAAAAGAGGAGCAAAATATTTCATCCTACCAAAGAAGCCAATGGAACATCAATTTAGCAAATAAAAATATTTTCCATCCCAACATAATGAGAGAGAGTTTCAAGTTTTAATAGCGAGGCTGACCTCAGAAACAGAGATTCCAAGGGAATCGAACTTCTTAGCATATTGCTTTCTTGATTTCGACGAATTATTAGTAACAAAAACCAACTTCTTCCCCTGAAAAATGAAGACAGCTATATTCGGAAACAATAATTATAATGTTGAGATGTGACTTGAACTATAACATGCCCCCGTAATTACTTCGTCGGAGGTGTCGCTGCCCGAAAACCCTCTTAATTAAACTTTTATGTATTTTGGTCATATTTTGAAATAGGGTTTTACGAGAACGGTATAAACTCTCTTAAAATCTTAACTTCATCTAATCGACATTCGTTTTCTTCTAATAAAACAATTCTCTCCTCTTCTCTTCACTTCAAGTGGACATAGCTAACCATCCTTAGTAAATCACCTAATGTATGTTTTCTCTAACGTTTGTTTACTAGTTGTTCCTGATTTCATAACACATTGTAAGATTATGAAAAGTGTACCTTAGATCGAAGCATTTGAAGCGTATCTCCGACGCCATCAATCAGCTTATTGCCCTTCCATATAACACCTAGATCCAATCGAGAAAGCATTTAGCATTTAGCGAAAATGGAAAATGACGAAAAGGAAATGTAGAATACCGTCGCAATCAAAGAGAAAGGCATCGACGGAATCTATTAAATTCCGGACATTGCCGGAGGAAAGCAACTGAGGATCGGAGGTTGGTTCGACTGAGCTCATAGCTGCCGCCGGCGACAATCTCCGAGTTCGGAATCGGGGAAGCAATTGAATGGCTGTAGTGTTCTTGGGGGAATTTTCTTTTTCTTTTTTACAATATTGAAGGAATATTCGGATTCGTTTAATTTGTTGATGCCTTCTCATCACCAAATTGAAGTCCAAAGTTTTTTTTTTATTTTAAGAACGAATAGCAAGGTGATAGATAAATATAGATTCTCCGAATTGATCTTGTGATGTTTAATTTACAATAAAACAATGAAACCATTGTGTTATTTATTTATTGGATTTTTTTTTTTTTTTTTTTTAGCATACTAATGGTTCAATATCCAAAAAACAATAGACAAATAAAATTAAAGAAAAACAAAATGGCAGCCGAAAACAGATTAGGAATTCAAAATTTAGGGCAGGCATCACTTAAACTTATTGTAAATTGCATTTGCGTAGATGTATTTTCATTTTCCTCTTACCACCTTTTTTTCCTCGTGGATAGCGGACAACAAAATGGAAGAATTTCTATCGAATAGGTCGATGCCTAATAGTTTTCATTTTCTTACTAGAGTTCGATATTGAGAATCGATATTTAACTCTCATATATTTGAGAACAATAATATACTCTTGATAAAGTTTGTGATCTATTCTCTCAATTTATACTTAAAAAATGAAAAATGGAGAATTTATTCTTTCTAGAATGAAAAGTTTTGGAGTCGATGTAAATAGCTATTACAAACAAAAACAAAGACCAATAATATTTTTTATTTATTTATTTTTTAATTTAAAAGTTTAGTTTTAGCGCAGGTTACCAATACAATCTAATTGAATAATAGAAAATGAAAAGGCTTTTTGCCTAGAAAATAAAAACAACTAAATAAACGCTAAAAAAGTTGCATGTACGAGCTAATATTCAACAAATTATAGATTTGAAATTTTATTCTTAAGTAAAAAAAAAAAAACTAAATAAAAAGTTAGCTCGAGCCCCACCCCAAATATTGTTACCTCAAAAAACAACTAAATAAAAAGTTAGTCTTACCACTTTATTTCAAATTAACAAAATAAACAAAAACCTAACTTCTTTTTTTTTTTTTAATAGAACAAAAACCTAACTTTTATTCATAAACTTCATCCCGACTTTAATTTCATTTTTCTTAAATTGTAATAAAAGATTGAAGAATTCAATACTTTTTAATTATTGAACTTATAAGGACGGAACTTATTATTATAGGCAAATTAGTAATTAAAATGTTACAATTTCAAATCTTTTCAAATCCCCAAATTTTGATCTTTTAAATTGTGATAACATTTCAATTCTTGGGTGAAACAATAGAAATTATAATTTTGTCAAAAACAGTTCTCTAATGTGTTGATGAAGGCTTGTTTGCTCCATTATTATAACGAATGTTGCTTTGGAGTCATGATCTCTTATACATGACTAACATTTATACCAATTAAGTTTTTTTTTTTTTGTCGATTAAAATCTTTTAAAACATTTTTTTTAAAGAACAAATTGGGGGAAGAGAATTACAAATACCAATTTCAGAAATTGAACTCATGACTGTGGGATGAAAATGGATTAACACGAAATTCTTCACGTGTGATTGATTAATCCATGGCAACCCGCGTTCAAATTCTTAATCACAAAATATTATTATTGTTTTATTAATGTCATTTTTTTTAATACAAGTTGGAGGAAGGGGATTTTCAGGGATCGTGAAATGAAAATTAATTAATACCAAATCAGATAACCAATCATACCACCGACCCATTCGATATTTAATGCCATCTTAGTGCTCTAACCAATTGTTTTTTTATATTCTTTTCGACTCTAAAATAAAAAAATGAAAAAAGAGTAGATTAATGATTTTTAAATACTAGTTCTTCAAAAGAAAAGCATTATTATTTACTTTACAAACAAACAATTTTCAACAATATTTTTTTCCCAACTTTATTTATGCTAATTTAAACGTGTCACAAATCTAAATGACTTTACACTCTGGACATTCTTTTTTCGATTGGTACATTCTAAACATTTTCTTCATTATGTTCAGGCACAACTAATCATTTCACAAAATATTAAAAAAATAATAAAACAACCTACCGTTATTTTTTATTCATTGTCAATTCAAGCATTTTTCAAAATCTTCCCATAATTAATTGTTTTATAATATTATAAATGAGAGGAAAATAACGTTTAATCTCTAAATTTAAATTATAGTTTCAATTTAGTCTCCCATTTTAAAATTGAATATTTTTACTTTGATATTTTAATAATTTTTACTTTAAATTACGAGATAACGAAATCATGAGTTATATAACATAATATTCACTAAAATGATTAATTTTATAAATTGATGAAATAAATATTTTAATTTTTAAAGTTTTTTTAAGAAATAAATATAAATTATTATTATTATTTTTTTTTTTTTGAAACAACGATTTCAATTTTAGAGGAAAACGAGGATTTGTTTGCAATGTATAAAAGTTTCGGCTCAAAATCGGCTTCAACCTGCAACGGTTTGTCTCTCCGGTTTTTTTAAAGGTAAAACATCAAGATCCTCACTCTATTTCCCTCTATTCATCTTCATTTTCACCCTTTTTTTTATATTTTATTTTATGGTACTTACTCGTTTCCTCTCTGGCGCTATAGAGATGTAATCCTTGATTAGTTTTCAGATTTGAAAGCCCTAATTTTGTACTCAACCCATGATTTTGTGCTTCGTGTTATTCCTCGATCGGTTCTATTTTTCTTTTACTGGGATTATCGTGATTGGTATTTGAATGAAAATTGTTATTCGTTCTTGTTTACTTTCAATTTGGTTATCACCCAACTGGATTCATTGCTTTGATGTTGTAGGTTTATTGATTTGATGTTGATTTGGGAATGGAGGATAAATTCTAGAGCAATCTGAATCTTGAATTGTATTTTTAGATTTTTTGATAAAAAATCATGTATGTTTAATGAAATTATGCTTCTTGGCTAGTGTAGAGGTACTGGTGATTGATTGTCATGAATATGGTCATTAGCCTGTGAGTTTGTTTGAAGATAATTATTGGAACATTTTTTTTTGTTTTGTTCTAATTCATGATGCAGGTATGGAGTGTTTTGACATCTGTAAGAGAACATGGTTCAATGCCTAGAGGGAATAAAGCATTTCTGTGCTACTGTAGCGAACTGTTGTGATGCAGATACGTCTAGGCAATCCGGGGGCCTTCAAGATCCTGAGGCTCTTGCAAGGGAGACAGTATGTATGTTTCAAGAACTTTTAGTTTTGATGATTGACACTATCATCCGTCTGATTTATTGGGGTGGATATTTGATTGCATTTTGTATTAGTAGACTTCTAAGTAATTCGTCACATCATGAATAATTATTGAATGTGTTGATAAGACCTTAACTCTAACCATCATGGATTGGTCCAATGGTCAAGAGGGCCTCGTGGAAGTAAGAAGTAATGAGTTCAATTCACGGTGGTCATCTTTTCCTACTGGGGATTCCTAGACATCCAAATGTAGTAGGTTCTGACGGTTGTCCCATATAAATAGTCAAGGTTTCATGTGAGCTGTCCCGAACACTCACGGATAAAAAAAATAAATGACAAAGAATCTTTTATTTGCTTGTAAATTTGGTGGTCATATCATTAGTTGTTTGTTTCCTCTACTGCAGTCAGTGTAAGTGAAATAGAGGCATTGTATGAGCTGTTTAAGAAGATAAGTAGTGCAGTGATTGATGATGGGCTGATCAATAAGGTAACAGCCTGCGTAGGAATCATTTTCTGTTTCACTTTCGTCTTTAATACAGTGTTTTCAATCATGTTGAAAGATAATAATTTTTTCATGTTTGAGTATACTAGCTCTCGATTTGACTCTCCCTCGTTTCATATTGCAGGAAGAATTTCAACTGGCATTGTTTAAAACAATTAAAAAAGAGAGCTTATTTGCAGATAGGGTAATCTTATAACTTATTACAACTGAACCTTTGGTTCTATTTACAAATTCACATCCGCCCAGATCAGACGGCCCTTAATATTTTATTTATTTCTTTTGCTTACAATGAAGTTCAATGGTCTTAATAATTCTACTCAATGTCCTGTTTCTGCATTTAAATAAATAAAATTGAGTTATATAATCATACATTTTTTTGAATAAACTCTTGTGCAGTCTGATAACTTGTGTCATTCTATGGAAGTGCCCTTGACTACTTTTATTTTGTTTGCAAGGTTGCTCGATGCTTTACGTTTTATCTTTAGCAAATTTTTTGGACTAGTTTTCTTTTAAGTGCATCCATTTTTTGTCAGGGTAGTTGACATCTTATTGGACATGGCTGCATATCTTTGGTTCAATCAGATATAAGTGTTAAGAAAAATAGTTCAAGGTTGTATGCTAATCAGATTCTTTTTCTGATCGTTCGTCTTGGGTTGGTTTTTTTTTTCCTGAGAAGTGGTGTCTAGAATAGTTTTAGCTCACAATATCTCTATCAAATAGTTGTTGTTTTGGTACAAATTATTGCATTTTTTTGCTGGCCAATTGCTGTTTTTACTACTCATGGCTTCTGTAATGTAACTTTATAGGTTTTTGACCTGTTTGATACAAAACACAATGGAATACTCGATTTTGAAGAATTTGCGCGTGCTCTTTCTGTCTTTCACCCAAATGCTCGTATTGATGATAAAATTGAGTGTAAGTTTTCTTGTTCTTATTTTGTGACGGACGTCCACCAAGGAAAATGCCATACGGTTATACTGTAATATTTATTATTTTATACATGGTGCGATCAAAATCTTCTGTACATGGGTGCATCCATTTGATTTTGTTGCTGTGGTTGGAGTTAGTTTCTTGGTGTTGCTTTCTTTATCACTCTGGTCTGGTATTATTAGTTATCACGTGATTTCATGTTTTTAATAATTTGCAGTTTCATTCCAATTATACGATCTTAAGCAGCAAGGATTCATTGAGAGACAAGAGGTAACTTCTCCAATACCTTCTCTATCTCTATTTGAAGTTGAACAATTACCATGCATGGATGCTGACCAATTAAAGACTGAATTATTACATCAGACTACTCTTTTTAATCGATGATAGTTTCTGAACATTTCACGCTGGTGATACCAATTGATTTGTAAAGACTATCAAGGATCTATTAGAGATGGATGTTACAAAATCTTTTGACGAATTCCAATTTGTAGTTCACCTGCTAAATAAGCCAATATATTTTCCTTCTTTAGTACTATATGATCAGAAGTTGTTGGAATTGAGATGCACCCATGAAACCGAACTTTATATTGTTACCTAAATCCTCACTCATCTCTTTATTATCCTGAAAATTTCAGAGCCTTACTTGTAGTGCTGTTGATACTTTGTGAAATTAGTTTGTTGACTTTTTCTAGGCTGAGATTTATTTTCTTAAAAAAAAGTTTCTAGGCAGAGGCACTTCTATCATGACATCTTCTTTAGTCTTTACCATTACAGTCTTGGAAATCTTTAATTTTATTCTTGGAGTTAAAATTGAAAGGTTAAATTGCATTGATGCTTTAGCGTTAAATTTGAAGATTATGTATTTTAAGATGAAGTTGGGTTAACTAACCTTTTTAGATTTTTCTCCATGTTGTGTAGGTAAAGCAGATGGTTGTGGCTACGCTTGCTGAATCTGGCATGAATCTATCGGATGATGTTATAGAAAGTATCATTGACAAGGTTATCTTCATAATCTTGTTACTTCTGTTACTTATAGTCATTTTTGGTTAACTTGGAAGAAGCGTGGTTTTTTAATGTATTACCTTCAAGATTTTGTAACAATTAGACCTTTTAACTTTCAACTGTCTAATTTGTTGAATGTCACGTGGATTTTTTTTTTGTTTCATTTTTCACTATGTAAGCTATCTCCTTACAATATGATATTTCAAAACACAAAATAATAAGTTCAACTTGTACACAATCAACGACCAGTTCGAGAGGGCGGATTCTCTCCTTCTAGGATACTCTATCCCTTTCCAAAATAATCATGAAGCAGCTACATGCTAACCGCACACACTTCATACAAAATATTATTGCACGTACAATACATTAGGGAGGTGAAGTTCCACTCTTGCCTCTCACATACGTTTTAACTAATGGGGACTTAACAACACATCTAACACGCTACTTTTTTCTGGACCCCCTGATCTATAGTTGATTGAGATGTCTACACTTTTCTGATCGATGAATGCGTATCTATTCATTATTGAATTGCTATGTGTTTATCTATAGTGATAGGAAACATGTGAGCTTTTCAAATTATATAATCTAGATTCAGGCTGTACTCTAGCAGATGCATGCTCGGTTCTGTCTTCTATGTTCTAAAGGAGGGTTCTTTCATATTGACTAGAGGACCATTGAAAAAAGTGAAAACTGAAAAGCATTTCATTAAAATTTATACCTTTGGAGTTTCTTGACCATTTTAGTTATACTGGTGCTTCCTTTGTTGGATATATCTAACATGTGCAACTTTTTGTGCTGTCTATTAAAATTAAGCGATAGCTTAGGTGGCTGCAGATACGTTTCTATTCATGAAATTATAACTGGATGTCTTCTGATTTTGCAGACATTCGAAGAAGCCGACACAAAACATGATGGGAAGATTGACAAGGAAGAGTGGCGAAACCTTGTTTTGAGGCATCCATCACTTTTGAAGAATATGACTCTCCAATATCTTAAGTGAGTGTGCTGCATTTCTGACTTTCCCCTATTTACCAGAGTCTAAATGTGTGTGTGTGTTTTTTTTTTAAAACTAGTGGTGTTTTGGTTTAAATTTGAAAAGTTAGTAAGCACTATTTTAATTTTTTTTTAATAAAAAAATCCGAAAATAGTTTGAAAAACCACTTAAAATACTTTTAGATGAATCATTTAATTACTTTCTTTTACTTAAAATTATTGTAGTGGACAAAAAACATCTAGAATTCTTCGCTTATCAATGAAATTATTTATTATCCAAAATAATAATAACAATAAAACGGTTCATAGTGATTAAGTTTATATAAATATCGGTCACCTGCTTAGGATTTAATAAGCTATGAATTATCTTAACAATAAAATATGATAAGATCAAACGGTTGTTTCGGGAAATTAGTTGCGTGCAACTTAACCCAGATACTCCAAGGATATCACAAAAAAAGTATTTACTTAAGATAGCTAGCTGTGATTGTTGTTCATCTCTCCCATACTCTATTGCCATTTTTTTTGGCAGGGATATTACAACGACGTTCCCAAGTTTCGTGTTTCACTCGCAAGTTGATGATTCGTGAGAAGATGTCTTTCATTGTGGAGTTTAGAGATGGTATTTGACAATGACTGTGTCTTTTAAGTTTTTGTTTTTAATTTGATTGATATGATTGCACTTATTTATTTCTTTCTTTAAATGGGAAATGTTCTGCTCACATTTCAAGTTGAATCATAGCTCAGTTAAGCGAAATTCCAATTATAAATTGTAGTTAGGTTTTATGATTTTAATCTGTGTATTTTTTACCTTTTGGTTCTCATACTTTTATTTGTTTCTTCTCTGAACTTATCGGTTCAATTTCCAAAGGATGATCGCGGTACAAACAGAAAGTTATATATATTTTTTATAGTATGTACTTGACCTGTTTCTAAGGGGTGGCATAGTGGTTGAAGATTTGAGCTTTCAGAATATGCTCCTCTCAAGTGACATTATTCCTTCGATGTTTCCGATGCCCGCCGTAGGGATGGGTGTGATTTACCTTGTTTAAAAAAAAAGTATGTGCTTGACCTACTCAACTAATAATTAGCCTTATTTTGATGCATGATGATAAATGTTCTAACACTATAAGAATACTATTGTTACTACAACTAATTATTAGCCTCATTTTGATGCATGATGATAAATGTTCTAACACTATAAGAATACTATTGTTACTACACCCAGGGCACACTTGTCTCGAGGCTTAATCATGAAAATAACAGCAAATTTTATCATTAAATCTTCCCTAAGCAAACTTTAGGGGTTTCAAACCTTTACTAATGAGGCCGTCTCTAAGTCAAAGATGCATGCTAAATACTGCTACATTCATTCCGTTTTGGCAAATTTATTTTCTTGATTTAAATAATAATACACCTTACAACAAAGGGTGGGAAGATAATCATGCTTTAATAGATATCTATTATATAACATTTTCACTCGTGGGAAGATTTTGAACATAACACATTGAATGTGTTAAATGGCCAAGAACATTATGGTTTGAGTCTTCGATCTTTTTTTAAAAAATAAATTAATTAAAGGTTTGAATAAGTAGGTTTTTTAGAATAATGAGTAGGTTAATTTGTTTCAATTCTAAAAGGAAAAAAGAAAGTAAGAAAATGTTATGGAATGAAATTTTAATGATTAAAATAGAAATATTATTATCTTATTTTGTAAATGATTTTTTAGTTCAACAACGTTGAGATAGAAAATTTATGATTTTTTTGTCAAGGATAACTTTGATTCTTTTGAGTTTTGTTGACCTATTTGGTTTTATCAAGTTTGATTATGATCTTTTTTTTTTATTTGTTTGATTAGTAATTAAATTGGTACAAAAATTCAAATTCGATGTTTTCACATTTTAACTAAATAAAAATTCATTTTTATAATGATTTAAATAACCATTTTAGTTTTTATATTGCTCAAAGAAAAAAATTATTAATAAAAGAGGGAGAATTTTGAACATGTAATCTCTCGATTACTAAATTATACTAGATATCATTAAAATTTAGATTTGAACTCAGCTATTAATTCATGTCTTTGATAAAATTCTTTGTCTCAAATATGGTAGCAGAAAAAAAAAAAAAAAAAAAAAAAACTTCTGAAATAATCTTTTGGTACTTTGTTTTAAAAAAAAGGTTAAAATATCATTTTGGTCCCTACACTATGGACTTTGTTCCATTTTGGTCCCTAGAGTTTCAAATGTCTAATTTTAGTCCCTGAACTATGAAATTTGTCTAATTTTGGTCTCTCAACTTAAAAAAAGTTCAAAAATAGTTCCTGCAATCCTTTTTCGTGCTTCTCTCCCTCTCTCATTAGTTTCTCTCTCCTCAAGCATAGTGTGGTCACCAAATCCAACCAAATGGAAGAGAAAATTAAGCTCATTACATTGTCCACATTTTTCCATTTCCATTTCTACAATTTTTTTTCTGTTTCTATTTCCATTTTCATCTTCCCCCTCTCTCATTCTTTCAACCTGCTCTGCATCAGTCACACACATGACTATAAAAGTAATTAAAGAACTTTGGGTGTTTAGTTTCTCTTCAACTTGCAATAGGTGGGTATTCAAAGTAACATAGAAATTACAAAGCAGTTCAAATTAAAATCCCATCAGATATCTATCAGTTAATTTCAACTTGAAATATGTGGGTATCCAACTAAATATTCCGTCAATTGTCATCTCCCT